>JAGFBZ010001886.1:0-328151 GCA_018398805.1 Hirundichthys speculiger
TCGCTCCCTCTGAGCCTTGAATGACCAGCAGTGAATGTTGTGTTCAAGTGACGTCGGCATAATCAGAAAAAACGAGTTCTCAATCAGGAAAATCAAGAATACCCCCTCATGCCAGAAAACAACTCGTTAAACTCGGTCATAATTTTAGTAGTAGTTTGACTTTAATTGATATTCGCAGTATTTTCCCTCATGTTACACATAAAAAAGAAAAAAATAGAAAAGGCTGAAAGAACGACTAGAAAACGAGGGAACGTGGGAATTTACGTTCCACCTTGAATGCAGCCTGCAGCACAGCGCTGATCACAACAAACATGGCGGCGTGGAACTACGTTAAAGTTTCAGAAGAAGATAGTTTGGTGGTTATTTGTGACGAATCCTCCGAGTGAATTCTACGAGGAGGGAAGCACAAGCTTTAATACGTAAAACCTGATCAGCCACCTACAACATAACAATCACTTCCATGGAGTTTTGAAATCACGCTAACGTGAGCTAACGCTAACTTGTGCAAGCCAGCAGCAGTCTCTCCTCTCCCTCATTCCTCTCATCTAAAGCTTCCATGAGATAAAAAAAAACAAAAAAACTACTGAACCTCATTTACTTTAATTAAAGGTATTAATTTAAATGAATGGAACCACAAGTCAAAATCCTTTAAATGTTAATCTTTTTCAGTTAGTAATTCTGATGCATGTATTTCCATCAGTTCAAGGAGCCTTTATATTTATATCATTCAGTAATGAACCTTATTTAAGTTAATGTGAGATATCAAATAGGTTTGTTTGATAGATTTAAGAAAATGTTTGAGAGGCTTGACAATAGTTTTTCAATGGAAAAAATAAATATCTGTTCATTTAAAGAGTCAAAACTATTTTTGATTTTGTTCATAGTATTGAAGTAATGATCTTAGTTATATGTGTGTGTTATCGGTTATCAGTATCCGTTTTAAAAAACAGTTATCGTGCATCCCTAGTATGAAGCCATAGTCATGTTCATGAAGCCAGTCAGACACCAGACCATCCAGCAGCTGGTTGGTTCCTGCTGAAGGTCTGCAGATCAGATTAAATCTGACTTACTTCAGTCAGAAGTTTCCACCCACTGAGATCATTAACCCTTTAAACAGTCTGTTGAACTCCAGATGATGATGTCACGGCTCTGGAAGCTTCTGGTTGGTTCATTAACAACATCTGAGTTACCTGGAGTCTCACCTGTGGATGTATTTAAACACCTGAAACTCACTGATTCCTGCTGTGACATCATGGAAAATCTAAAGAAACCAGCCAAGATATCAGTAGAGAACTGTGGACCTCCACCAGTCTGGTTCATCCTGGTCCAGTTTCCAGATGTCTGAAGGAGCCTCGTTCATCTGCTCCAACAGTTGTCCACCAGTAGAACCACCATGGGAACGTCCACCATCATAGTCCTCATGAAGGAGACGGTTCTGAGTCCCAGAGATGGACCTGCTCTGGTGTTAAATGGATCATCTCCAGAAGAAAAGCTGAACAGCTGGTGAAGATGCTGCTGAAGCTGGTCAGAGAGGGTCATCATCCACAGAGAAACCAGTCCTGGACCAGCATGGACTGGGTCATCATCACAGAGAAACCAGTCCTGGACCAACATGGACTGAAGGACCACTCAGCCAGGAAGAAGACATTACTCCAGAAGAGACAGGACAGAGACACATTACAGTTTGGAGACGTTCACAGGGACAAAGAGCTTCATTTCTGGAGACATGTCCTGGTCTGATGGAACTAGAACTGGACTGTTTGGACATGATGACCATCGTTACATCTGGAGGAGAAAGACCTGAGAACACCATCCAGCTGTGAAGCACGGGGGTGGCAGCATCATGATGTGGGGGTGTTTAGCTGCAGGAGGGACTGGTGGACTTCACTGAATAGATGACATCATGAGGAAAGAACATTCTGGAGAAACATTGAAGCAACATCTCAGACATCAGGAAGTTAAAGCTTGGACACTAATGGGTCTCCAGATGGACGACGACCCTGAACGCACCACCAGATTAGTTAGAAAGAGGCTTCAGGACTTCAGAGTCCATGTTCTGGAGTGGACATCACAAAGACCTGATCTCAGTCCTGGAGAACATCTGTGGTCAGAGCTGAACAGGAGACCTCCAAACCTGACTCAGTTCCTCCAGTTCTGTCAGGAGGAACCGGACCAGAACTCAGGAAACTACTGAGAGAAGCTTCTGGAAGGAAACCAGAACGACTGAGCCGAGACAGTTTAGAGACGACGATAGCAGATACTGAGGAGATGATGGAGACTCTGACTCTGGAGGAAGACTCTGTCTTTATTCTGACGTTGAACTGATAGAAATAATGTTGGTGATCCTGACTGAGCTGAAACTGGAGACGTTCAGTCTGATTTCATGTCAGACGGAGAAATAAAAGCTCACGAGTCTCCATCTACACTGAAGGAAACTTCTGCTTTCAGCTGTGTGTATACGTACTTATTAGTTGACTTTCTTGTTCCTGGGTCGTTCTCTCAGGGATGGAGGATTAATGATTTTATCTTCATTCATCATTTAGTCTTTAATATCCAGTTTTCCAAACCCTTGAAGTTCTGCCAGCTCTAAACGAGTCAACTATCCTGCTGCATGGACACATCATTTCATTCACAGTTTGTCATTTTAGTTTTTATTTCATTTTATGTCATTTTAGTATTTTATTCCAACCAGTGTTTCTTGAAGTGTGTGCTTTACAAACACTGAACAAATTCAGACTAAACACCCCCCAGAGAAAGACAACTGGGCGATGGCTGCACCCCCAGCAGCAGTTTCCATTCAGCAGGAGAGAAAACAAGGCTAAATTGTGAAAAAAGCCCTTTGAGGTGGGTCCTTTCAGCCTGTAGGGGGGTCGGGAGGAGGGGACACTCCTCCATTGGTGAGCATTCAGCCAGAAAGCTCCGGCATTCACCGGGTTTGTTGCTCTCTGCTCCTTCCTCTCCATGCAGCCGTGAAAATATGCAAACACAAGCAAACGTTGAGAAAGGAGCTGAGGCTCCTCAGAAGTTCTCCAATTACAGAGATGACAACCAGGTCTGATATAAACCAGGAGCAATGAGTCAACGGAGAAGAAGGACTAAAACAAAGAAGGAGGAAGGCTTCACAGGAAAATACAGTAAACCAGGACTGGAGGAGCCGAAACCAGGACTAGAGGAGCCGAAACCAGGACTAGAGGAGCTGAAGCCGAACCAGGAAACCAGGAAACCAGGACTAGAGGAGCCGAAACCGAAAAAGACTAGACTAGAGGAGGACTAGAGGAGCCGAAACTGAGCCAGGACTGGAGAGGAGCCGAAAACAGACTAGGGAGCAAAACCAGGACTGATGAGGAGGACAGACCGAAACCAGGACTAGGAGATAAAACAGGAGGCCGAACTAGAGGAGCCGAAACCAGGACTGGTGAGACCGAAACCAGGACTAGAGGAGCCGCCAGGATAAAGACTAGGAGAAAAACCAGGAACCAGGACTGGAGCCAGGAACCAGGACTGGAGGACCCGAAACCAGGACTAGAGGAGCCGAAACCAGACTGAGGGAGACTAAGGACCGAGGACTAGAGCCGAAAACCAAGAAAAACCGGACGGAACCGAGGAAAAGGACTAGAGGAGGGACTAGAGGAGCGAAGAGGAGCCGACAGGATAGAGCCGAAACCAGGACGCCGAAACCAGGACTGAGGAGATAACCAGGACTAGAGGAGCCGAAAACCAGGACTAGGAGCCGAAACCAGGACTAGAGGACCGAAACCAGGACTAGAAACCGAGGAAAAACCAGGACTAGAGGAGATAAAACCAGGATAGAGGAGCCGAAACCAGGACTGAGGAGCCGAAACCAGGACTGAGGAGGAGATAAAACCAGGACTAGAGGAGCCGAAACCAGGACTAGAGGGAACCGGGAAAACCAGGACTGGAGGAGAAACGGAGGAACCGAAACCAGGACTAGAGGAGATAAAACCAGGACTAGAGGAGCCGAAACCAGGACTGGAGGAGCCGAAACCAGGACTAGAGGAACCGAAACCAGGACTGGAGGAGATAAAACCAGGACTAGAGGAGCCGAAACCAGGACTGGAGGAGCCGAAACCAGGACTAGAGGAACCGAAACCAGGACTAGAGGAACCGAAACCAGGACTGGAGGAACCGAAACCAGGACTAGAGGAAGATAAAACCAGGACTAGAGAGCCGAAACCAGGATCTAGGAGGAAAGGACTAGAAAAAGGACCAGGACTAGAGGAGCCTAAACCAGGACTAGACCAGGAGGGAAGCCGAAACCAGGACTAGAGGAGCCAGGACTAACCAGGACTAGAGGAGCCAAACCAAACCAGGACTAGGGAGCCGAAACCAGACTAGGACCAGGACTAGGAACCGAAACCAGGACTAGAGAGAAAACAGACCCGAAACCAGGACTAGAGGAGCCGAAACCAGGACTAGAGGAGATAAAACCAGGACTAGAGGAGCCGAAACCAGGACTAGAGGAGCCGAAACCAGGACTAGAGGGAACGAAACCGACGACCAAGAGGAGACCGAACCAGGACTAGAGGAGCCGAAACCAGGACTAAAAAAACCAGGACTAGAGGAACCGAAACCAGGACTAGAGGAGATAAAACCAGGACTAGAGGAGATAAAACCAGGACTAACCGAGGAGCTAGGATGGAGCCGAAACCAGGACTAGAGGAGCCGAAACCAGGACTATAGGAGGAAACCAGGAGAACCGAAACCAGGACTAGAGGAGCCGAAACCAGGACTAGAGGAGCCGAAACCAGGACTGGAGGAGCCGAAACCAGGACTAGACCGAAAAACCAGGACTAGAGGAGAAAAACTAGAGGAAGAACCGAGGACCAGAGGACTGGAGGACCGAAACCAGACTAACCACTAGAGGACTAGAGGAACCGAAGCCAGGACTAGAAGCCAGACTATAGGAGCCGAAACCAGGACTATAGGAGCCGAAACCAGGACTGGGGAAAAAACCAGGACTAGAGGAGATAAACCAGGACTAGAGAAGCCGAAACCAGACTATAAAACCGGACTATAGGAGGAAACCGAAACCGAAACCAGGACTAGAGGAGCCGAAACCGACTGAGAGCCGAAACCAGGACTATAGGAGAAGCCGAAACCGGACTAGAGGAGCCGAAACCAGGACTAGAGGAAGCCGAAACCAGGACTATAGGAGCCGAAACCAGGACTGGAGGAACCGAAACCAGGACTATAGGAGCCGAAACCAGGACTAGAGAAGCCGACTAGACCAGGACTATATAGAGCCGAAACCAGGACTGGAGAAAACCAGACTGGAGGAGCCGAAACCAGGATTGGAGGGGCCGAAACCAGGACTAGGGAGCCAAAACCAGGACTAGAGGAGCCAAAACCAGGACTGGAGGAGCCGAAAACCAGGGAGGATAAACCAGACTAGAGGAGCCGAAACCAGGACTAGAGGAGCTGAACCGGACTAGGAGGAGCTGAAACCAGGACTAGAGGAGTCCCAGGAGTGGAGGGCCGAAACCAGGACTAGAGACCGAAGGAGAGCCGAAACCAGGACTAGAGAGAAACCAGCCGGACTAGAGGAGCCGAAACCAGGACTAGAGAAGCCGAAACCAGGAGCCGAAACGGACTGGAGGAAACCAGGACTAGGAGACTGGAGGACCCAGGACTAGAGGAGGAGCCGAAACCAGGATTGGAGGGGCCGAACGAAACCAGGACTAGGACTAGAGGAGCCAAAACCAGGACTAGAGACCGAACCAGGACTATAGGAGCCGAAACCAGGACTGGAGGGGCTGAAACCCAGACTAGGACCGAACCACTAGAGGAGCCGAAACCAGACTAGAGGAGCAGGAGTGGAGGAGCTGAAAACCAGACTAGAGTGGCTGAAACAGGACTAGAGGAGATGAACCAGGACTAGAGGAGCTGAAACCAGGACTAGAGGGCCGAAACCAGGACTAGAGGAGTGAAACCAGGATGGAGGAGCCGAAACCAGGACTGGAAACCAGGAATAGAGAGCCGAAACCAGGACTAGAGGAGCCGAAACCAGGATAGAGCCGAAACCAGGACTAGAGCTGAAACCAGGACTGGAGGAGCCAAAACCAGGGATAGAGGAGCCGAAACCAGGACTAGAGGAGCCGAAAACCAGGACTGAGGAGTGAAAACCAGGACTGGAGGAGCCAACAGGACTAGAGGAGCCAAAAACCAGGGACTATAGGAGCCGAAACCAGACTAGAGGAGCCGAAACCAGGACTAGAGGAGCCGAAACCAGGCTGAGGAGCCGAAACCAGGACTAGAGGATAAGGAGCAAAACCCAGGACTACAGGACCAAAACCAGGACTAGAGGGGCCGAAACCAGACTAGAGGAGATAAAACCAGGACTAGGGAGCCGAGAAAAAACCAGGACTAGTAAACCAGGAATAGAGGATAGAGGAGCCGAAACCAGGACTAGAGGAGCCGAAACCAGGACAGGAGGATGGAGGACCGAGGACTGGAGGAGCCGAAACCGGACTAGAGGACTGAACCAGGACTAGGAGGGATAGCTATGCGCTATAGGCCTACGCTGCAGGGGGACGCCAACATGATTTGCTGAGTGGTGTCTCCACTGCTCTTCCCCCTTTTCCTTCCCTTCCCTCCTCCCTTCCTCCTCCTCCAGCTCATTAATAGTTAATTAGCAGCACCTAGTTACTGTAACTGTGCTCTATTTTCTTTCCTGTAGTTTGTTCTGCTGTTTTCCTCCTTTTTTCTCTTTTCTTTCTGTGTGTTTTCAGGTCAGAGTTTCCTGAGTTTATTGTTTATTGTTTATTGTAAGTTTATTTGTTCAGGGACAATGCACATTGATGAACATTTCTGTAAATGCGCCAGTTTATAGCTGATTAGCTAATTTGCAACTGTAGTCCCTGGGCAGGATGTTAATTGCCAGTGAAAGAAATTCCAAGTGAGAGGAATGATCACTTAACCTAACATACATGTCTTTTGGACGGTGGGAGGAAACCGGAGTACCCGGAGGAAACCCACGCAAGCACGGGGAGAACATGCAAACTCCACACAGAAAGGCCCCTGCCGAGGTTCGAACCAGGAACCTTCTAGCTGTGAGGCAACAGTGCTAACCACTAAGCCACCTCCTCTGTCCATCCCAGCGTTTACCTCCACCTGTGTGTAGGTGTGTTCAGGGTGCTGGTTGCCGTGGTGACCAGTGATCTAGTCCTCTGACCATCTCACCTCAGTGCTGCTTCCTGCATCTGTTTATATAGTCATTTCATTCAGTCATTAGTGTCTCTCCTCTCTCTGTCCTCCATCCTCTCTCTGTCCTCCATCCTCTCTCTGTCCTCCATCCTCTCTCTGTCCTCCATCCTTTCTGTCCTCCATCCTCTCTCTGTCCTCCATCCTCTCTCTGTCCTCCAACCTCTCTCTGCAACATTAGTCACAGGTGTTAACTCTGATCAAATCTGACTACCTGTTTCGCCTGCTGATCAGAGAAGACCAGAGAAAACTGGCCTTACGGACACATGTTTGTTTGTTAGAAGAGTGGACCATCTCCCCCACAGACCCCAGGTCACCATAGACTTCCTTCAAATTCACGCTCCCTTGAGAACCTAAATCACTGTCCTATGATCAGAGCATTTTCAACTCAACATGAGCTCTATGCAGCACCTGGGAAATGTCTTCTGATCTAGTCAGGGTGGAGGGGGTGAAGCTCAGCGGTCTCCAGAACCTCTCCATCTAAAAACGAGGGAAGCTGTCATTCGTACCTCGATCTTGTCCGTTTTAGCGTCTCCCCAGTACAGCTTTCCTGCAGCGTGGTCCAGCGCCAGTCCATTGGGCCAGCCCAGGGAGGTGTTGAGCAGAACCACACGGCCCGTCCCATCCAGGTTGGCTCTCTCGATCTTGGGACGCTCGCCCCAGTCGGTCCAGTACATGAACCTGAGACGTGCAGGTAAAGGACAGGTTCAGTCAGGAGTTCACGGAGTTGGTCCATCCACACGAGCAGGTCCTCACTGGAAACCACCTGTCCAGATAACACCACCTTAAACACGTATCACATGACCATGGGAGGGAAGGATGGGAACCAGGGAAGGAGGGAACCAGGATGAGAACCAGGGAAGGAAGGATAGGAACCAGGGAAGGAGGATGGGGAACCAGAGAGGAAGGAGGGAGGACCAGGGAAGGAAACCAGGGAAGGAAGGATGGGAAGGGAGGAACCAGGGAAGGAGGATGAGAACCAGGGAAGGAGGATGGGGAAACCAGGGAAGGAGGGATGGGAGAACCAGGGAAGGAAGATGGGAAGCCAGAGAAGGATGGGAAGGATGGGAGAACCAGGGAAGGAGGAGGAAGGATGGGACGGGGAAGGACCAGGGAAGGAAAGGAAGGACCAGGGAAGGGAGGAACAGGGAAGGAAGGAAGGAAGGGAACCAGGAAGGACCAGGAGGAAGGATGGGAAGGAAGGAAGGATGGGAACCAGGGAAGGAAGGATGGGAACCAGAGAAGGATGGAACCAGGGAAACCAGGGAAGGAAGGAGATGGGAACCAGGGAATGGAAGGGGATTACCAGGAAGGAAGAATGGGAACCAGGAAAGGAAGGATGAGAACCAGGGAAGGAAGGATGGGAGCCAGGGAAGGAAGGATGGGAACCAGAGAAGGAGGGATGGGAACCAGAGAAGGAAGGATGGGAACCAGGGAAGTAAGGATGAGAACCAGGGAAGGAAGGAAGGATGGGAGCCAGGGAAGGAAGGATGGGAACCAGAGAAGGAAGGAGGAGAACCAGGGAAGGAAGGATGAGAACCAGGAAAGGAAGGATGAGAACCAGGGAAGGAAGGAAGGATGGGAGCCAGGGAAGGAAGGATGGGAACCAGAGAAGGAGGATGGGAACCAGAGAAGGAAGGATGGGAAACCAGCAAAAAACCAGGAAGGAAAGGATGAAACCAGGAAGAAGAAACCAGGATGAAGCCAAGGGAAGGAAGGATGGGAAAAGAAGGAGGGAAGGGGAACAGGAAGGAAGATGGGAACCAGGGAAGGAAGGGGATGGGAACCAGGAAGGAAGGAATGGAACAAGGAAAAGAAGGATGGGAACTAAGGAAGGAAGGATGGGAACCAGGGAAGGAAAGATGAGAACCAGGGAATGAAGGATGAGAACCAGGGAAGGAAGGATGAGAACCAAGAAAGGAAGGATGGGAACCAAGGAAGGATGGATTAGAACCAGGGAAGGAAGGATGAGCACCAGGGAAGGAGGGATGGGAACCAGAGAAGGATGGGAACCAAGGAAGGAAGGATGGGAACCAGGGAAGGAAGGAATGGAACAAGGAAAAGAAGGATGGGAACTAAGGAAGGAAGGATGGGAACCAGGGAAGGAAGGATGAGAACCAGGGAAGGAAGGATGGGAACCAGGGAAGGAAGGAGAGGAAGGAAGGATGAGAACCAGGGAAGGAAGGATGGATGGGAACCAGGGAAGGAGGATGAGCCAGGAAGAAGGAAGGATGGAACCAGGGAAGGAAATGGAACCAGGGGAGGGATGGGAACCAGAGAAGGAAGGATGGGAAGGAAAGGAAGGATGGGAACCAAGGGGAGGGAACCAAGGAAGGATTAGAACAGGGAAAGAAGAATGGAAGGGGAGGAAGGATGGGAAACCATGAAGAAGGATGAGAACAGGGGAAAGAAGAATGGGAACCAGGGGAGGAAGGATGGGAACCAATGAAGGAAGGATGAGAACCAGGGAAGGAAGGATGGGAAACCAAGAAGGAAGGATGGGAACCAGAGAAGGAAAGGATGGATGAGAACAGGGAAAAAGGATGGGAAACCAGGGAAAGAAGAATGGGAAACCAGGAAAAGAAGGATGGGAACTAAGGAGGAAGGATGGGAGAAGAAAAAGAATGTGGCCATTAATACCATTAATATTCTTTATTGCAATTTTATGACTAGTATTAATAATGTTCAGCAGCTACAATTAACCCCCCCCCCCCCACCCCCCCCCCCCATCAACCAACTCCACTGTTACCTGTCTCACCTGAACACAAGGCCATTAAATTAAATTAAATTAAATTAAATTAAATTGAATTAAATTAAAAAGAATAATAAAATTAATAAAATTTTAATAAAATAAATGATAATACACAGGACGCAGGACACCAACCCGTCGACAGGATCCAGAACGATGGCTCTGGGTTCATCCAGGTTCTCAGAAATCAAGATTCTCCGGGACGTTCCGTTGAGCCTGGTGACCTGGAAGACCACAGGACAGTCCAGACAGGACATCAGGTCAGACAGGTGGAAGAGACAGGTGCTGAAGACAGGTCAGACAGGACATGCAGGTGCAGGACAGAACAGGACAGCAGCAGGACAGGTCAGACAGGGACTATCAGGGACAGACAGGACAGGTCCAGTGTGAAAGGACAGGACAGACAGGACAGGACATCAGCAGGTACAGGACAGGTCCACAGGTCCAGCAGGACATGCAGGACAGTCCAGACAGGGACAGGATCAGGACAGGACAGATCAGGACAGGACAGGACATGACAGTATCAGACAGGTCCAGACAGGACATACAGGTGACAGGTCCAGACAGGACAGGCATGCAGGTATCAGGACATGCAGGTCCAGACAGGACATGCAGGTATAGGACAGGTCCAGACAGGACATGCAGGTATCAGGACAGTCCAGACAGGGACATACAGGTATCAGGTCCAGACAGGACATGCAGGTCAGGACAGGTGACAGACAGGTCAGGACAGGTCCAGACAGGACAGGACAGGTAGCTTACAGATCAGGACAGGTCAGGACATGCCTATGAGGAGACACCAGCACAGGTGGAAAAGGGAGTCTCTACGAGTCCGCCTAAGAGTCAAACGAGTCCCTCTAACGAGTCCTAACGAGTCCTAACGATCCTAACGAAGTCTAACGATCCTAACGAGTCCTAACGAGTCCTAACGAGTCTAACGAGTCCTAACGAGTCCTAACGACTCCTAACGATCCTAACCGACCTAAACGACCCTAACGACCAACGACTCCTAACGACTAACGACTCCGAAACGACCTAACGACCTAACGACCCCTAACGACCTAACGACTCCTACGACTCCTAACGACTCCTAACGACTCCTAACCCTCTAAACGACTCCTAACGACTCCTAACGACTCCTAACGACGTAACGTACCTCGATGCGGTCAGTGCCGGTGGTCCGTCAGTAAAGGTTTCTGGCCACCCAGTCAACGGCGATGCCATCTGGGTGGTTGATCCGTGGTAACCGCCACGGCGTTGCTGCGCGATGCGGGATCGCCGGATGCGCGGACTCGTCATCCGTCCAGTAGACGTAGCCTCTACGGGGTCGTAGTCTATCGCTAGGGCGTGGCGATGTCGTCCACCTGCAGGAGGAGAAGAAAGGGCAGGTGAGGAAGGTGAGGCAGTGAAGCAGGGAGGACGGTAAGGGCAGGTGAGAAGGGAGGCAGGTGAGGAAGGTGAGGAGGTGAGGGCAGGTGAGGCAGGTGAGCAGGTGAGTCAGGTGAGGCAGGTGAGGCAGGTGAGTCAGGTGAGGAGGTGAGGTCAGGGAGGCAGGTGAGGAAGGTGAGGCAGGTGAAGCAGGTGAGGAAGGTAAGGGCAGGTGAGAAGGTGAGGCAGGTAAGGCAGGTAGGGCAGGTGAGAAAGGTGAGGCAGGTAGGCAGGTGAGGAAGGTGAGAAAGGTGAGGCAGGTGAGGCAGGTGAGGAAGGTGAGGAAGGTGAGGAAGGTGAGGCAGGTGAGAAAGGTGAGGCAGGTGAGGCAGGTGAGGAAGGTGAGGCAGGTGAGGCAGGTGAGGAAGGTGAGGAAGGTGAGGAAGGTGAGGCAGGTGAGGCAGGTGAGAAAGGTGAGGCAGGTGAGGAAGGTGAGGCAGGTGAGGAAGGTGAGGAAGGTGAGGCAGGTGAGAAAGGTGAGGCAGGTAAGGCAGGTGAGGCAGGTGAGGGAGGTGAGGGAGGTAAGGCAAGTGAAAAAGGTGAGGAAGGTGAGGCAGGTGAGGAAGGTGAGGCAGGTGAGTCAGGTTGAAGGGCAGGTGAGGAAGGTTGAAGAGGTGAGGCAGGTGAGGAAGTGAGGAAGGTGAGGCAGGTGAGGAAGGTGAGAAGGTGAGAAAGGTGAGGCAGGTGAGGGAGGAGGCAGGTGAGGGAGTGAGGAGGTGAGGCAAGTGAGAAAGGTGAGGAAGGTGAGGCAGGTGAGGAGGGTGAGGAAGGTGAGGCAGGTGAGGAGGTGAGGGTGAGGCAGGTGAGGCAGTGAGGAAGGTGAGGAGGGAGGCAGGTGAGGCAGGTGAGGAAGGTTGAGGAAGGTGAGGCAAGGAGTGAGGAAGGTGAGGAAGGAGGTGAGGAAGGTGAGGAAGGTGAGGAAGGTGAGGAGGTGAGGCAGGTGAGGCAGGTGAGGAAGGAAGGAGGAAGGTGTTGCAGGTGAGGCAGGTTTGAGGTGAGGCAGGTGAGGCAGGTGAGGAAGGTGAGGCAGGTGAGGAGGTGAGGCAGGTGAGGAGGTGAGGCAGGTGAGGCAGGTGAGGAGGTGAGGCAAGGTGAGCAAGGTGAGGGAGGTGAGGCAAGTGAGGAAGGTGAGGCAGGTGAGGAAGGTGAGGAAGGTGAGGCAGGTGAGAAAGGTGAGGGAGGTGAGGCAAGTGAGGAAGGTGAGGGAGGTGAGGCAAGTGAGGAAGGTGAGGAAGGTGAGGAAGGTGAGGAAGGTGAGGCAGGTGAGGAAGGTGAGGAAGGTGAGGGAGGTGAGGAAGGTGAGGCAGGTGAGGATGGTGAGGAAGGTTAGGCAGGTTAGAAAGGTGAGGAAGGTGAGGCAGGTGAGGAAGGACGACTGATCCTGCTGGTCAGTGACTGCGTTCACCTGCAGGACGATGTCGGTGAAGTCTGGCAGGTCCAGGGAGATCCTCCTCAGGTCTGTACGTCGAGCCAGCAGCAGCACCTGCTCCGCACCTGAACACAACAGGAACCGTCAGCACTGGGTTTGGATCACAGCCTGGTTCCTAAAGACAGGACTGTCCCCTAAAGACAGGACTGTCCCCTAAAGACAGGACTGTCCCCCTAAAGACAGGACTGTCCCCTAAAGACAGGACTGTCCCCCTAAAGACAGGGCCGTCCCCTAAAGACAGGACTGTCCCCCTAAGACTAAAGACAGGCCTGACCCCTAAAGACAAAGACAGGACTGTCCCCCTAAAGATCCCCCCTAAAGACAGGACTGTCCCCCTAAAGACCGGGCCCCCCTAAAGTCCCCCTAAAGACAGGCTAAAGACAGGACCCCCCTAAAGACAGGACTGCCCCCCTAAAGACAGGGCCGTCCCCTAAAGACAGGACTGTCCCCCTAAAGACAGGACTGCCCCCCTAAAGACAGGGCCGTCCCCTAAAGACAGGACTGTCCCCCTAAAGACAGGACTGTCCCCCTAAAGACAGGACTGCCCCCCTAAAGACAGGGCCGTCCCCTGCTGGGCTGGACCTGAACCTCTTCACAACTAGAACTGGGTCTAGATCCAGGATCTAGGAGCTGCTGAGTCATCAGCTGTGTTGTTCATCTGAGGTTGGATTCATCTGTTCTCAGAGCTGGTAACTTCATTATTATTATTCTTCGACACTGAGGTTCTCTGTGGGTTCTTCAGGTTACCATCATGGAGCAGATGGGACCTGGAGGCCCACAGTCCAGCTTCAGTCTATAAAAGCTGAGAAAGACCTGAGCCAAGCTCCACCATTATTGGTTTTCTGGTCTCCTCCATCCAACCAGACTGGGATCAGGAGACCCTGAGGGCCGTCCTCCATGTTGGATTTAAGAACAACCAGACCTCCTCCAGGGTGTCTGCTACATGTCTGACTGGGGAGATGTTTCAACCAATCAGAGCATCAGTCTGTAGTCCCCATCACCCTCACACTTGTCCTCTTCATCTTCGTCTCCTCTTTAGTCTCATCTTCATCTCTCACCATTAGTCTCATCTTCGTCTCACCCTTAGTCTCATCTTCATCTCTCACCCTTAGTCTCATCTTCATCTCTCACCCTTATCTCTCACCATAGTCTCATCTTCATTAGTCTCATCTTCATCTCATCTCACCATTAGTCTCATCTTCATCTCACCCTTAGTCTCATCTTCGTCTCACCCTTAGTCTCATCTTCATCTCTCACCCTTAGTCTCATCTTCATCTCTCACCCTTAGTCTCATCTTCATCTCTCACCCTTAGTCTCATCTTCATCTCTCACCCTTAGTCTCATCTTCATCTCTCACCCTTAGTCTCATCTTCATCTCACCCTTAGTCTCATCTTCATCTCTCACCCTTAGTCTCATCTTCATCTCTCTCACCCTTAGTCTCATCTTCATCTCTCACCCTTAGTCTCATCTTCATCTTAGTCCATCTTCATCTTCATCTTCGTCTCACCCTTAGTCTCATCTTCATCTCTCCTTAGTCTCATCTCATCTCTCACCTTAGTCTCATCTTCGTCTCACCCTTAGTCTCATCTTCATCTCACCCTTAGTCTCATCTTCATCTCTCACCCTTAGTCTCATCTTCGTCTCACCCTTAGTCTCATCTTCATCTTCTCTCACCCTTAGTCTCATCTTCATCTCACCCTTAGTCTCATCTCATCTCATGCTCATCTCTCTCACCCTTAGTCTCATCTCTCACCCTCTCTCACCCTTAGTCTCATTTCTCTCTCTCTCTCTCTCACCCTTAGTCTCTCTTCATCTCTCACCCTTAGTCTATCATCTCATCTCTCACCCTTAGTCTCATTCTCATCTCTCACCCTAGTCTCATCTTCATCTCTCACCTTAGTCTCATCTCATCACCCTTAGTCTCACCCTTAGTCTCATCTTCGTCCTCCCTTAGTCTCATCTTCTCTCACCTTAGTCCATCTTCTCATCTTCGTCTCATCCCTTTAGTCTCATCTTCGTCTCACCCTTAATCTCATCTCGTCTCACCCTTAGTCTCATCTTCATCTCACCCTTAGTCTCATCTTCATCTCTCACCCTTAGTCTCATCTCATCGTCTCACCCTTAGTCTCATCTTCGTCTCACTCTCATCTCCTTAGTCTCATCTCATCTCATCTCCTTAGTCTCATCTCTCACCCTTAGTCTCCTTCACCCTTAGTCTCATCTTCATCTCACCCTTAGTCTCATCTTCATCTCTCACCTCCGTCTCAACTTAGTCTTATCCTTAGTTTCACCTTCGTCTCACCTTCATCTCAGCTTCGTCTCACCCATAGTCTCATATTCGTCTCATTTTCATCTCATCTTCATCTCAATTTAGTCTCCCCTTCGTCTCACCTTCTTCGTCTCACCTTACTCTCATCTTTGTCTCACCTTAGTCTCACCTTCATCTCAACTTAGTCTCACCCTTAGTCACACCTTAGTCACACCTTAGTCTCACCCTTAGTCTCATCTTCGTCTCACTCTTAGTCTCATCTTCGTCTCACCTTAGTCTCATCTTCGTCTCACCCTTAGTCTCATCTTCGTCTCACCCTTAGTCTCATCTTCGTCTCACCCTTAGTCTCATCTCATCGTCTCTCCCTTAGTCTCATCTTCATCTCACCCTTAGTCTCATCTTCATCTCACCCTTAGTCTCATCTTCGTCACACCCTCATCTCACTTTAGTCTCATTTTCGTGTCATTTTCATCTCACCTTCATCTCATCTTCGTCTCATCTTCCAAACTTATTCTCTAAAATCTGAAAACCAGCAGCAGGAAGAAGCCTTGGTGTGTCCCTTTTCTTAAAGCTTCAAGTGAAGGTCTAGTGGAGGTCTATGACCGGCTCATTCCAGAACCTTCATGCTGTAATTCAGTTTTGTTTTTTTCTGCTGGGGACCACTGTCCTGCCGCATCATCACCCCTCCACCACCGTGCTTGACAGTTATGGTTTAAGGAGACACTTCCTGAAGATAATCAAGTATTGCTCCAATAAAACTGATATTTGATTTGAACGCTTTAACATGAGAACACTGGTGAAGTGGTTTCCACTTGTGAATGATGTTTCTCTTTTCTCCAGATTAATGCATCACAACAGCTGCTTCTCTAAAACCAGTACTGATATCTGTCCCTCTTTTGTTCACTTGGGTTTTGAGCTGGTCCACATCGACACCATGGTTACAGTCACATCTTGTTCTTGTCTCGTCAATTTTCCAAAAATATCAATTTTGTCTAAAAATCGTGAATTCTATTTTTATTATTTTATTTTTTTCTTAAAAACTGGTTGTAAAACTGAATTTTTGTACGATGACTTTTTAACTTTTTAACGCAAAATTACAATTTCTTTGCAGTAAAACATCAACTTCTGCAAAAATCACTAGATTTTAATGTAAAATTAGAACTTTGTCATAAATTTGCAAATTTTGTACAATTACAAGTTTCTGTCCTAAAATCACAAATTTTGTGGCAAAAAAAAAGCAAATTTTACAAAAAAAATTAGCAAAAGAATGAAGAAAGAAAGAAATCATGACTTTTAAGGAGCTGGACATTTCTGACGTAAAAATCAGATTTTTCTTCTTGTAAAATCCCAACATTTATCAAACTGGACCGAGACCAAGTTATTCTGGTTCAGGAATAACTAGGACCTGGATCCACACCGATCCGGGTCCAGGATCTGGGATGATCCACACAAACAGATCCAGTTCTAGTTATTCCAGTTCAGGACCCAATCCAACGTCCAGTCACTCACAGCTCTTCAACACTGAAGCCCTGGGCCCGATCCGACCCGTGGGCCCGATCCCACCCGTGGGCCCGATCCCACCCGTGGGCCCGATCCCACCCGTGGGGCCTGGAGGCTCACTAAAACCCCAGAATCCACCAGAATCCAGAGCAGAGGACCAGGGGACGGGGACGTATGTTGCTGTCCATCATCTCTGCTGTGTAACTAATGGCTACAAAAACACTTGAAGCGTAAACGGGTTAAAGCAGAAGCAGTTGAGGTCTGGAAGCCGTCGGCCTCGACACCCTTCAGATCTCACCAGCGCTGCTCCCTCGTTACCTAAACGAGGGGGGCGAGGATCCCCCCTGCTGCTCGCTTCACCTCCCCCCAGACACACTCTCCCTCATCTGGTAGCACAATAACAGACGGCTTCAATTTAAGCAGCCAAGCAAAACAAATGAGGCGCTGAGCCACAATGGCGGCCTGGCTGCAGCCCCACAATGCAGCATTGTTGTGGTTATTGTCGGCAGCGGCCGGACGGTTGGCTGCCAGGCTTCCTCACATCTAACGGCCCTGCAGCCTGGCGACTCTGAGGCTCTATTGTCTGGGCGGCGTGGGAACCAGCATGGTGGCCGCTCAGCTGCAGGTTCTTCTGGTTCTCCAGCTGGACGTCACCCTGACGTCTGAACCCCACCAGACCAGGACCTCAGGAGAAGAACTTCAAACCCTGGTGGGGAGTCTCAACAGCAGCCCAGATGTTTCTATGAAGATTATCATTATTACTACCTTTACAGTTTCCACAGGAAGCTGGTTCCCGTCACAACCCTCTGGTTGATCTGGACCAGAGACGTGGGACGGGGATCAGCCTGAAGGGTCACCATGCTGCTATTTTCAAAAAACTGAAGGAGCTCCAAACGTTGACCCAACTTCATCCACAGACCTGGATCTGGATCTGGACAGTTCTGACGGAAACCGAGGTTTATGATTGACAACCCACTGGAAATCAAACCAGTGGGTGTGGCCCAAAGCCCATCTCTGTCTAGATCTGTCAGTGTGGATCATTAAAGGTCCTGGATCTGGACCAGTAATGATCCACACAGACAGATCCAGGTCCAGGATCTGTAATGATCCAGAGACAGATCCAGGTCCAGGATCTGTAATGATCTAGAGACAGATCCAGGTCCAGGATCTGTAGTGATCTAGAGACAGATCCAGGTCCAGGATCTGTAATGATCTAGAGACAGATCCAGGTCCAGGATCTGTAATGATCCACACAGACAGATCCAGGTCCAGGATCTGTAATGATCTAGAGACAGATACAGGTCCAGGATCTGTAGTGATCTAGAGACAGATCCAGGTCCAGGATCTGTAATGATCCAGAGACAGATCCAGGTCCAGGATCTGTAGTGATCTAGAGACAGATCCAGGTCCAGGATCTGTAGTGATCTAGAGACAGATCCAGGTCCAGGATCTGTAATGATCTAGAGACAGATCCAGGTCCAGGATCTGTAATGATCTAGAGACAGATCCAGGTCCAGGATCTGTAATGATCTAGAGACAGATCCAGGTCCAGGATCTGTAATGATCTAGAGACAGATCCAGGTCCAGGATCTGTAATGATCTAGAGACAGATCCAGGTCCAGGACCTGTAGTGATCTAGAGACAGATCCAGGTCCAGGATCTGTAATGATCTAGAGACAGATCCAGGTCCAGGACCTGTAGTGATCTAGAGACAGATCCAGGTCCAGGATCTGTAATGATCCAGAGACAGGATCTGTAATGATCCAGAGACAGATCCAGAGACAGGATCTGTAATGATCCAGAGACAGATCCAGGTCCAGGATCTGTAATGATCCAGAGACAGATCCAGGTCCAGGATCTGTAATGATCTAGAGACAGATCCAGGTCCAGGATCTGTAATGATCCACACGGACAGATCCAGGTCCAGGACCTGTAATGATCTAGAGACAGATCCAGATCCAGGATCTGTAATGATCCAGAGACAGATCCAGGTCCAGGATCTGTAATGATCTAGAGACAGATCCAGGTCCAGGATCTGTAATGATCCACAGACAGATCCAGGTCCAGGATCTGCAATGATCTAGAGACAGATCCAGATCCAGGATCTGTAATGATCTAGAGACAGATCCAGGTCCAGGATCTGTAATGATCTAGAGACAGATCCAGGTCCAGGATCTGTAATGATCTAGAGACAGATCCAGGTCCAGGATCTGTAATGATCCACAGACAGATCCAGGTCCAGGATCTGTAATGATCTAGAGACAGATCCAGGTCCAGGATCTGTAATGATCTAGAGACAGATCCAGGTCCAGGATCTGTAATGATCCACAGACAGATCCAGGTCCAGGATCTGCAATGATCTAGAGACAGATCCAGATCCAGGATCTGTAATGATCTAGAGACAGATCCAGGTCCAGGATCTGTAGTGATCCAGAGACAGATCCAGGTCCAGGATCTGTAATGATCCAGAGACAGATCCAGGTCCAGGATCTGTAGTGATCTAGAGACAGATCCAGGTCCAGGATCTGTAGTGATCTAGAGATAGATCTAGGTCCAGGATCTGCAATGATCTAGAGACAGATCCAGGTCCAGGATCTGTAATGATCCACAGACAGATCCAGGTCCAGGATCTGTAATGATCTAAAAACAGATCCAGGTCCAGGATGTGTAATGATCCAGAGACAGATCCAGGTCCAGGATCTGTAATGATCTAGAGACAGATCCAGGTCCAGGATCTGTAATGATCCAGAGACAGATCCAGGTCCAGGATCTGTAATGATCTAGAGACAGATCCAGGTCCAGGATCTGTAATGATCCACAGACAGATCCAGGTCCAGGATCTGTAATGATCTAGAGACAGATCCAGGTCCAGGATCTGTAATGATCTAAAAACAGATCCAGGTCCAGGATGTGTAATGATCCAGAGACAGATCCAGGTCCAGGATCTGTAATGATCCAGAGACAGATCCAGGTCCAGGATCTGTAATGATCCAGAGACAGATCCAGGTCCAGGATCTGTAATGATCTAGAGACAGATCCAGGTCCAGGATCTGTAATGATCCAGAGACAGATCCAGGTCCAGGATCTGTAATGATCCCCACTGATCTAGGTCTAGAATCAAATACAGTTTGAACTTTAAATATTTTCAGTGAATCATCTCCTGACATCAATGATGAAGAGCTTCAACAACTGTGACTCCCAGGAGCTGCTGAACAGGAACAAAGCATGTTGGTGTCCTCTACCTGGCTTACACGTCCTCCCGTCTGGTCTGAGCTGGACTCCAGTGGGACAGGCGCAGCTGTAGAAGGGCTGGACTGGGGACAGCAGGCAGAGATGACTGCAGCCGCCGTTGTCCTTGCTGCAGGGCGTCTGGACTGTGGGGACAGACGAATGAAGGACATAAAGGAGGGCTGTTACAGGGTTAGGGTTAGTTATGAGAAGCCTGGAGACAGAGGTCCTCTACCGGACCAGCTTCACAGCTAAGACGCTGAGGCACCAACAGTTAAAAACTGATGACCAGGTTCCCTCCTGGAGGACCAGGTGACCAGGTTTCCTCCTGGAGGACCAGGTTTCCTCCTGGAGAACCAGGTGACCAGGTTCCCTCCTGGAGGACCAGGTGACCAGGTTTCCTCCTGGAGGACCAGGTTTCCTCCTGGAGAACCAGGTGACCAGGTTCCCTCCTGGAGGACCAGGTGACCAGGTCCCCTCCTGGAGGACCAGGTGACCAGGTCCCCTCCTGGAGGACCAGGTGACCAGGTTTTCCTCCTGGAGGACCAGGTGACCAGGTTTTTCCTCCTGGAGGACCAGGTGACCAGGTTCCCTCTGAGGACCAGTGACCAGGTCCTCCTGGAGGACCAGGTTCCCTCCTGGAGGACCAGGTTCCCTTCTGGAGGACCAGGTTCCCTCCTGGAGGACCAGGTTCCCTTCTGGAGGACCAGGTGACCAGGTTCCCTCTCCAAGGACCAGGTGACCAGGTTTCCTCCTGGAGGACCAGGTGACCAGGTTTCCTCCTGCAGGACCAGGTTCCCTCCTGGAGGACCAGGTGAACAGGTTTCCTCCTGGAGGACCAGGTTTCCTCCTGCAGGACCAGGTGACCAGGTTCCCTCCTGCAGGACCAGGTTCCCTCCTGGAGGACCAGGTGACCAGGTTCCCTCCTGCAGGACCAGGTGACCAGGTTCCCTCCTGCAGGACCAGGTTCCCTTCTGGAGGACCAGGTTCCCTCCTGGAGGACCAGGTTCCCTTCTGGAGGACCAGGTGACCAGGTTCCCTTCTGCAGGACCAGGTGACCAGGTTTCCTCCTGGAGGACCAGGTGACCAGGTTTCCTCCTGCAGGACCAGGTTCCCTTCTGGAGGACCAGGTGACCAGGTTCCCTCCTGCAGGACCAGGTGACCAGGTTCCCTCCTGCAGGACCAGGTGACCAGGTTCCCTTCTGGAGGACCAGGTGACCAGGTTCCCTCCTGGAGGACCAGGTGACCAGGTTCCCTCCTGGAGGACCAGGTGACCAGGTTCCCCTCCTGCCAGGACCAGGTTCCCTTCTGGAGGACCAGGTGACCAGGTTCCCTCCTGCAGGACCAGGTGACCAGGTTTCCCTCCTGCAGGACCAGGTGACCAGGTTCCCTTCTGGA
The DNA here is from genome assembly GCA_018398805.1 of Hirundichthys speculiger. Lineage (NCBI taxonomy): Eukaryota > Metazoa > Chordata > Actinopteri > Beloniformes > Exocoetidae > Hirundichthys > Hirundichthys speculiger. Next base: position 21,224 of record JAGFBZ010001886.1, read on the forward strand.
GGACCAGGTGACCAGGTTCCCTCCTGGAGGACCAGGACCAGGTTTCCCTCCTGGGGACCAGGTGACCAGGTTCCCTCCTGGAGGACCAGGTGACCAGGTTTCCTCCTGCAGGAGGACCAGGTGACCAGGTTCCCTCCTGGACCAGGACCAGGTGGACCAGGTGACCAGGTTTCCCTCCTGGAGGACCAGGTGACCAGGTGACCAGGTTTCCCCTCCTGAGGACCAGGTGACCAGGTTCCTCCTCCAGGTGACCAGGAGGACCAGGTGACCAGGTTCCCTCCTGGAGGACCAGGTGACCAGGTTCCCTCCTGCAGGACCAGGTGACCAGGTTCCCTCCTGCAGGACCAGGTTCCCTTCTGGAGGACCAGGTGACCAGGTTCCCTCTCCAAGGACCAGGTGACCAGGTTCCCTCCTGGAGGACCAGGTGACCAGGTTCCCTTCTGGAGGACCAGGTTCCCTCCTGGAGGACCAGGTTCCCTTCTGGAGGACCAGGTTCCCTTCTGGAGGACCAGGTTCCCTCCTGGAGGACCAGGTGACCAGGTTCCCTTCTGGAGGACCAGGTTCCCTCCTGGAGGACCAGGTTCCCTCCTGGAGGACCAGGTGACCAGGTTCCCTCTCCAAGGACCAGGTGACCAGGTTCCCTCCTGGAGGACCAGGTGACCAGGTTCCCTCCTGCAGGACCAGGTGACCAGGTTTCCTCCTGCAGGACCAGGTTCCCTTCTGGAGGACCAGGTGACCAGGTTCCCTCCTGCAGGACCAGGTGACCAGGTTCCCTCCTGGAGGACCAGGTGACCAGGTTCCCTCCTGGAGGACCAGGTTCCCTCCTGGAGGACCAGGTCCAGGTTCCCTTCTGCAGGACCAGGTTCCCTCCTGGAGGACCAGGTGACCAGGTTCCCTCCTGGAGGACCAGGTGACCAGGTTTCCTCCTGCAGGAGGACCAGGTGACCAGGTTCCCTCCTGGAGGACCAGGTGACCAGGTTTCCTCCTGGAGGACCAGGTGACCAGGTTTCCTCCTGCAGGACCAGGTTCCCTCCTGGAGGACCAGGTGACCAGGTTCCCTCCTGGATGACCAGGTTTCCTCCTGCAGGACCAGATGACCAGGTTCCCTCCTGCAGGACCAGGTGACCAGGTTCCCTCCTGGAGGACCAGGTGACCAGGTTCCCTCCTGGAGGACCAGGTTTCCTCCTGCAGGACCAGATGACCAGGTTCCCTCCTGCAGGACCAGGTGACCAGGTTCCCTCCTGGAGGACCAGGTGACCAGGTTCCCTCCTGGAGGACCAGGTTTCCTCCTGCAGGACCAGATGACCAGGTTCCCTCCTGGAGGACCAGGTGACCAGGTTCCCTCCTGGAGGACCAGGTGACCAGGTTCCTCCTGCAGGACCAGGTTCCCTCCTGGAGGACCAGGTGACCAGGTTCCCTCCTGGAGGACCAGGTGACCAGGTTTCCTCCTGGAGGACCAGGTGACCAGGTTTCCTCCTCCTGGAGGACCAGGTGACCAGGTTCCTCCTGCCAGGACCAGGTTCCCTCCTGGAGGACCAGGTGACCAGGTTCCTTTCCCTCCTGGAGGACCAGTTTCCTCCTGGAGGACCAGGTGACCAGGTTCCCTCCTGCAGGACCAGGTGACCAGGTTCCCTCCTGGAGGACCAGGTGACCAGGTTCCCTCCTGGAGGACCAGGTTTCCTCCTGCAGGACCAGATGACCAGGTTCCCTCCTGCAGGACCAGGTGACCAGGTTCCCTCCTGGAGGACCAGGTGACCAGGTTCCCTCCTGGAGGACCAGGTTTCCTCCTGGAGGACCAGGTGACCAGGTTCCCTCCTGGAGGACCAGGTGACCAGGTTCCCTCCTGCAGGACCAGGTGACCAGGTTTCCTCCTGGAGGACCAGGTGACCAGGTTTCCTCCCGGAGGACCAGGTGACCAGGTTCCCTCCTGGAGGACCAGGTGACCAGGTTCCCTCCTGGAGGACCCCAGGTCCCCTCCTGGAGGACCCCCTCCTGGAGGACCAGGTGACCAGGTTCCCTCCTGGAGGACCAGGTGACCAGGTTCCCTCCTGGAGGACCAGGTCCCCTCCTGGAGGACCTGGTTCCCTCCTGGAGGACCAGGTGACCAGGTTTCCCTCCTGCAGGACCAGGTGACCAGGTTTCCCTCCTGGAGGACCAGGTGACCAGGTTCCCTCCTGGAGGACCAGGTTTCCTCCTGGAGGACCAGGTGACCAGGTTCCCTCCTGGAGGACCAGGTGACCAGGTTCCCTCCTGCAGGACCAGGTGACCAGGTTTCCTCCTGGAGGACCAGGTGACCAGGTTTCCTCCTGCAGGACCAGGTTCCCTCCTGGAGGACCAGGTGACCAGGTTTCCCTCCTGGATGACCAGGTTTCCCTCCTGCAGGACCAGGTGACCAGGTTTCCTCCTGCAGGACCAGGTGACCAGGTTCCCTCCTGGAGGACCAGGTGACCAGGTTCCTCCTGGAGGACCAGGTTTTCCTCCTGCAGGACCAGGACCAGGTTCCCTCCTGCAGGACCAGGTGACCAGGTTCCCTCCTGGAGGACCAGGTGACCAGGTTTCCTCCTGGAGGACCAGGTTCCTCCTGCAGGACCAGATGACCAGGTTCCCTCCTGGAGGACCAGGTGACCAGGTTCCCTCCTGGAGGACCAGGTGACCAGTTTCCTCCTGCAGGACCAGGTTCCCTCCTGGAGGACCAGGTGACCAGGTTCCCTTCTGGAGGACCAGGTGACCAGGTTCCCTCCTGGAGGACCAGATGACCAGGTTTCCTCCTGGAGGACCAGGTGACCAGGTTTCCTCCTGCAGGACCAGGTTCCCTCCTGGAGGACCAGGTGACCAGGTTCCCTCCTGGAGGACCAGGTTTCCTCCTGCAGGACCAGATGACCAGGTTCCCTCCTGCAGGACCAGGTGACCAGGTTCCCTCCTGGAGGACCAGGTGACCAGGTTCCCTCCTGGAGGACCAGGTTTCCTCCTGCAGGACCAGATGACCAGGTTCCCTCCTGCAGGACCAGGTGACCAGGTTCCCTCCTGGAGGACCAGGTGACCAGGTTCCCTCCTGGAGGACCAGGTTTCCTCCTGGAGGACCAGGTGACCAGGTTCCCTCCTGGAGGACCAGGTGACCAGGTTCCCTCCTGCAGGACCAGGTGACCAGGTTTCCTCCTGGAGGACCAGGTGACCAGGTTTCCTCCCGGAGGACCAGGTGACCAGGTTCCCTCCTGGAGGACCAGGTGACCAGGTTCCCTCCTGGAGGACCCGGTCCCCTCCTGGAGGACCTGGTTCCCTCCTGGAGGACCAGGTGACCAGGTTCCCTCCTGGAGGACCAGGTGACCAGGTTCCCTCCTGGAGGACCCGGTCCCCTCCTGGAGGACCTGGTTCCCTCCTGGAGGACCAGATGACCAGGTTCCCTCCTGCAGGACCAGGTGACCAGGTTCCCTCCTGGAGGACCAGGTGACCAGGTTCCCTCCTGGAGGACCAGGTTTCCTCCTGGAGGACCAGGTGACCAGGTTCCCTCCTGGAGGACCAGGTGACCAGGTTCCCTCCTGCAGGACCAGGTGACCAGGTTTCCTCCCGGAGGACCAGGTGACCAGGTTTCCTCCCGGAGGACCAGGTGACCAGGTTCCCTCCTGGAGGACCAGGTGACCAGGTTCCCTCCTGGAGGACCCGGTCCCCTCCTGGAGGACCTGGTTCCCTCCTGGAGGACCAGGTGACCAGGTTCCCTCCTGGAGGACCTGGTTCCCTCCTGGAGGACCAGGTGACCAGGTTCCCTCCTGGAGGACCAGGTGACCAGCTCCACTGGTTGGAGCCAACATGGCTGAACTCACTGTGGGGCTGCCGGTGCTGCTCCAGGACCTGGATGTCCATGGGGGAGAAGATGCCGCTGAGGATCTCCCTGGTTTTGTCTCCGCTGTGTTTGTTGCAGGCGTGGATGGAGCGGGTCTGCCAGTCGGTCCAGTACAGCGTCTCCTTGGACAGCGTCAGAGCGAAAGGATGGGTCAGGGTGCCCTCCACCACCGCCTCACTGCAGGTGGAGACAAGACCCACCAAGATCTTCAATATGCTGAGGAAGCACTGCTCTGCTGTAGGACGCCAAGCTCTCCAGGTGACAACAATCATTTTACATAAAAACGCTGCATTTTCAGCACATTTCTGGTCTGGGGTCTCACCTGGAGGCGGGGTCTCACCTGGGGACGTGTACTGCTAGATTTAGACTTCCAGCCAGATCTCAGGTTCATGTGACACAACCCTAACACAGCAGACCTCCAGGGACACCCACGTGGACGAGAACAACACCTTGTCCTCACGCTGGACACCTACTTTTGATGCTCTGCTCATAAGCCCCGCCTTCCTGAGCTGCTCAGTGGGGGTCTCACCTGGAGGAGCACCACCTCTGGACAAGACCCTTCCAGAGTGGAGGAGCCCAGTTTACCAACATGATGCTTACGTTGGGTAACTGGTCCTTCAGTCAGGCCAGCGTTGACACTGCTGGTCCTCTGGAGTCCATGTGACCCTGGTCAGGTCTCAGCGGTGAAGGTGGCTCCAGTGAGATGCTGCGATGTCAAACATCAGCAGATAAACCCCCCAACTCCTGGTCTGATCCAGTCCACCACCTCTGATATATTCAGCAGCTGTCAGGAGCTACACAGCAGCTGCTGAGGACCAGAGTGAGCCTGGCGTCCTACAGAGACGACAGCCCTGGTCCGCCATCACACTGGTCCCAGCAGACCGTTGTTCAGGGTCACAGGTTCAGACGCTGTGGAGCAGATTCATCCTGACCCGTTTATCGGACCAGATGTCTGCAGACTCTCAGGTGGGATCATCAGGTGTTCACGGTTAAACCAACAGCAGCGTTCCTGCTGTGACATCAGTCTGTTGTAGCTCCGCCTACGTCACACCTCCTCTCTCTCATAAATTGTAACTTCAGGGGAAAACTTTTTCTTGTAAAGTTTATTTTTCTTGAAGATTTTCTTCAAGAAGCTTTTTCTAAACTTTACTTCGTATAAGACATAAGAAAATTGCAGCTTTTCCCCTCTAAAGTTGACAATTTTTCCTTAAAGAATTAATTTATTCCCTTAAAAGAATACCTTTTTTTTTTTTACTGAAAAATTTTTTTCCCTTAAAATTATTTTTTTCCTTGAATTTTTTTCCCTTAAATCAATTGTTTTCAATAATGAACTAATTTTTCCCCAGACTCATCCAGACCAGCCCAAAGCAGTCAGGACAGAAAAACCACAGCATCCTGGACATCAGGATGACCCCCCCCCCGTGATGTCATCAGGATGACTCCCCAGTGATGTCATCAGGATGATTCCCCAGTGATGTCATCAGGATGATTCCCCCGTGATGTCATCAGGATGACTCCCCAGTGATGTCATCAGGATGATTCCCCAGTGATGTCATCAGGATGACTCCCCAGTGATGTCATCAGGATGACTCCACAGTGATGTCATCGGGATGATTCCCCCGTGATGTCATCGGGATGATTCCCCCGTGATGTCATCAGGATGACTCCCCAGTGATGTCATCAGGATGATTCCCCAGTGATGTCATCAGGATGACTCCCCAGTGATGTCATCAGGATGACTCCCCAGTGATGTCATCAGGATGACTCCCCAGTGATGTCATCAGGATGATTCCCCCGTGATGTCATCAGGATGACTCCCCAGTGATGTCATCAGGATGATTCCCCAGTGATGTCATCAGGATGATTCCCCCGTGATGTCATCAGGATGACTCCCCCGTGATGTCATCAGGATGACTCCTCCGTGATGTCATCAGGATGACTCCCCCGTGATGTCATCAGGATGATTCCCCCGTGATGTCATCAGGATGATTCCCCCGTGATGTCATCAGGATGACTCCCCAGTGATGTCATCAGGATGATTCCCCCGTGATGTCATCAGGATGACTACCCAGTGATGTCATCAGGATGACTCCCCAGTGATGTCATCAGGATGACTCCCCCGTGATGTCATCAGGATGATTCCCCCGTGATGTCATCAGGATGATTCCCCCGTGATGTCATCAGGATGACTCCCCAGTGATGTCATCAGGATGACTCCCCAGTGATGTCATCAGGATGACTCCCCAGTGATGTCATCAGGATGACTCCCCAGTGATGTCATCAGGATGATTCCCCCGTGATGTCATCAGGATGACTCCCCAGTGATGTCATCAGGATGACTCCCCAGTGATGTCATCAGGATGACTCCCCAGTGATGTCATCAGGATGACTCCCCAGTGATGTCATCAGGATGACTCCCCGTGATGTCATCAGGATGAATCCCCATGATGTCATCAGGATGACTACCCAGTGATGTCATTAGGATGACTCCCCAGTGATGTCATCAGGATGACTACCCAGTGATGTCATCAGGATGACTCCCCAGTGATGTCATCAGGATGACTCCCCAGTGATGTCATCAGGATGATTCCCCAGTGATGTCATCAGGATGATTCCCCCGTGATGTCATCAGGATGACTCCCCAGTGATGTCATCAGGATGACTCCTCCGTGATGTCATCAGGATGAATCCCCATGATGTCATCAGGATGACTACCCAGTGATGTCATCAGGATGACTCCCCAGTGATGTCATCAGGATGACTCCTCTGTGATGTCATCAGGATGAATCCCCATGATGTCATAAAGATGACTCCCCCGTGATGTCATCAGAATGATTCCCCCGTGATGTCATCAGGATGATGATGTCCCGTGATGTCATCAGGATGATTCCCCTTTGATGTCATCAGGATGACCCCTCTGTGATGTCATCAGGAGGATTCCCCCGTGATGTCATCAGAATGATTCCCCCGTGATGTCATGACCAATGATGTCATGACCCGTGATGTCATGTTGGGTCTCAGAGGTACAGGACCATGGTCTCGTGTGTCTCTGTGTTCAGGTGGAGCTGGTCCGTCTAGGATTGAGGCGGAGCTTCGTCCCGCTCGTTTGGTGTCTGCATGTGTCTACCGTATGATGCTGTGTGGTTAAACGGGTCCTGACGGCGGTCTCGTACCGTGCTGATCCGTCCAGGTTGGCTCTGTGGATGAAGCTGAGTTTGGCGTCGGCCCAGTACAGCTTCTGCTCCACCAGGTCGACGGTGAGACCGTTGGGCCAGTATATGTCCACGTTCACGATCACTTTCCTGTCAGGAGACAAGATGGACACGGTGATGAACCAGTCTACTGATGAGGCGCCACAGAGGCTCTGGGACAGGAACGCTGTGGAGGCACCGACCAGGACCGACCCTGAATCTCTGATCTGGAACCAGTTTACTGGAACCAGTGAACTTCAGCTGACTGGTTCCATTGTAACAGACGTTATATAAATAAAACTGAAGTGAATTGAAATTGAACTGGTCCATTTAGAAACTGGTCACCACAGCTGGTGGGTGGGGCCAAGAAGATACATTTCCAACCCTGATGCACAGATGCCTCCTCCAGGGTTCTGGAGGGTTCTGAAGGTCCATACCTGTTACTGCCGTCCATCCCAGCACGCTCGATCCTGGGCTCCTCCCCCCAGTCAGTCCAGTACATGTACCTGCAGACAGGAAACAGGTGAACACCCAGACATCACCTCACAGGAGACCACACCTGACCACAGCTGACCACAGGACACCACAGCTGACCAAAGCTGACCATAGGAGACCACAGGAGACCACAGGAGAACACAGGAGACCACAACAGACCACAGGAGACCACACCTGACCACAGCTGACCACAGCTGACCACAGGAGAACACAGGAGACCACAACAGACCACAGCAGACCACAGGAGACCACAGCTGACAAAGCTGACCACAGGAGACCACAGGAGACCACAGGAGACCACAGCTGACCACAGGAGACCACAGAGACACAGGAGAACACAGGAGGAGACCACAGGAGACCACAGCAGACCACAGGACACCACAGCTGACCAAAGCTGACCATAGGAGACCACAGGAGACCACAGGAGAACACAGGAGACCACAACAGACCACAGGAGACCACACCTGACCACAGCTGACCACAGCTGACCACAGGAGAACACAGGAGACCACAACAGACCACAGCAGACCACAGAGACCACACAGACCACAGGAGACCACAGGAGACCACAGGAGACCACAGCTGACCACAGGAGACCACAGGAGACCACAGCTGACACAGCTGACCACAGGAGAACACAGGAGAACACAGGAGACCACAGCAGACCACAGGAGACCACAGGAGACCACAGCAGACCACAGGAGACCACACAGACCACACAGCCACAACCACCACAGGAGACCACAGCTGACCAAAGCTGACCACAGGAGAACACAGGAGACCACAACACCACAGACCACAGACACAGACCACAGACAAAGCTGACACAGGAGACCACAGGAGACCACAGGAGACCACAGCTGACCACAGGAGACCACACCTGACCACACCACAGGAGACCACAGACCACAGCTGACAAAGCTGACCACAGGAGAACACAGGAGAACACAGGAGACCACAGCAGACCCACAGGAGACCACAGCACCACAGAGACCACAGGAGACCACAGGAGACCACAGGAGACCACAGCAACCACAGGAGACACAACCACAGACCACAGCTGACCAAAGCTGACCACAGGAGACCACAGGAGACCACAGCTGACAAAGCTGACCACAGGAGACCACAGGAGACCACAGGAGACCACAGCAGACCACAGGAGACCACAGCAGCTGACCAAAGCTGACCACAGGAGACCACAGGAGACCACAGCTGACAAAGCTGACCACAGGAGACACAGGAGACCACAGGAGGACCACAGGAGACCACAGGAGACCACAGGAGACCACAGGAGACCACAGCTGACCACAGCTGACCAAGCCACAGGAGACCACAGGACCACAGAGACCACAGCTGACCAAGCTGACCATAGGAGACCACAGGAGACCACAGGAGACCACAGGAGACCACAGGAGACCACAGCAGACCACAGGAGACCACAGCTGACCAAACTGACCACAAGGACCACAGGAGACCACAGAAGACCACAGCAGACCACAGCAGACCACAGGAGACCACAGCAGACCAGGAGACCACAGCCACAGGAGACCACAGCAGACCACAGAGACCACAGCTGACCAAGCTGACCACAGGAGACCACAGGAGACCACAGGAGACCACAGCAGACCACAGGAGACCACAGGACCACAGACCACAGGAGACCACAGGACACAGACTGACACAGCTGACCACAGGAGACACACACACAGAGACCACAGGAGACCACAGCAGACCACAGCAGACCACAGGAGACCACAGCAAACCACAGGAGACCACAGCTGACCAAAGCTGACCACAGGAGACCACAGCTGAACACAGGAGACCACAGCTGACCACAGGAGACCACAGGAGACCACAGCTGACCACAGGAGACCACAGCAGACCACAGGAGACCACAGGAGACCACAGGAGACCACAGACCACAGGAGACCACAGGAGACCACAGGAGACCACTGACCACAGGAGACCACAGGAGACCACAGCAGACCACAGCTAGACCACAGGAGACCACAGGAGACCACAGGAGACCACAGGAGACCACAGGAGACCACAGGAGACCACAGGAGACCACAGGAGACCACAGGAGACCACAGCTGACCACAGCTGACCACAGGAGACCACAGCACAGGAGACCACAGGAGACCACAGGAGACCACAGCTGACCAAAGCTGACCACAGGAGACCACAGGAGAGACCACAGCAGACCACAGGAGACCACAGGAGACCACAACAGACCACAGCAGACCACAGGAGACCACAGGAGACCACAGGAGAACCACAGGAGACCACAGGAACCACAGGAGACCACTGACCACAGCTGACCACAGGAGACCACACACAGCTGACCAAAGACCACAGGAGACCACAGACCACAGACCACAGAAGACCACAGGAGACCACAGCAACCACAGGAGACCACAGCTGACCAAAGCTGACCACAGGAGACCACGACTGAACACAGGAGACCACAGCTGACCACAGGAGACCACAGCTGACAAAGCTGACCAAAGCTGACCATAGGAGACCACAGGAGACCACAGGAGACCACAGCAGACCACAGGACACCACAGCTGACCAAAGCTGACCATAGGAGACCACAGGAGACCACAGGAGACCACAGGAGACCACAGCAGACCACAGGAGACCACAGCTGACCAAAGCTGACCACAGGAGACCACAGGAGAACACAGGAGACCACAGCAGACCACAGCAGACCACAGGAGACCACAGCTGACAAAGCTGACCATAGGAGACCACAGGAGACCACAGGAGACCACAGCAGACCACAGGAGACCACAGCTGACCAAAGCTGACCACAGGAGACCACAGGAGAACACAGGAGACCACAGCAGACCACAGCAGACCACAGGAGACCACAGCAAACCACAGGAGACCACAGCTGACCAAAGCTGACCACAGGAGACCACAGGAGACCACAGGAGACCACAGCAGACCACAGGAGACCACCACAGCAACCACAGGAGACCACAGCTGACCAAAGCTGACCACAGGAGACCACAGCTGACCACAGGAGACCACAGCTGACCACAGGAGACCACAGGAGACCACAGCAGACCACAGGAGACCACAGGAGACCACAGCAGACCACAGCTCACCACAGGAGACCACAGGAGACCACAGCTCACCACAGACCACAGCAGACCACAGGAGACCACAGCAGACCACAGGAGACCACAGGAGACCACAGCAGACTACAGGAGACCACGGTAGACCACAGCTGACCACAGGAGACCACAGGAGACCACAGCTGACCACAGGAGACCACAGCAGACTACAGGAGACCACAGGAGACCACAGGAGACCACAGGAGACCACAGCTGACCACAGGAGACCACAGCTGACCAAAGCTGACCACAGGAGACCACAGGAGACCACAGCTGACAAAGCTGACCACAGGAGACCACAGGAGACCACAGGAGAACACAGGAGACCACAGGAGACCACAGCTGACCAAAGCTGACCACAGGAGACCACAGGAGACCACAGGAGACCACAGGAGACCACAGCAGACCACAGAAGACCACAGGAGACCACAGCAAACCACAGGAGACCACAGCTGACCAAGCTGACCACAGGAGACCACAGGAGACCACGACTGAACACAGGAGACCACAGCTGACCACAGGAGACCACAGGAGACCACGACTGAACACAGGAGACCACAGCTGACCACAGCTGACCACAGCAGACCACAGGAGACCACAGGAGACCACAGCTGACCACAGCAGACCACAGGAGACCACAGGAGACCACAGCAGAGACCACAGCAGACCACAGGGAAGCTACCCTCTCATCCACTGGTGAAAACCCCAACATACAGGCTCCAAGCTGGGGGGCGATAAGCCCACACCAGCCCGTCACCTCTCACCCTGGGCAACTCCAGAGTAGAATAAGGTCCAGCCACTCTCGAGAAGGTTGGTTCCAGAGCCCAGGCTGCGCGTCAAGGTGAGCCTGACTATATCTAGTCGGTACCTCTCAACCTCAAGCACAAGCTCAGGCTCCTCCCCCGCCAGAGAGGTAACGTTCCATGTCCCAGTAACCAGTTTCATCAGCCAAGAGTCGGCACGCCAAGGCCCACGCTTTCGGCTGCCACCCATACCACATAGCACCCGACTCCTATGACCCTCCCTGCGGGTGGTGGGCCCACGGGGAGGCGAACCCATGCAGCTCATTCGGGCTGAGCCCGGCCGGGCCCCATGGGTGAAGGCCCGGCCACCAGGCGTTCCCAAACGAGCCCCTCCCCCAGGCCTGGCTCCAGGGTGGGGCCCCGGTGACCCTGATCCGGGCGAGGGACATCGAGCTCTTGATTTTCCTTTTTTCATAAGAGTCGATTGAATCGGGCTTGGTCTGGCCCGTCCCCCAGGACCAGTTTGCCTTGGGTGACCCCACCAGGGGCAAAACCCCCCGACAACATGGCTCCTGGGATCATTCGGGCACACAAACCCCTCCATCACGTTAAGGTGGCGATTCAGGGAGGAACGCTTGTTCTGAATTGGTCAAAGATCTTTCCAGATGTGTGTACGGTAACAGCTGCTTCTCTTAGACGCTAGCAAATGTCTTTCCCTCTTGGCAGTGTGTTAACACACCTGAACGCTCCAGACCGCTGAGCAGCTGTGGTCACAGGTCTAAAGGGCCGTGTATAATCTCACGGCAACGTGTCGCCGTCAGCTTGTCGCAGAGATGCTGCCGTCACTAGCGCGGTCTCCGCTATGTTATTCCACGCCACAACGCAAGAGCGACAATCACGAACTAGCTAAACTTACTAAACGTATCTCTTGTGTTTTTCCACTTCCTCACCGTCTCGGCCGTATCCAGACCCACATTCATCGCTATCTCCCTCCATGAATTACTAGAATATGTGCTGTCTTTGTAGTTTCAGAACCAGAATCGTACAGATGTGGGTACTTCCTCATTTCTTCAATGACGCGGTCTTTTCTATGCAGATGTAGAATTGACCAATCAGAGGCCTCCTCTCTGCAACACTGTCTGCGTCGACCTACAGGTTTGGGGAGGTGCACCGGAGTGTCTGCGTAGGGTGGGGGGGCATCTCTGCGTCGTCTGCTTAGGTGATGCAGACGTTCGAGTATAAATCAGGTCTAAGGGTGAATTCCAATTCCTCCCTTAACCCTCAATCTCAACCCTCAATCTCAAAAATGCGCGTTCCCGCTAAGGGCAAGTGCTGTCCCGATTCTAAGGGACATCAAGTTGAGGGATGAGTTTGAGGGCTGTATCGCCCTCAAAATTGAGATTTTCCGACACCACCCTTGGAAGTAAGGGCTATCCAGAAGCTAGCTACAAACGTAAGTATCTTCGTATATCTTAAAGATATAAATGTTACGAAACCATTTTATTGTGTTTGTTTGAGACTTTTTTCATGGATTAACATCGTTGTTGCGTAACATTTATTTTTTTACTTTACGATCTTTGCTGCCGGACCAGCGGTCCCGTCGGCTTCACGTTGTACTCGTCGGTGGTCCCGGTACATTATTCAGTCCTCCGTCGCTACACAACAAAGTAACGTGAAGCCGACCCGGACCGCCGACGGGACCGGTCCGCTGACCGTGGCGTCAGCGGACCGGTCCCGTCAGCGGTCTCGGTCCCGTCAACGGTCCCGGTCCCGTCAGCGGTCCAGGTCGGCTTCACGTTACTTGTACTTGTCGGTGGTCCCGTTCCGCCGTCTCGGTCCCGTCAACGGTCCGGGTCCCGTCAGCGGTCCGGGTCCCGTCGGCGGTCCCAGGCGGCTTCACGTTACTTGTATACCTTGTTGTGTAGCGACGATGGACTGAATAATGTATCCTCTATTGTGTTATTTGCTAATATTATTTAGAGAATATACAGCGCTCTTTTCAATGTTATCCCTGAGTCATTTCAGGAAATACAGAGACAACATGGGCTCTGATACATTTCAGTCTGATGACGTAACTGCACTCAAGGGGTGTCCCATTTCTAAGTCACAAGATAACCCTGACACTTACTTTCGAGGGTTGAGATTGAGGGTTAAGAAAGGAATTGGAATTGGCCCAAAGACTGTGTGTAAATGTGGGGACGTTATATTCGTGTGGTTACCGCTGGGTGGGGTTAAGAGCGATGGCCCTGGGCTGGTCCAGGTCCATCCAGAACAGGACCTTCCTGGAGGTTCCGTCCAGGTTGGCCACTTCGATCCGATTGGTCTCAGAGTCTGTCCAGTAGAGCTTTTTACCGAGCCAGTCACAGGCCAGCCCGTCGGGACTGTCCAGGCCTGAAACCACCACGGTCTGGCCCGTCCCCAGCGCCTCCTTCAGGGCTGCAACACAAAACACACTCGGGTCAAACGGGGACACCAATGAGGACGAGGACCTTTGCTAGAAATCTTACAGTTGGACGTCTGGTTCCAGTGCGTCTGTTTGATGGCCTCCTCGCTGACGTCCGTCCAGAATATCAGGCCCTCCTCATACAAGAAGTCCAGCGCCGTCGCGTCTTCCAGATCGCCAACGACGATGGCCGACTCCCCCCGCACACCGTCGGCATCGACCAACCGAACATCACGACGGTTGGCAAACAGCAGGAGGGGGGATCCTGTAGAGAGAAACGACTCATGAACATCTGAAACACAGAAGCATCACTACCACGTCCAGCACCTGACCACAGAGGTTCTGGACCACAGCGGCAGACGGACTCTGGTGGTCTGGGTCATCATCTTTAAAGACTTCCTCCTTCAGGATCAGTGTGATTGGACGCATTGATGACCTCCATGTTCACATCAAAGCTCATGAATGAATGAATGATGGTCCCATTCACTGGTTTTATGCTCCAATCACAGGTCAGTCTCAGGTAAAACAGCTCCACCGCCGCTCGCTCATGTCATCACAACCAAGTATTTAAATTAGGGATGCACGATAACTGTTTTCTAAAACCGATATCGATAACTTTCAGCTCCTAAGGGCCGATACCGATAACTGATAACACACACATATACCTAAGATCATTACATCAATACTTCAATACTTTACAATAATTCTTTAAATGAACAGATATTTTTTTTTTTAATTGAAAAAAACTACTGGCAAGCCTCTCAAACATTTTCATAAAGTTATCAAACAAACCTATTTGATATCTCACATCAACTTAAATAAGGTTCATTACTGACTGATATAAAAAATAAAGGCTCCTTGAACTGATGGAAATACATGCATCAGAATTACTAACTGAAAAAGATTAACATTTAAAGGATTTTGACTTGTGGTTCCCTTTAAATTAATACCTTTAATTAAAGTAAATGAGGTTTAGTGATTTTTTTGTTTCTTTTTTTTTTTAATCTCATGGAAGCTTTAGATGAGAGATGAGGGAGAGGAGAGACTGCTGCTGGCTTGCGCACGTTAGCGTTAGCTCACGTTAGCGCAATTTCAAAACTCCATGGAAGTGATTGTTATGTTGTAGGTGGCTGATCAGGTTTTACGTATTAAAGCTTGTGCTTCCCTCCTCGTAGAATTCACTCGGAGGATTCGTCACAAATAAGCACCAAATTACGGATGTCCCGATCACGTTTTTTGGGTGCCGATCCGATTCCGATCTTTTAATTTTGATTTTTCCCGATCCGATTTAACTTTTTTTGAGTGGGCAAACAGAGTTTAATTTCCCATGCATTTTATTTCCTGTGTACATTAATAAATAAGCCTACATCCAAGCTGAGATTAGTAGCTTTTATTATCTCATAAAATAAACAATAACTTATTTAAACACTCTTTTTTCTTTGGGAGAATTATTATAAAACACATTTAGTTACAGAACAGTGACTGTTCAACAGTCTCAGTACTAAAGAACATAGCACTTCCATTTAAATAGCAGCAGGTAAACTTAGCTAGCAGTTTAAGGCAATGAAAACTAGGGATGTCCCGATCAGGATTTTTTTGGCCCCGATCCGATTCCGACTCATTTGATTTTGAGTGATTCTGAGTCCCGATCCGATACTTTCATAACACATTATTAAAAAAATGAACAAATACAGAATAAACAGATTTTATTTTTTAACACTTAAACAGTGCACTTCTCTTTGATGTAGCTTCAACAATTAAGTAATAACAAATAGTGCACCAGTATAACAGAGAACTTCTGTGAAGTAGCTTGAACGATCAAGTATAGTACACGTATTAACTACTAAAAAAATGTTACTCGATTCTCCTCGCGGTAGCCAGGGTGTCTATCACGCTGTGTTGAGAAAGCTAGCCCTCATGCACGCAAAGTTGGCAAGAATGCGCAACACAGCCCCCACTCCGCACCCCCATCTCACTCATAGCTTTTTTCATACTAGCAGTGTTGTCGCGCAAAATTGCGTAGACCCGTTGCTTGTTGGCGCCCCAGTTGTTTCAGCATTTTCCCCATAGTCTGTTTGATGCGCTCATGCAGGGTCGCACGGCGTAGAACCAAACTAGAGTCGACCCGCTGAGCGGTGAGGCTGAAGAGGGACATCGGAGCCACAGACGAACTCCAGACGTCACAAATTCAGCATAAAAGACTGGAGACTGTAGTCTGCGTCACTCATAAATCCACACTGCATCAACCACTGTAAATTAGTTCCTAATTATTATTATTATTATTTTGTTTTTTCTTAGTTGTGTTAATTGTTAAATTAATAAAACAATAATCAATCTTCAATTTCTCCACATTTCCCCAGTAAAAGTGTCTGATACTGAGTATGGTGGTAGTCAGCATAGTCCTGAAGTGATGTGTAACAGTTATTGCCAGAGATTATGGAGAAATAAAAATCTGGAGTCCCTTAGAAATTAATGGCCCAATCCAAAAACAGGCATTTTGACAACATTTGAACTTTTAAATCAATGTTTTCCATTGTATTCCACTAAACCTCTTGTCATTCCATTTTGTCTGTACATATTTTATATTTCTTGCATACAGAGTCACAGTGTATCTTCCACAGTAATTTACTACTATTTGTCAGAAATTATCAGTCTTATTGTACTTCAAACTTCTCTAAGAAAATATTTAATCTGATGATGTAATTTCTCCACGACTTGACATTTTAAGTATTTATTTTCAACATTTAACAAAAAAACAAAAAAACAAAAACAGAACAGGATTAGTGACATGAGATTACTTCTCAAACAAGAAAAGGTCCTAAATACCCACAAATAAATGCTGCAATGCTAATTACAAATACAATTAATCGACAACGACAATGATGTATCACTTGAACAACGCACATCCAAGCCTTGTAAAGGACGGTGGAGGCGGTTCATCATCAGCCTAGCCTAGCCTAGCCTAGCCTAGCCTAGCCTAGCCTAGCCTCAACTCGGTGTTAGCACGGACCAGAAGGAGCTGCAGCGCACATCGAGCACACAACAAGCGCATCTTTTTAAGAAACAAAAAGCCTGTAATACTGGCGCCTTGATATAAATTGTCATTGTTACGTAGTCTCCTCGATATCTCTTGTTTTATAATCGTTGTTTTTTTAAAGAAAAGAAAAAGGAAATGTTTGTTACATTATTCTCGACCATGAACATCCGGGCCACTGAACACATCCGGGCATGCGCGGGCCATAGCAACCAGGCCATAGCAACCAGGCCATAGCAACCAGGCCAAAGGGGAAAACAAACGTCACGCCGATATCGAGAATAATTGTGATAGTTTTCAATATAAAAATGTTAATGATTAATCGATTATTAATCATTAATTCTCCCGACGATCGACGAATAAATCTTCATCGAATGCCCGTCCCTAGTTCATGCGTTATATGCAGGTGAGAGATTTCTACTACGGTATTATCTGTGATAATAAACTTGAAATATATAGCGGTGATCAAAATAGTAAGAATGAAATATATATCCGATCCGAGATCAGGATGCAACATCCGATTTCGATCAACTCTGAAACCACGTGATCGGCCCGATTTCCGATCACGAGATCGGATCGGACAACCCTACACCAAAGTATCTTCTTCTGAAACTTTAACGAAGTTCCACGCCGCCATGTTTGTTGTGATCAGCACGCTGTCCTCATGCTGCATTCAAGGTGTAACGTAAATTACGAAGTTCCCTCATTTGCTCGTCGTTCTTTCAGCCTTTTGTAATCTTTTTTTTACGTGTAACATGAGGGGAAACACTGCGAATATCGATTCAAGTCAGCAACTACCAAAATTATGACCGACTTAACAAGTTGTTTTCTGGAATGAGGGGGTATTCTTGATTTTCCTGACTGAGAAATCATTTTTCTGCCTACCAGAATTTAGTTTAGCTTAGTAGCCTCATCTACCATAATGTAGCTAAGCCTAGCATGATGTAGCCTAGAACAATGTAGCCTCACCTAGCATGATGTAGCCTCACCTAGCACAATGTAGCCTAGCTTAGTAGCCTCATCTACCATAATGTAGCTAAGCCTAGCATGATGTAGCCTAGCCTAGCTTTGACACCAGAACCAGAACCAAGATCCGAACACCAGAAACACATTTGTGGACCGAGTCCAGGAACCAGCACAAGAAAAACCTCTGACGGTAACCATGGTGATGACATGGCCTGGACTGAAATATATCGCACGTTGTCGCCATGTCAAACAAAAACGATGAGTTCGTTTTGAGCTTTAGAACATTGTTGTTGTCATTGTAGGTGGGATTTCATGGCAGATTTATCCAGAAAAGCAGTTCATCCCTGCAGGTACGTGTTTGTTTTATTGTACGTTAAACTGAATGAAAACAAAGTAAGCGAGTTGAGGTCCTCAGAACAAAAGGACCAGCTGAGGCATTAAAAAAGACAACTGTGTTACAAACTAGAGAAGAAGAAGCGGTGCTGATGTTTATCATAACAGAACCAGAACCACCACCAGCCTCAGAACCATTACACTCTGCTGAAATTATTTACAGCTGCCACCAGTAAACAAGAGCAGCTTATAAAAGGTAATGATGAGAAATTAGTCCATGTGATCTTTACATTCTTCCTCATAAATACCAGCCTGTTTTTGTGAAATCAAAGGCCTCATTCCTGCATCTGGACCAGATGTTTCTACTGCACCTGCATAGAAACCGCCGTGACGTTCACATCACAACCAGATGCTGCTCATATCTGTGTCTGTACGGCGCCCAAAACTCAGACGTCTGTTCAGGTGGAGAGATGGACCGTCTCTGAGCAGACCGGCGGTAGAAGACTAGTAGTAGAAGACCGACGGTAGCAGACCGGTGGTGGAAGACCGACGGTAGCAGACCGCCGATAGCAGACCGGTGGTGGAAGACCAACGATAGCAGACCCGTGGTGGAAGACCAACGATAGCAGACCGGTGGTGGAAGACCGCCGATAGCAGACCGGTGGTGGAAGACCAACGATAGCAGACCGCCGATAGCAGACCTGCGGTGGAAGACTGGCAGTAGCAGTCCGGTGGTGGAAGACCAACGACAGCAGACCGGAGGTGGAAGACTGGCAGTAGCAGTCCGGTGGTGGAAGACCGCCGATAGCAGACCGGGGGTGGAAGACTGGCAGTAGCAGTCCGGTGGTGGAAGACCAACGATAGCAGACCGGTGGTGGAAGACCGCCGATAGCAGACCGGCGGTGGAAGACTGGCAGTAGCAGTCCGGTGGTGGAAGACCAATGAAAGCAGACCAGTGGTGGAAGACCGCCGATAGCAGACCGGGGGTGAAAGACTGGCAGTAGCAGTCCGGTGGTGGAAGACCAACAATAGCAGACCGGTGGTGAAAGACCGCCGATAGCAGACCGGGGGTGGAAGACTGGCAGTAGCAGTCCGGTGGTGGAAGACCGCCGATAGCAGACCGGGGGTGGAAGACTGGCAGTAGCAGTCCGGTGGTGGAAGACCGCCGATAGCAGACCGGGGGTGGAAGACTGGCAGTAGCAGTCCGGTGGTGGAAGACCAACGATAGCAGACCGGTGGTGGAAGACCGCCGATAGCAGACCGGTGGTGGAAGACTGGCAGTAGCAGTCCGGTGGTGGAAGACCAATGATAGCAGACCAGTGGTGGAAGACCGCCGATAGCAGACCGGGGGTGGAAGACTGGCAGTAGCAGTCCGGTGGTGGAAGACCAACAATAGCAGACCGGGGGTGGAAGACTGCCGATAGCAGACCGGGGGTGGAAGACTGGCAGTAGCAGTCCGGTGGTGGAAGACCAATGATAGCAGACCAGTGGTGGAAGACCGCCGAT
Organism: Hirundichthys speculiger; assembly: GCA_018398805.1. Classification (NCBI taxonomy): domain Eukaryota; kingdom Metazoa; phylum Chordata; class Actinopteri; order Beloniformes; family Exocoetidae; genus Hirundichthys; species Hirundichthys speculiger. Next base: position 40,898 of record JAGFBZ010001886.1, read on the forward strand.
AGCAGACCGGGGGTGGAAGACTGGCAGTAGCAGTCCGGTGGTGGAAGACCGCCGATAGCAGACCGGGGGTGGAAGACTGGCAGTAGCAGTCCGGTGGTGGAAGACCAATGATAGCAGACCGGTGGTGGAAAGACCGCCGATAGCAGACCGGGGGTGGAAGACTGGCAGTAGCAGTCCGGTGGTGGAAGACCGCCGATAGCAGACCGGGGGCGGAAGACTGGCAGTAGCAGTCCGGTGGTGGAAGACCAACGATAGCAGACCGGTGGTGGAAGACCGCCGATAGCAGACCGGCGGTGGAAGACTGGCAGTAGCAGTCCGGTGGTGGAAGACCGCCGATAGCAGACCGGGGGTGGAAGACTGGCAGTAGCAGTCCGGTGGTGGAAGACCAACGATAGCAGACCGGTGGTGAAAGACCGCCGATAGCAGACCGGGGGTGGAAGACTGGCAGTAGCAGTCCGGTGGTGGAAGACCAACGATAGCAGACCGGTGGTGGAAGACCGCCGATAGCAGACCGGCGGTGGAAGACTGGCAGTAGCAGTCCGGTGGTGGAAGACCAATGATAGCAGACCAGTGGTGGAAGACCACCAATAGCAGACCGGCGGTGGAAGATCGGCGGTAGAAAACCGGAAGTAGCAGACCAGCGGTAGAATACGCGTGATAGCAGACCAGCAGCGGTAGCAGACCGGCAATAGAATACACGTGATAGCAGACCGGCGGTAGAATACCGGAAGTAGAAGACCGGCGGTAGCAGACCGGCGGTAGCAGACCGGCGGTAGCAGATCCGCAGAAGCAGATGAGATGGGCGACAGCAGACTAGTGCTATCAGATTTTTATTTCTGGGTTAAATTAAACAGCTATCAGAGTCAGTGATATAACCGTACTCATCTCAGTCTGCTGCTAACCGGACCTTAGTGACCATCAGACCGTCATGGAGCGCCTGACTACTACTTTTGATTGAAGACTCAGTTATTTAGAGCAACCAAAGAAACCCGATAAATGTGACCTGTGCCAAGACGAGACCAGAACATTGGTAGAATGACCCGTGGCCCTGGGTCACAGAAACATCATGGAGGTCCATGGTGTTAACAGTTGGACTAAGATATCAGGTCTTTGGGGTGAGAAACTCCACTGAGAACTGACTAGAGGCCCTGGTGATTGCTGGGAACCTCCTGTCCACCACCCACACATGTCCATGCTCCACCTTAAACACCTCAGCCTGGTTGATTTTATTTGCTCAGCCATCATTTCTTTGCTTACCCGTCTCCATAGTAACAGCGGGGACGTGAACGGCAGCAGACCCTTGACTCAGAAGAAGTTTCCAACCTGGTTTAGTCTTCTTTAATTTCAGTTGGATCAAACGCCAGAGTCATAAAAGAAGACTTTCACAGGACCTCAGGTCATCTCCAGGGTCTAGAAGTTACCACTGAAATACGTTTTATGGGCAGAGTCAGACCTCTCTTTGTTAACTAGCGCCCCCTAATGTAATGGTGGAGGAAGCACTGCTCACTGTGGGAGCAGCCCCTAGTGGTCAGTAGAGGAACTGCAGCTTCCTAAACGTCCAGGTTTAAATGAGTCTTCAAAGGGAGATGTTCCTCCTGGAACTAACATGTGTTCCTGCAGACGTCCTCCACACCAGAGACCCTGGTAACAGCACTGAGGCTGACAGGAAGGAAGACATTTCCTTCACACCTCCCACCTGGGACGTGAAAATATGCTCCAGACAAACCAAGGTGGACCAGACTTCCTCTCTCCCAACCTCTTCTTTCCATGTCTCCTTCTCTGTGTTGTGTCTGCCTCCCCCGCCTCCTTTCTTCTCCTCCAGCAGCCCCTGCTCCTCCCCGTCCCCCGTCCCCCGTCCCCTGTCCCCCAGACCTGTAGGAACTCCAGACAGGCCTGAACCTCCTCCAGTTTCACACCAGAACAACACAAACAGGAAAAGATATCATCTCTGCTTTACATTCCTCCTCAGGACTGTTTCCAACTCTCTTCTCTCCACTTTTCTCCTTTTCCAAAAAAAAAAAAAAAAAAAGACAAATGGTCAAAATAAAGAGATGCAGTGTTTCAGAGCTCAATCAACACAAAGAGATCAGTCTGATAACATTTAAACATGACTATTCCATGATCCTGGCATGTTCTCCACCACTCTGAACGTCACTGCTGGGTGACGTTACACCTCTAATCAGAGGGAAGTAGAGTTTGGACCCGAGCAGATACTGGGACGGTTGTCAAAGGTGGAGACGATCGTTTCAGCAGCGTCTCTTCATCCAGTCCACACAGTGATCAGACGAGGAGGAGAAACCATCAGGATACGACGTGACATCAGTTAAATGGAGGACAGTTCAAGATCAGACTCCACCACGATGTTGATTCAGCAGGGGAAACCTGAGAAGAGCGTCCACCAGGGGGCAGCACCGCCTGAAACCGGTCGTTACCGCTGCAGTTGGCCTTTGGTGCGTCATGTAAACCTTCCAGGTTTTGTCCTAAAATTTCAGATTTCAGATCCTAAACTTGACTGTGAAATCTCAAATTTGACTGGCGGTGACATCATGCTCCGCTGTGATGACATCATGCTCCGCTGTGATGACAGACAGCAGAGCTGTGGCACCTTCAGAACCTCTGGACTGATGTGTCATCTGGAAATGGGCTTTAAAGTTTCCCACCGTTTCTTTGGTCTGTTGCATGTTTGGATTAAACCTTGGTGTGACTTAAACACTGAATGATCTGAAATAGAGAAGAGGCAGAGACCGCAGCCCCTGGTGGTCGGTGGAGGAACCGCAGCCCCTGGTGGTCGGTGGAGGAACCGCAGCCCCTGGTGGTTGGTAGACCACCAGATTAGACCGGACCAGATCAGACCAGACCGGACCAGATTAGACCGGACCAGATCAGACCAGACCAGACCGGACCAGATCAGATCAAACCAGATTAGACCGGAACAGATCAGACCTGACCAGATTAGACCAGACCGGACCAGACCAGATTAGACCGGACCAGATCAGACCAGACCAGATCAGACCTGACCAGATTAGACCAGACCGGACCAGACCGGAACAGATCAGACTTGACCAGATTAGACCAGACCGGACCAGACCAGATTAGACCGGACCAGATTAGACCGGACCAGATCAGACCAGACCAGACCGGACCAGATCAGACCAGACCAGATTAGACCGGACCAGATCAGACCAGACCGGACCAGACCAGATTAGACCGGACCAGATCAGACCAGACCAGATTAGACCGGACCAGATCAGATAAGATCAGACCAGATTAGACCAGACCGGACCAGACCAGATTAGACCGGAACAGATCAGACCTGACCAGATTAGACCAGACCGGACCAGACCAGATTAGACCGGACCGGACCAGATCAGACCAGACCAGACCGGACCAGATCAGACCAGACCAGATTAGACCGGACCAGATCAGACCAGACCGGACCAGACCAGATTAGACCGGACCAGATCAGACCAGACCAGATTAGACCAGACCAGACCGAACAAGACCAGATCAGATCAAACCAGATTAGACCGGAACAGATCAGATCAGACCAGATTAGACCGGACCAGATCAGACCAGACCAAATTAGACCGGACCAGATCAGACCAGACCAGATTAGACCAGACCGGACCAGACCAGATTAGACCAGACCAGACCAGACCAGATTAGACCGGACCAGATCAGACCAGACCAGATCAGACCAGACCAGATTAGACCAGACCAGACCAGATTAGAATGGACCAGATCAGACCAGACCAGACCGGACCAGATCAGACCAGACCAGATTAGACCGGACCAGATCAGACCAGACCGGACCAGACCAGATTAGACCGGACCAGATCAGGCCAGACCAGATCAGACCAGACCAGATTAGAATGGACCAGATCAGACCAGACCGGACCAGATCAGACCAGACCAGATTAGACCGGACCAGATCAGACCAGACCGAATAAGCCCAGATCAGATCAGACCAGATTAGACCGGACCAGACCAGATAAGATCAGACCAGATTAGACCAGACCAGACCAGATTAGACCGAACAAGGTCAGATCAGATCAGACCAGATTAGACTGGACCAGACCAGACCAGACCAGATAAGATCAGACCAGATTAGACTGGACCAGACCAGACCAGACCAGATAAGATCAGACCACATTAGACCGGACCAGATCAGACCAGACCAGATTGGACCGGACCAGACCAGACCAGATTGGACCGAACCAGACCAGTTCAGACCTGATTAAACCAGACCAGATCGGATCAGACCAGATCAGACCGGATCAGGTGGTGGAGGTGGTGGAGGAATACAAGAACCTTGGAGTTCAGCTTGACAACAGACTAGAGTGGAAATGCAACACAGAATACATCTACAAGAAAGGTCAGAGCAGACTCTACTTTTTAAGAAAGCTGAGATCTTTTAATGTCTGCACCAAGATGTTGCACATCTTCTATAGGTCTGCTGTTGAAAGTGCAATCAGCTTTGCAGCCATCTGCTGGGGCAGCAGCACCAGAACCAGAACCAGAACCAGAGACCAGAGGGGTGAACTACGAAGCAAGTTCAACACAGCCAGGCTTTCTTTGGGTGAGCTGGCTTAACAAACCTGAAACTCTCCATCAGAGATAACTGGTACCACGACGGTGGTTATCAACTATCTTTGTTAATCGCGGCTTTCTGCTTTCTGCTCTGTGCGCGTTCACATAAAAGGGGGCGTTTGACGCGTCATTTGACGCCTCTTCCGGATCAAATGGATAGATGGCGGTCCGTATATTTCAGTCAGGAGGAGCAGGTTTTAATAATGCAGGGCTATGAGGATTTCAAAGAAATCTTTACAGCCAAAAGCAACACTGTAGGTGTGAATAAAGCCAGAGAGGAGTGCTGGCAAAAAATTGCAGATCGTGTAAATTCGTAAATTATATTTATTTCACCACTTAATGCACCTTAATTAATCTCCCTCCCTCTTTTAGAGCGCTTAAACTTTAAACTTAATGCAGCAGATTTAAACATTATGTAGGTCTGACTGTCCCATTATGGATGATAAATGAAAATCACTTTAGTTTTTTTCTAAATCTATGTGAAATTAATTTAAGATTTAATATTATCTGTTATACACACTCACCGGCCACTTTAACAGGTACCCTATCACCCTGGGAATCTTATGAATGAATTATATTAAAACATTTCACATGAAATTCCACGTCACACTGATTATCAATATAATGGACTATTAATTTATGTTACCTGATTTAGTAAAACGCTTCTTTTATTTGAAGCGTGGGCAGATGGCCAGGGAATACTACAAACATATTCAGCAGTTTAGTAAGAGCAAGTACAACCTTTATTCCAGTATTCTGGCTCAGATTTTCTGCATCACCAACTGAATACATGTAGGTTCCCGCGACAAAGAAACGCAAAGAAACGCGCACCGTTAGCGCTACTGTGAGCGCACGGCTGCGTTTGGTGGCGCTGCCAATATATGGCTCTAGCAGATTACAAATGTAACGTATTCCCTCAGCTGGAAATCTCTAGCGTTCATAGAGAATATGGTCATGGGAAGCCAGCGGATCAGTCCGGTCTCTGAATACTCTCCCTCCATTGATCCTGGCGCTAAAGTCAACAGGATTGGGTGAAAGTGAAAGGGCGGCGCTTTTTAGAGCCGATTTGAGCCTAAACTCTGCACATAACCTGCTCCGGACCAGGTTAAGCTTGCAGAGTAAGTTACCATGGTGATCTAGCCAGGTTGAAAGAGAGCCACCTTCGTGGTTCTGGAAATCCTGGTTTTAGACTCAACATACCTCGCTAACCCTCTAATCTCGCTTCGTAGTTCACCCCTCTGAAGAGAATCAACAAACTGATCAGGAAAGCTGGATCTGTGCTGGGTGTAACTCTGGAGCCGCTGGAGCTGATTGTACAAAAAAGAATGCTGCACAAGCTGATGAAGATGATGAAGGACTCTTCATCTCTCCATGAAGATGATGGAGGACTCTTCATCTCTCCACGACACAGTGATCCAACAACAGAGTGTGTTCAGTGAGAGGCTTCTTCAGGTCCGTTGCAAGATGGAAAGATCCAGAAGATCATTCCTGCCAGCAGCCATCAGCCTCCACAACAAGACTTAACACCTGTTATTATTATTATCAATTCAATATCATTAATATTGCTGTCATTTATCTATTGTTGAAAAAAAAGAGAAGAAGAGCCCTTGCTACAGTGTTGAATTTCCCTTCTGGGATGATTCAAGTATTTTTCATTTCATTTCATTCATTTTCATCAGATCAGACAGGACCAGTGAGTGAAAACCGGGTAGCCAGGGGCTACTGGGTAAAAATTCTAATTTTATGCCCTTAACCCTCACCGGGAGCCATGAGGCTCCGTGATGAGCATCAGAGAGAACATCTTCTCCAGAGATGTCCATGTTCAGTAGAAAGACAGAGCAGCAGCTCACCAGCTGATGGCCTCAACACCAGGAGGTCTTTGAAACCACGTCAGGAGGAACAGCAGCATCCTAGAACTTCTGGCAGTTACTGGGAGACTCTGGAGACATTAGGGACGCACCATGAAGTTGGTACCCGCCATGCTAACGTACCCGCCATGCTAACGTACCCGTGGATGGAAACGATGCTAACGTACCCGCCGATGCTAACATACCCGCCATGCTAACGTACCCACCATGCTAACGTACCCGTCGATGGAAACGTACGATGGAAACGATGCTAACGTACCCCCCGATGAACACGCACCCGTCGATGAAAACATACCCGCCGACGGAAACGTACCCGCCAACGGAAACGTACCCGTCGATGGAAACGTACCCGCCAATGCTCATGTACCCGCTAACGGAAACATACGCGCCAATGAAAATGTACCCGTCGTTGAAAACGTACCCGCCGACAGAAAACGTACCCGCCGACGGAAACGTACCCGTCGATGGAAACGTACCCGCCAATGCTCATGTACCCGCTAACGGAAACATACGCGCCAATGAAAATGTACCCGTCGTTGAAAACGTACCCGCCGACAGAAAACGTACCCGCCGACGGAAACGTACCCGTCGATGGAAACGTACCCGCCGATGGAAGCGTACCCGCCAATGGAAGCGTACCCGCCAAAAAAAAACGTACCCGCCGATGAAAACGTACCCGCCAATAAAAAACGTACCCGCCGATGAAAACGTACCCACCAATAAAAAAAGTACCCACCGATGCTAACATACCTGCCGGTGTAAACGTACTAGGGATGCACATTTTGGATTTTTTTTTTTTTATGACCGTTAACCGACGCCCTTTAACGATTAATAACCGTTAACCGATAAGTCCGGGAGGGTTGGCTGCCGCGATGTTGCGCGCGTTGTCGTGGACGCACTTCCTCGTGTTTACTCTCGCGGCAATGTGTCGCCGTCAGCTTGTCGCAGAGATGCCGCCGTCACTTTTGATTTATACTAGCGCGGTCTCCGCTATGTTATTCCACGTCACAATGCAAGAGCGACAATCACGAACTAGCTAAACTTACTAAACGTATCTCTTGCGTTTTTCCACTTCTTCACCGTCTCGGCCGTATCCAGACCCACATTCATCGCTATCTCCCTCCATGAATTACTAGAATACCTGCTGTCTTTGTAGTGTGGAGAACCAGAATCGTACAGATGTGGGTACTTCCTCATTTTTTCGATGACACGCTCTTTTCTACGCGGATGTAGAATTGACCAATCAGAGGCCTGTTGCACCTGTCGACACGCCCCCATGAGTTGATTGAATTACGTAGCTTAAAAACAAAATTGACCGTGAGTATTAATCAGTTAGAGTTACTGTTATCGGTTAAACTGTTAACCATGTGCATCCCTAAAACGTACCCGCTGACGGAAACGTACCGCCGACGGAAACGTAACCGCCTAATGGCTTCCCAGACGTCTGCTGGGTGGAGCTTTAGCAGGTGGCAGGAAGTGACTCTTCAGCATCATCATGTGACAAATCAGAACCAGGTGGATCAGAAGCAACCTCATCTGATCTAAAATCACCCAGAACCAGTAAAAACAGATGTGAATGAAGATCCTCCAGATTAGTGGGCTGGAGCTACTGGAACCACCTGAAGATGAAGAAGTGACCTTACAGGAAAGATGCTGCTTTAACCGGGAGACAGTGTAGAACCAGGTACCAGACCCGGGTCCGAACCAGGTACCAGGACCAGGTATCAAGACGGTCACGTTTAACTCAGCCGTACCGGGTCAGAACCAGGTACCAGGACTGTCATGTTTAACTCAGCCGTACCGGGTCAGAACCAGGTACCAGGACTGTCACGTTTAACTCAGCCATACCGGGTCATAACCAGGTATCAGGACTGTCACGTTTAAGTCAGCCATACTGGGTCAGAACCAGCTATCAGGTATATATTAAACATCAGATAATGAAGCTCCAGAAATCTTCTCCTGGTTTCTCTGCAGCCTCTTTTCTTCTAGAAAGCACAAACACTGACTGACACCCGACACCGAGCAGGTCTGGCTGGAGCTGCACAGGCCCGACCAAAACAGCCAGGCTGGCTCCGAACCTGGGCTCTGCTGGCTCCGAACCTGGGCTCTGCTGGCGCCGAACCTGGGCTCTGCTGGCGCCGAACCGCTGCTCTGTTCGACAAATCAGAGCTTCACTGGCTCCAAACTCCATTTATGTTCCCACAATTCCAAACTTTAAACGCCAGACGAACCCGAACTGCATTTCTGCTCAGACAAAACCCAACTTCGCTTCGGCTCGGACCAATCCGAACTTTTACCAGCCAAACGAGCCCAAACTCCACTTCGGCTTGAACAAAATCAATCTTTACCACGCAGACGAGCCCAAACTTCACTTTTTGACAAACCCGAAACCGTTGGACCGGCCACAGTTCACCTTTGCTTGGAGAAACCCAAACTTTAACTTTTCGGCCCAACCAAACCCAAGTTTGAACCAGTCTGAACTTGGAAAACTCCAAACTTCTGGCTCCGAGCTCCACTTCGGCTCGGACGGGTCCAAACGCAGCAGCCGTCCCGGAGCGTGAGCAGGCTCGGTAACCGGGACTGTCACCGAAACTGCCCTGCTCTGTTGTTGTACCCCGAGGACGTGAAAAACTCTAACCGCGGCTCCGCTGCCAACGATCACAAACCAGACAGCACCGAGACCGACCGAGACCCGGGTCGGTCGCGCTCAGAACCCTTTGTTCCTGAAGGATCCATGTTGTGAGGAAGAGTGAACCCACCGCAGACCGCCGACAGCAGGCAGCTCCCCAGCAGCAGCAGCGGCGGCAGCGGCGGAGCTCTCATTCCCGGTCCTCCGCCTCTTAAACCCATAACTCCATGTTCCTCCTGAAGTTCCGAGCTGCTCCTCTTCTCCGTCTACATGAGGGTCCGCCTTCGGCTCCGACCCGCGGCTACATTACACCCAGCCGCCGCTCCGACTCGGTCCCGGTTCGGCCGCTTCGGTCCCGAAAATAGTTTCCTCCGGTAACAGGCTCGCGCTACTTTGTACTTCAGACTGTCGAGCTCGCGCTACTTTGTACTTCGGACCGTCGAGCTCGCGCACGGAGAGAAAGGGCGGGCCAAAGTGGGCGGGATCTGTCAACGTCACCACCCCGAGAGGCGGGAGCGTTATTGAAGTTATTGAAGCCCAGGTTTCTGGGTTCAGACACGCTAATTGGTTCTGAGGAGCTCTTTGTTTGGCAGGACAGCCAATCAGGGCAAGCTGAGGGAAACGAGGGGGCGGGGCGTAGAATGATGTTTAAAATCAGAACTTCTGACTTTCTGAAGGCAGGATTGTTCAGGTTATTAAAAAAGGGTTTTCAAGTATATTGCAGCATTTATAACACATTTCCTGAATGTCTGAAGTCTGTTACAATGTTTAAAACTGAATTTCTAACTTTGCAGATGTTTGTTTATAATAGAATTGTGGTTTAGTAATAATTCGTAAAATTTACACGTACTGACTTTATGAAAAAAAAATTATTTATAGGAAAATTAAGAGCTTATACATTTTTAAAAACACAAATCCTCTATTTCTGAGGTAAAACATTTCTGTTTTTAACAAAAACAAAAGTTTATAACAATTTAAAAAGTTTAAAACCAAGTTTGTAACAGAATTTCTAACCTGAAATCATGAATTTGCATTTAGGATGAATAAAGTATTTTGAATGGAATTTAAAAGTGAAGGCATTACTGGCTTAATTAGCATAATAAGCTTAATTAGCTGCTGTTTCATTAGCATCATTAAATTTATTAGCTCCTGCTTCAATAGCATCATTAACTTTATTAGCTGATGTTACATTAGCATCATTAGCTACTGCTTCATTAGCATTATTAGCTTCATTAGCTGCTGCTTCATTAGCATCATTAACTTTATTAGCTGCTGCTTCATTAGCGTCATGAGCTCCATTAGATACATCAACTGCTGCTTCAATAGCATCATTAGTTTCATTAGCTGCTGCTTCATTGGAATCATTAGCTTCATTAGCTACTGCTTCCTTCTCATCATTAGCTTCATTAGATACATTAGCTGCTGTTTCATTAGCATCATTAGTTTCATTAGCTTCATTAGCTCCTGCTTCATCAGCACCATTAGCATCATTAGCTTCATTAGCATTATTAGCTTCATTAGCTGCTGCTTCATTAGCTTTATTAACATCATTAGCTTCCAACTTTATATAAACTTTGTAGTTTTTGAAAAAATGACAGTTTTACAGCAAAAATCCCTGAGGATTGGGACTAGGAAAACTGGGAGGATTGGGAGGACTGGACTGGGAGGACTGGGACTGGGAGGACTAGGAGGACTGGGAGGACTAGGAGGATTGCGAGGACTGGACTGGGAGGACTAAGAGGACTGGGATGGGGAGGACTGGGACTAGGAGGACTAGGAGGACTGGGAGGAGGAGGACTGGGAGGACTAGGAGGACTGGGAGGACTGGGACAGGAAGGACTGGGACTAGGAGGACTAGGAGGACTGGGAGGACTGGAGGACTGGAGGACTGGGACTGGGACTGGGGAGGACTGGGACTAGGAGGACTGGGACTGGAGGACTGGGACTGGAGGACTAGGAGGATGGATGGAGGACTGGGACTAGGAGGACTGGGAGACTGGGACAGGACTGGAGGACTGGAGGAGGACTGGGAGGACTAGGAGGACTGGGAGGACTAGGGAGGACTGGGACTGGGACTGGAGGAGGAGGACTAGGAGGACTGGGAGGACTGGGGACTGGGACTAGGACTAGGAGGACTGGGGACTGGGAGGAGGGACTGGGAGGACTGGGAGGACTGGGACTGGAGGAGGAGGACTGGGAGGACTGGACTAGGAGGACTGGGACTGGGAGGACTAGGAGGACTGGGACTAGGAGGACTAGGAGGACTGGGAGGACTGGGAGGACTAGGAGGACTAGGAGGACTAGGAGGACTGGGAGGACTGGGAGGACTGGGAGGACTGGGAGGACTGGGACTAGGAGGACTGGGAGGAGGACTGGGAGGACTGGGAGGACTGGGACTGGGAGGACTGGGAGGACTGGGGACGGGAGGACTGGGACTAGGAGGACTAGGAGGACTAGGAGGACTGGGAGGACTGGGAGGACAGGGAGGACTGGGACTAGGAGGACTAGGAGGACTGGAGGAGGAGGGACTAGGAGGACTGGGAGGACTGGAGGACTGGGAGGAGGACTAGGAGGACTGGGAGGACTGGGACCAGGAGGACTGGGAGGACAGGGAGGACTGGGACTAGGAGGACTAGGAGGACTGGGAGGACAGGGAGGACTGGGACTAGGAGGACTAGGAGGACTGGGAGGACTGGGACCAGGAGGACTGGGACTAGGAGGACTGGGAGGACTGGGACTGGAGGACTAGGAGGACTGGGACTGGGAGGACTGGGACCAGGAGGACTGGGAGGACTAGGAGGACTGGGAGGGCCGGGACTAGGAGGACTGGGACAGGAGGACTGGGACTAGGAGGACTGGGACTGGGAGGACTGGGACTAGGAGGACTAGGAGGACTGGGAGGACTGGGACCAGGAGGACTGGGAGGACTGGGACCAGGAGGACTGGGAGGACTGGGACAGGGAGGACTGGGACCAGGAGGACAGGGAGGACTGGGACTAGGTCGTGGCTGGATCAGCTGGCCTCAGCTCTGCTCTGAACCTCCTTCGTCCAGAAAAGAGTCGTTGAGGAATCTGTGGAAGACCAGCTGTGACTCTGGTGTTTTATATTTGTTTCTACAACTAAAACTGTTCGTCTGCTGTCCTGAATGTTCTAGAAGCTCCACTTTCAGACCAGCGAGCTGAAACTAGTGAGGGAGGCATGTCTTCTGATCCTGACAGCAGGGAGGATTTTCTGGAGTCTGGATCCCTGTTGGAGGATCAGTCAAGAATGAGGTCTTGGCTCTCGGTTTATCCAAACCCGTCAGAACCGTCGACAGCACATCTGTACGGCACTCACAGACTTTAATGTTTCCCAGGAACGCTGACTGGAGCAGCAGAGCATCCAGAGCCGCTGGGCTAGGAGGATCTGCTGTTTTTCTGGACTCTGTCTGACAGGAGCTAGCAACATGATGTTTCTGGACCTGAACCGTCCCAGACCTCCGAGCGCCCGCCCGTCAGCGTTGTTCCTGCGCTCCAACTGGCCGCCACTTTAAAGGCTTTAAACTGAAAGCACATGTTTTCCCTCTCTGGCTCTCCCAGCAGGAGAGCAGAGGCAGCGTTCCACGCCACAGGCGCTCTGGAGCGGCGCAGGTATTACCGCTCTGGGAACGCTGGCCTCTTTATGTTTTACAGGTGTGAGCCCAGTTTAGCTCAGGAATTCAGCTTCGGTTATGATCTGTTGGAGAGACGCTCAGCGTGGTCATCATCACTCAGGACGCTGCCAGGAGATGTTTTTTTTTTTTCCCGCTCATGCGTCGTTAGAAAGCGAGCCAGCAGCAGGAATGTGTTTCTGAGGGCATTAAAAGTTCTGAACGTCTGAAAGTGCAGCTCTTGGTTTGTAGTCGACCTGCGAGGCCGAGCTGATCTCCGTATTTATTGACTCTGTGTGCTTCCAGCTCGTTCCAGGAATGCTGCCATGAACCGGTCCGATTCCAGCGGCCCACAGCGCCAGCGGCCCGCTTTGATCCCGGCGCTCGCTGCGTTGGTCCACATCCTTCAGGATCCTTCAGCACAGCTGAGTGGAAGGAATACCTTTCTGTTTCTTCACGGTAACGAGGACCAGGTGAAGCTGCCGAACATCTGAGGAGCCGACGAGGAGGTCTGGTTCCAAAAAACAAGTCAGACTCAGCTCTGAGTCTCTCACATGAGGGGAAGAGACTTCAGGAACACCTATGGAGGAGAACCGGACCCAGAAGCCTTGTTGGCGGGAAGTGACTCTGTACGACCCCGGATGGTCCAGAAGTGGGTCTGAAGACCAGTTTAGGAAAAAACAACCAGCCTCCGTAGCGACACCGGAGGCTGGATCCTCAGCTGTCAGCTACGACCGACCCTGACCTGCACCTCAGCAGATGTGATTGGTCTGATTGGTAGAAATGTTCTTCACCTTTGTCTTTCCTGTTGTTTTCCAGTCAGGCGGAGCCGGAGTTTGCTGTGATGTCTGTAAAATGACTGACTAACCCTAACCCTAAAATGACCTAACCCTAACCCGAAAATGACTTAATCCTAACCCTAAAATGACTTAATCCTAACCCTAAAATGATCTAACCTAACCCTAAAATGACCTAACCTAACCCTAAAATGATCTAACCCTAACCCTAAAATTACCTAACCCTAACCCTAAAATGATCTAACCCTAACCCTAAAATGACCTAACCCTAACCCTAAAATGATCTAACCCTAACCCTAAAATGATCTAACCCTAACCCTAAAAAATGACCTAACCCTAACCCTAAAATGACCTAACCCTAACCCTAAAACCTAACCTAACCTAAAATGATCTAACCTAACCCTAAAATGATCTAACCCTAACCCTAAAATGACCTAATCCTAACCCTAAAATGATCTAACCTAACCCTAAAATGATCTAACCCTAACCCTAACCCTAAAATGACCTAACCCTAACCCTAAAATGATCTAACCCTAACCCTAAAATGATCTAACCTAACCCTAACCCTAAAATGATCTAACCTAACCCCAAAATGATCAAACCCTAACCCTAAAATGACCTAACCTAACCCTAACCCTAAAATGATCTAACCTAACCCTAAAATGATCTAATCCTAACCCTAAAATGACCTAACCCTAACCCTAAAATGATCTAACCTAACCCTAAAATGATCTAACCCTAACCCTAAAATGACTTAATCCTAACCCTAAAATGATCTAACCTAACCCCAAAATGATCTAACACTAACTCTAAAATGATCTAACCCTAACCCTAACCCTAAAATGATCTAACCCTAACCCTAAAATGATCTAACCCTAACCCTAAAATGATCTAACCCTAACCCTAAAATGATCTAACCCTAATCCTAATCCTAAAATGACCTAACCCTAACCCTAAAATGACTTAACCCTAACCCTAACCCTAAAATGATCTAACCCTAACCCTAAAATGATCTAACCCTAACCCTAACCCTAAAATGATCTAACCCTAAAAAATGATCTAACCCTAACCCTAACCCTAAAATGATCTAACCCTAACCCTAACCCTAAAATGATCTAACCCTAACCCTAACCCTAAAATGACCTAACCCTAACCCTAAAATGATCTAACCCTAACCCTAACCCTAAAATGATCTAATCCTAACCCTAAAATGATCTAACCCTAACCCTAACCCTAAAATGATCTAACCCTAATCCCTAACCCTAAAATGACCTAACCCTAACCCTAAAATGACCTAACCCTAACCCTAAAATGACCTAACCCTAACCCTAAAATGATCTAACCCTAACCCTAACCCTAACCCTAAAATGACCTAACCCTAACCCTAACCCCAACCCAACATTCATCAGCTCCAACTCAAATGTACTTCATCTGCAGCGGTGTTGTGTCTGAGCTATGATTGGACCAGGGCTTCGCCCACATCTGCTCCCGGAGACGTGAATCAGGCGTGTTGAGATGGTTTGGAACACGCCCACCTAAGCTCAGATACCACAAGTTAGCTCTCATAGCTAACCTAAAGGCACCTACTGAAACATATGTTGCCTGAGCTAAAAAAAGGGTTGGGAGAGGTACCGACCATCTATCCCAGGGTGATGGTGGAGCTAGTCTTCCACCATCATCCTGTGAATTGGGGATGATTGACAGCAGGTTCAGGTAGTCCTCCCCTTGGAAGGGTCAGACTTGAGGGCCCCGCGGTGGGGCGCCACGCAGGCCTGAAACCGACCACAGGCTGAGAGGACCCCTCTGCAACGGGCCAAGACCTCAAGGAGAATAACCTCAAGACTCTTCCAGGCAGAGTTATACTGGGACCTGTGCTGGCAACAGGAGTCAAGGCTACCTATCCATCAGTGGCCAGCTTTATTATTAATATACATTTATTTGATGTAGTAGAACATAATTCACCCCCCTGTGCAGTGGTCATGGACATCAGAACTAACAGGAGAAACCAACACTGATGTTTGTACCAGGCTGTTTGGCCCTTCTAACATGGGAGTCAATGGGGATTTGCTTTGTTTTGGAGCCACCACCTAGTGGTCAGAGGAGGAACTGCAACAACACTTAATTCCTGGATGAGCTTCACTCCACAAGGAGGACGGTTGCTGCTTTCCAGCTACCAATCAAATAGTGTCCGGCCATTGGTACGACAAAGATTGCCTCCATAGAATAGACATTTTAACATGAAGGTCAATGGAGACTGACTCACTGTTGGAACCAGACCCTAGTGGTCTGCAGAGGAACTGCAGCCTCTAGTGGTCTGTAGAGGGACTGCAGCCTCTAGTGGTCGGTAGAGGAACTACAGCCTCTAGTGGTCAGTAGAGGAACTGAACCCTCTAGTGGTCAGTAGAGGAACTGCAGCCTCTAGTGGTCAGCCTCTAGTCAGTAGAGGAACTGCGGCCTCTAGTGGTCAGTAGAGGAACTACAGCCTCTGGTCTGTAGAGGAACTGCAGCCTCTGGTGGTCAGTAGAGGAACTGCAGCCTCTGGTGGTCTGTAGAGGAACTGCAGCCTCTGGTGGTCAGTAGAGGAACTGCAGCCTCTTGGTCATAGAGGAACTGCAGCCTCTGGTGGTCAGTAGAGGACTCTGCAGCCTCTAGTGGTAGAGGAACTACAGCCTCTGGTGGTCAGTAGAGGAACTGCAGCCTCTGGTGGTCAGTAGAGGAACTGCAGCCTCTGGTGGTCAGTAGAGGAACTGCAGCCTCTAGTGGTCAGTAGAGGAACTACAGCCTCTGGTGGTCTGTAGAGGAACTGCAGCCTCTGGTGTAGAGGACTGCAGCCTCTGGTGGTCAGTAGAGGAACTGCAGCCTCTGGTGGTCAGTAGAGGAACTGCAGCCTCTAGTGGTCGGTAGAGGAACTACAGCCTCTAGTGGTCAGTAGAGGAACTGAACCCTCTAGTGGTCAGTAGAGGAACTACAGCCTCTGGTGGTCTGTAGAGGAACTGCAGCCTCTGGTGGTCTGTAGAGGAACTGCAGCCTCTGGTGGTCAGTAGAGGAACTGCAGCCTCTGGTGGTCAATAGAGGAACTGCAGCCTCTGGTGGTCAGTAGAGGAACTGCAGCCTCTCTAGTGGTCAGTAGAGGAACTACAGCCTCTGGTGGTCAGTAGAGGAACTGCAGCCTCTGGTGGTCAGTAGAGGAACTGCAGCCTCTGGTGGTCTGTAGAGGAACTGCAGCCTCTGGTGGTCAGTAGAGGAACTGCAGCCTCTGGTGGTCTGTAGAGGAACTGCAGCCTCTGGTGGTCAGTAGAGGAACTGCAGCCTCTGGTGGTCAGTAGAGGAACTGCAGCCTCTGGTGGTCAGTAGAGGAACTGCAGCCTCTAGTGGTCGGTAGAGGAACTACAGCCTCTGGTGGTCAGTAGAGGAACTGCAGCCTCTGGTGGTCAGTAGAGGAACTGCAGCCTCTGGTGGTCAGTAGAGGAACTGAACCCTCTAGTGGTCAGTAGAGGAACTACAGCCTCTGGTGGTCTGTAGAGGAACTGCAGCCTCTGGTGGTCAGTAGAGGAACTGCAGCCTCTGGTGGTCAGTAGAGGAACTGCAGCCTCTGGTGGTCAGTAGAGGAACTGCAGCCTCTAGTGGTCGGTAGAGGAACTACAGCCTCTAGTGGTCAGTAGAGGAACTGAACCCTCTAGTGGTCAGTAGAGGAACTGCAGCCTCTAGTGGTCAGTAGAGGAACTGCGGCCTCTAGTGGTCTGCAGAGGAACTGAACCCTCTAGTGGTCAGTAGAGGAACTACAGCCTCTGGTGGTCTGTAGAGGAACTGCAGCCTCTGGTGGTCTGTAGAGGAACTGCAGCCTCTGGTGGTCAGTAGAGGAACTGCAGCCTCTGGTGGTCAGTAGAGAAACTGCAGCCTCTAGTGGTCTGTAGAGGAACTGCAGCCTCTAGTGGTCAGTAGAGGAACTACAGCCTCTGGTGGTCTGTAGAGGAACTGCAGCCTCTGGTGGTCTGTAGAGGAACTGCAGCCTCTGGTGGTCAGTAGAGAAACTGCAGCCTCTAGTGGTCTGTAGAGGAACTGCAGCCTCTAGTGGTCTGTAGAGGAATTGCAGCCTCTAGTGGTCGGTAGAGGAACTGCAGCCTCTAGTGGTCGGTAGAGGAACTGCAGCCTCTAGTGGTCGGTACAGCAAATGCAGCCTCTAGTGGTCAGTAGAGGAACTGCAGCCTCTAGTGGTCAGTAGAGGAACTGCAGCCTCTAGTGGTCGGTAGAGGAACCGCAGCCTCTAGTGGTCAGTAGAGGAACTACAGCTTCTAGTGGTCAGTAGAGGAACTGCAGCCTCTAGTGGTCGGTAGAGGAACCGCAGCCTCTAGTGGTCAGTAGAGGAACTACAGCCTCTAGTGGTCTGTAGAGGAACTGCAGCCTCTAGTGGTCAGTAGAGGAACCGCAGCCTCTAGGTCAGTAGCTGCAGCCTCTAGTGGTCAGTAGAGGAACTGCAGCCTCTAGTGGTCTGTAGAGGAACTGCAGCCTCTAGTGGTCAGTAGAGGAACCGCAGCCTCTACAGGTCGGTAGAGGAACTGCAGCCTCTAGTGGTCGGTAGAAGAACCGCAGCCTCTAGTGGTCAGTAGAGGAACTGCAGCCTCTAGTGGTTATTAGAGGAACTGCAGCCTCTAGTGGTCAGTAGAGGAACTACAGCTTCTAGTGGTCAGTACAGGAACTGCAGCCTCTAGTGGTCGGTAGAGGAATCGCAGCCTCTAATGGTCAGTAGAGGAACTACAGCCTCTAGTGGTCGGTAGTGGAACTGCAGCCTCTGGTGGTCTGTAGAGGCTCTGCAGCCTCTGGTGGTCAGTAGAGGAACTGCAGTCTCTGGTGGTCAGTAGAGAAACTGCAGCCTCTAGTGGTCTGTAGAGGAACTGCAGCCTCTAGTGGTCTGTAGAGGAACTGCAGCCTCTAGTGGTCAGTAGAGGAACTACAGCCTCTGGTGGTCTGTAGAGGAACTGCAGCCTCTGGTGGTCTGTAGAGGAACTGCAGCCTCTGGTGGTCAGTAGAGAAACTGCAGCCTCTAGTGGTCTGTAGAGGAACTGCAGCCTCTGTGGTCGTAGAGGAACTGCAGCCTCTAGTGGTCGGTAGAGGAAACTGCAGCCTCTAGTGGTGGTCGTAGAGGAACTGCAGCCTCTAGTGGTCGGTAGAGGAACTGCAGCCTCTAGTGGTCAGTAGAGGAACTGCAGCCTCTAGTGGTCGGTAGAGGAACTGCAGCCTCTAGTGTCGGTAGGAACTGCAGCCTCTAGTGGTCAGGAACCTGCAGCCTCTAGTGGTCTGTAGAGGAACTGCAGCCTCTAGTGGTCAGGAGAGGAACTGCAGCCTCTAGTGGTCGGTAGAGGAAACCGCAGCCTCTAGTGGTCAGTAGAGGAACTACAGCCTCTAGTGGTCTGTAGAGGAACTGCAGCCTCTAGTGGTCAGTAGAGGAACCGCAGCCTCTAGTGGTCAGTAGAGAACTGCAGCCTCTAGTGGTCGGTAGAGGAACTGCAGCCTCTAGTGGTCGGTAGAAGAACCGCAGCCTCTAGTGGTCAGTAGAGGAACTGCAGCCTCTAGTGGTTATTAGAGGAACTGCAGCCTCTAGTGGTCAGTAGAGGAACTACAGCCTCTAGTGGTCAGTAGAGGAACTACAGCTTCTAGTGGTCAGTACAGGCAGCCTCTAGTGGTCGGTAGAGGAACTCGCAGCCTCTAGTGGTCAGAGGAACTGCAGCCTCTGGTGGTCGTAGAGGAACTGCAGCCTCTAGTGGTCAGTAGAGGAACTGCAGCCTCTAGTGGTCGGTAGAGAAACTGCAGCCTCTGGTGGTCGGTAGAGGAACTGCAGCCTCTAGTGGTCGGTAAAGAGGAACTGCAGCCTCTAGTGGTCGGTAGAGAAACTGCAGCCTCTGGTGGTCGGTAGAGGAACTGCAGCCTCTAGTGGTCGGTAGAGGAACTGCAGCCTCTAGTGGTCGGTAGAGGAACTGCAGCCTCTAGTGGTCGGTAGAGAACTGAGCCTCTAGTGGTCTTAGAGAAACTGCAGCCTCTAGTGGTCTGGTAGAGAGGGAACTGCAGCCTCTAGTGGTCAGTGAGAGGAACTGCAGCCTCTAGTGGTCTGTAGAGGAACTGCAGCCTCTAGTGGTCAGGAGAGGAACTGCAGCCTCTAGTGGTCTGTAGAGGAACTGCAGCCTCTAGTGGTCAGGAGAGCTCTAGTGAAGAAACTGCAGCCTCTAGTGGTCGTGAGGTAGAGCAGTCTGCAGCCTCTAGTGGTCTGTAGAGGAAGCCTAAGAGAACTGCAGTCTCTGGTGGTCAGTAGAGAAACTGCAGCCTCTAGTGGTCGTAAGAGGAACTGCAGCCTCTAGTGGTCTGTAGAGGAACTGCAGCCTCTGTGGGTCGGTAGAGAATGCAGCCTCTGGTGGTCTGTAGAGGAAACTGCAGCCTCTAGTGGTCAGTAGAGGAACTGCAGCCTCTATGGGTCGGTAGAGAAACTGCAGCTCTCTGGTGGTCGTAGAGGAACTGCAGCCTCTAGTGGACGGTAGAGGAACTGCAGCCTCTAGTGGTCGGTAGAGAAACTGCAGCCTCTAGTGGTCGGTAGAGGAACTGCAGCCTCTAGTGGTCGGTAGAGGAACTGCAGTCTCTATGCAGTGGTCGGTAGAGGAACTGCAGCCTCTAGTGGTCAGAGGAAACTACAGCCTCTAGTGGAGTAGTGGAACTGCAGCCTCTAGTGGTCAGTGTCTCATACATGGATTCTGGAGCGGTTGAAGCTGTTTCAGGTCAACAGGACTCTGACTGTAGAAGACAACTCTGGAGGTCAACTCAAAGCCAGAGGCTCAGGTGAGCATCAGATATGGACCCGATCCACCTCAATCAGAGCAGCAACAACAGCAGCTACAGGTACAGATTCAGAACTGGGCCGAGCATCATCCACCTCCTCTACATGGAGACCAAGAACAGGTGTGACATGGACTTCCTGATTCACCTCAGCAGGATCTACAGCAGAGACATCAGGATGTCCTTCAGACTAGACGAGTGGGGACGGATGGTTTCTAGGAGAGGAAGGAAGGAAGGAACTGAAGGACGATCAGGACTGAAGGAACCTCCGTCACTGCTGAACCGGACCTTCTCAGTAGATGGGTTAGGGGTTTGAACTATTCTGGGATGAACTGATGTCAAACGTACTAAAATATAATAATAATGAGAAAAGATGTGAGCATCATCATTATTATAATTGTTAAAACTAAGTAAAGCTGCTCAGTCTGCCTCCGTCAGTGGACCAACGCTGCCACCTGGTGGTCAGAGGCGTCACCACAGCTGTCACTCATCACTACTGATGAGGTCACAGCTCTGTCATCTGATGCCCCGCCCCTTCACACGAGACCACAGTCTGAAACAGAAAACAATGAGATTAAAATATGTAATCAAATAAATAGGTAGATAAGAGAGTGAACAATCTATAACAGAAAAAAGGAATCTGAAAGTCTTTAAAATAAATAAATGCAGAGGTGTCCAGTCCCAGTCCTGGAGGACAGCGGTCCTGCAGGACTGGGACTGGACACCTCTGGTTTAAACAGTCTGTTAAAGTCCAGATGATGATGTCACAGCTCTGGAAGCTTCTGATTGGTTCATTAACAACATCTGAGTTACCTGGAGTCTCACCTGTGGACGTATTTAAACACCTGAAACTCACTGATTCTTGGTGTGACATCATGGAAAATCTAAATGAAACCAGCCAAGATATCAGTAGAGAACTGTGGACCTCCACCAGTCTGGTTCATCCTGGTCCAGTTTCCAGATGTCTGAAGGAGCCTCGTTCATCTGCTCCAACAGTTGTCCACCAGTAGAACCACCATGGGAACGTCCACCATCATAGTCCTCAGGAAGGAGACGGTTCTGAGTCCCAGAGATGGACCTGCTCTGGTGTTAAAGCCTCTGGTGGTTCGCAGAAGAAGTCCAGGTTTAGAACTCAGGTTAGAGACCAGATGCTGCCCCTTGGACAGGCCACATCTGGAATCCCTCTCCTGGAAGACGTTCTGGAGGGAATCCCAGGTAAAAGCTCGGAGCTCCTCAGCTGGTCCTGTGATCTGGAGGAGCAGCACCTCCATAGTTGTGGTAGATGATGTCAAAACACTGACCTGAAGAAAGGACGGGACAAAAATGTCCTCAGTCTACTTCTCCAGCGATCCAGGAGCCTGTTGGCGAGTGTCTCCAGCATCATGATGATCCAGAGGTTCCTCCGTAGCAGACACATCTGGGTCTGTCCTGATGGCTCAGGTACAGGACTGGACAGTGCTCTGTGGGCCAGATGTGGTTCATCAGCTGGAACAAACCTGGGTGTCGGGGCGTCATGTCTGATCCAGATGTGGTCCAGACTTCATCAGCTCATTCTGAGGCCTGCAGGCCAGCACGGCCCACCAAGACCAGGACCTGGTTCTGATCTGGTGATGTGTGGGGTTCAGGCAGCCAGACTCACCTGGAGTCGCTGATATCAGTTCAGGACCAGGTGGAGCAGAGACAGAGACATGGACCAAACGTTCTCTGTTATCTGGGTCAGAGGTCACGCTGTCGACATTTTGGATCTGTGGCCAAGAACCTCCCCAGATCTAAACGGCACCAGGAGTCTGTGGATAATCCTGGAAGAGCATCATGAATACAGCCAGAACAGATGTCCACCAGTCAGGTTCTGGTCCATGTCCACCAGTCAGGTTCTGGTCCATGTCCACCAGTCAGGTTCTGGTCCATGTCCACCAGTCAGGTTCTGGTCCATGTCCATCAGTCAGTTCTGGTCCAGGTCCATCAGTCAGGTTCTGGTCCAGGTCCATCAGTCAGGTTCTGGTCCACGTCCTTCAGTCAGGTTCTGGTCCAGGTCCATCAGTCAGTTCTGGTCCATGTCCACCGGTCAGGTTCTGGTCCAGGTCCTTCAGTCAGGTTCTGGTCCAGGTCCACCAGTCAGGTTCTGGTCCAGGTCCATCAGTCAGGTTCTGGTCCAGGTCCTTCAGTCAGGTTCTGGTCCAGGTCCATCAGTCAGTTCTGGTCCATGTCCACCAGTCAGGTTCTGGTCCAGGTCCTTCAGTCAGGTTCTGGTCCAGGTCCATCAGTCAGGTTCTGGTCCAGGTCCATCCAGTCAGGTTCTGGTCCAGGTCCTTCAGTCAGTCCTGGTCCATGTCCATCAGTCAGTTCTGGTCCAGGTCCATCAGTCAGGTTCTGGTCCATGTCCACCAGTCAGGTTCTGGTCCAGGTCCTTCAGTCATGTGACTCCACCAGTTTGATTTATTTCATAATTTCTTTATTGTTTGTTTTCTGCAAAGTAAAAATCTTTTCAAAGTGCATTAGTACAATATTCAGTTGGCACATGGTGGACACGTCTCTGTCCTCTCTGTCCTCATGAAGACCACCTGGAGGACACAGGTGACCGTCCCTGTCCAGGTCCAAACGTTTCTTACAAACACAATGACGTGAACATTTCTACTACGTTCTACTGGACTCAACTAAAGATGGCTTTTTATTTCCCTTGGCTTCATCAGATTAATTATTAATTACTTTAATTCCCTTGGCTTCATTAGATTAATTATTAATTACTTTATTTCCCTTGGCTTTATTAGATTAATTATTAATTATTTTAATTCCCTTGGCTTCATCAGGTTCATGTGCTTCAGCAGTTATTGGTCAAACACCCATCAACCACCACAAGATCATTAATCAGGTTAATAAGGAAACAATAATCATTAATTAGATGGTTCTGAACGCTGGTTGGCCTCGTCTTCCTCCCAGTCATCCCACCTGGACACCTCGAGACCATTAGCCCCTCCCCCATTAGCCCCTCCCCCAGTCCTGGTCTGGGTGGATGGAAGTTTGGGAAATGTAACTGGACACCATATTCAGTCCAGAGAAACCAGGACCAGGACACGAGGAGGTTCTGGGTCGACCCTGGACCTGAGCAGGACACGAGGAGGTTCTGGGTCGACCCTGGACCTGAGCAGGACACGAGGAGGTTCTGGGTCGACCCTGGACCTGAGCAGGACACGAGGAGGTTCTGGGTGGACCCTGGACCTGAGCATGAACCTGGATGGTTCTGAGATGTTCCAACAGGAACCATCAACGACAGTCCTGATCAGGAACAACCTCACGTCATGATCACAGATCTCATGACTCTGGACTCCAGGAGACCACATGAAGACGTTTGGACCACTGGGTCCGGATTCATGACCCTCTAAAGAAATACTCAGAGGAACCACCTCATTTGTTCAGGAACTATTAAATATAACAAAGATTTACATGAACAAAATAACAAAAATGTAAGACTGAAGGTTGTTCAAATATAAAAACCTCAGCGAATAAAGCGATGGAGGCCTCGTTCCCACAGGAAGACAAAGAAACCTGGATCCAGGTTCATGGACTGTGGTCTTCACAGGAAACAGACCTGGACATTTCCAGACCAGACACATGAAGACACCTGGACAGAGACGTCCAGGACGTGTGAAGACGAGGAGATGCCGACCTCACTGAAGGACATCTAAAAGACTCAACTCCATGAAGCCAGCGACACCTCAAAACGATGTTCAGACCAGGCCTGGATCCAGCCTGGAGACCTCTGGAGACCCCTGGAGACCTCTGGAGACCTCTACAGGAACCTGCAGAGGCCTGGATCCAGCCCGGAGACCTCTACAGGAACCTGGAGAGGCCTGAATCCAGCCTGGAGACCTCTGGAGACCCCTGGAGACCTCTGGATACCTCTACAGGAACCTGCAGAGACCTGGATCCAGCCTGGAGACCTCTGGAGACCTCTATAGACCTCTGGAGACCTCTACAGGAACCTGCAGAGGCCTGGATCCAGCCTGAAGACCACTGCAGACCTCTACAGGAACCTGCAGAGGCCTGAATCTAGCCTGGAGACCTCTACAGACCTCTGGAGAGCTCTGGAGACCCCTGCAGGAACCTGGAGATGCCTGGATCCAGCCTGGAGACCTCTGGAGACCTCTACAGGAACCTGCAGAGGCCTGGATGCAGCCTGGAGACCTCTGGAGACCTCTACAGACCTCTGGAGACCTCTACAGACCATTGGAGACCTCTACAGGACCTCTGGAGACCTGGAGGCCTGCCTGGAGCCTGGAGACCTCTGGACCCTGGAGACCTCTGGAGACCTCTACAGACCTCTGGAGACCCTGGAGACCTGCCTGAGACCTGGAGACCAGCCTGAGACCTCTGGAGACCTCTACAGGAACCTGCAGAGGCCTGAATCCAGCCTGGAGACCTCTGGAGACCTCTACAGACCATTGGAGACCTCTACAGGAACCTGCAGAGGCCTGGATCCAGCCCGGAGACCTCTGGAGACCTCTACAGGAACCTGCAGACCTCTACAGACCTCCAAGACTGTCTGACGTAGCTCATGCTAACCCATAATCCCTTTACATTCATTCTGATCAAATCTGTCCAAATATCCTCATTTAGAGTGTCACTACTGAGACAACAGCTGGAACCAGGACCAGAGGAGCTGAAACCAGGACCCGAGGACCTGAAATTAGGACCAGAGGACCTGAAATTAGGACCAGAGAAGCTGAAATTAGGACCAGAGAAGCTGAAACCAGGACCAGAGAAGCTGAAATTAGGACCAGAGGACCTGAAATTAGGACCAGAGAAGCTGAAATTAGGACCAGAGAAGCTGAAACCAGGACCAGAGAAGCTGAAATTAGGACCAGAGAAGCTGAAACCAGGACCAGAGGAGCTGAAACCAGGACCAGAGGAGCTGAAACTAGGACCAGAGGACCTGAAACTAGGACCAGAGAACCTGAAACTAGGACCAGGGGAGCTGAAACTAGGACCAGAGAACCTGAAACTAGGACCAGAGGAGCTGAAATTAGGACCAGAGGACCTGAAACTAGGACCAGAGGACCTGAAACTAGGACCAGAGGACCTGAAACTAGGACCAGAGGACCTGAAACTAGGACCAGAGAAGCTGAAACCAGGACCAGAGAAGCTGAAATTAGGACCAGAGAAGCTGAAACCAGGACCAGAGGAGCTGAAACCAGGACCAGAGGAGCTGAAACCAGGACCAGAGGAGCTCTGCTGGACCATCTGCCATCAGCCCACAGACCGTGGGGGGACTGACAGCAGGTCCCAGCAGAGCTCCTCCTGAAGGGTCCTGAAATGATCCACCGTGGCTCCTTCAGCTGAGTCCCCCTGGAGGAGCTTCTGGAGGAGCTGGAGGAGATCCAGACAACCTCCTGTGTTTTGCACCAAAACTCATGGAAGTGCTGCTCCTGACATCGGTTCCTCCTCCACAAGTCTACTGAGCTGCATCGTTAAAAATGTTCACCGATAAGCTCCTAATTAATCTGAAAGTTTGGGATAATTGTCATTTTTATGGAGAACAGCAGGAATATGAGAACAGTTTCAGACCGCTCCACATGCTGCTAGAACCTTGATTTAGTTTCTTCAGAAGCTTAACTTCACAGCGAAGTCGTTACTTTTTCTGTTTTTGTTAATTTTCTCTTTGATTTCAAAGCAGAAGTCCATGATGATCATCTGATGAGCTTCAACCAGACTGAACTCAGCAGTGATGCCTGAACCCCAGCTACACTCGTACTGGTAGAAACTGGTCCACATCCTGTTTAATGTTTGGACTGGAGAAGTAAAGAAGTACAAAAAACAAAACAAAACAAAAGCACCTCATCAGAAGCTGTAAACAGAAAAGAATTAGAGGGAGGAGGAGCTTCTCCGCCGTCCCTTCAGGGGAGTTTCTTGGTCACATTCTCTGTCCAACTGGCTCCTCCCCCTCGCTCAGACGCCAGAGTCCGTGTACATGCCGTTGATCAGGTAGTCCACCTGCGTGTAGTCCTTCCTCCGGTAACTCTCGTACGCCTGAGTGACGAACACCGCCACCGTGACCAGGAAGAAGAGCAGGCCGAAGACCAGGACAGCCAGCAGGGACGCCGTGTCCGCCAGGTGTCTGGTCAGAGCCGCCCCCGCCACCGCCAGGCCAGAAACCCCCGTTACCACGGGCTTGACGGAGGTGGGCGGTGACAAGTTTCTGACCGTGGTCGTTGCAGGGAGGACTGTGGGAGCTGCCGCTGGTGATGATGCTGGCGTCTTTGATGTTGTTGATGCTGTTGTTGACGATGTTGATGCTGTTGTTGTTGACGATGTTGTTGATGCTGTTGTTGTTGACGATGTTGTTGATGCTGTTGTTGTTGACGATGTTGTTGTTGACGGTGTTGTTGATGATCCTGTTGTTGACGATCCTGTTGTTGACGGTGTTGTTGTTGAAGATGCTGCCATCTTTGATGTTGACGGTGTTGTTGACGGTGATGTTGTTGAAGACGCTGCCATCTTTGATGTTGGCGGTGCTGACGTTGTGTTTGTGGTCGTCGACGGTGCTGTTGTTTCGGTCTCTACCGTTGTCACAGGTGCCGGTGGAGCGTTGGTCAAGGGCGTCATCCCTGCAGTGGTCGGGGGAACCGCGCTCCTAGATGGAGTGGGCGGGTCGGTGTCGGTAGGGAGTCCGGCTTCAGTCTCTGATGCTGGCTGCTGATTGGATGTTGGTGAGGACCTCCTCCTGCAGATGCCACCGTTACGTTGGAGGGCGTTGGGGAGGAACTCCCAGCAGCGTCATTAACAGATGCGGTCGGGTGTTGGGGGACCTGGACCAGCCGTGTGTCATTAGGTGTATCGTTTGTTGGTGACCTTCAGCCACTGAGGTAGAGTTGACAGAAGATGAAGACTTGTTCAACGTAAGATCTGTGTTACTCTTGTTTGTCGCTGACGAACTGGAGGTGTTTGCTGAAGAACCACCTTGCTGCTAGCTCGCTGCCAGAACTGTTACCTGGGAGCAAGAAGATGACAGAAGTTACTCAATGACCTGAAATATATGAACAATACTTGAGTGTTTGAAGTCAACGTGGCTAGTGTTTGCAACGTGGCTAAAACGGACTCCTGACTGCTTCAGCCAGGTCTTTCCTCACTCGCCCTCTTTCTCTTCCGTCATCACAACACTCTCCATGTAAGTTAGCATCTACATTAGCATTTTGGGCATCCAGGGTTCGTCTGTTTGGTCAAACATACTGAGATTTAGTGTAAATACATTGATTGTGATATTCTCTCTGTTATTGTGATGCTGATGCTGCATGTCGATGTTGCGATATTGATAAATCTTCGGTAGATTTGTAGCCGCTATCTGCTAGCTTGACAAATGTATGACAGATGTCTCCTCACAGTTACAGCTCACTCATGACTTCAGGGTTTGACACAGACTGAAGTGCAGGTCACATCCTCGTTCTGCCGATTGATCGTTCACCGTTAGCTATGATACATCCA
Organism: Hirundichthys speculiger; assembly: GCA_018398805.1. NCBI lineage: Eukaryota > Metazoa > Chordata > Actinopteri > Beloniformes > Exocoetidae > Hirundichthys > Hirundichthys speculiger. The sequence continues at coordinate 68,705 of JAGFBZ010001886.1, forward strand.
TCGTAGCCTGACCCCAACAGTTACGTCGTAGCCTGACCCTAACAGTTACGTCCTAGCCTGACCCTAACAGTTACGTCGTAGCCTGAACCCTAACAGTTACGTCGTAGCCTGACCCTAACAGTTACGTCGTAGCCTGACCCTAACAGTTACGTCGTAGCCTGACCCTAACAGTTACGTCGTAGCCTGACCCTAACAGTTACGTCTTAGCCTGACCCTAACAGTTACGTCGTAGCCTGACCCTAACAGTTACGTCCTAGCCTGACCCTAACAGTTACGTCCTAGCCTGACCCTAACAGTTACGTCGTAGCCTGACCCTAACAGTTACGTCCTAGCCTGACCCTAACAGTTACGTCGTAGCCTGACCCTAACAGTTACGTCGTAGCCTGACCCTAACAGTTACGTCGTAGCCTGACCCTAACAGTTACGTCGTAGCCTGACCCTAACAGTTACGTCCTAGCCTGACCCTAACAGTTACATCCTAGCCTGACCCTAACAGTTACGTCCTAGCCTGACCCTAACAGTTACATCCTAGCCTGACCCTAACAGTTACATCCTAGCCTGACCCTAACAGTTACGTCCTAGCCTGACCCTAACAGTTACGTCCTAGCCTGACCCTAACAGTTACGTCGTAGCCTGACCCTAACAGTTACGTCCTAGCCTGACCCTAACAGTTACGTCCTAGCCTGACCCTAACAGTTACATCCTAGCCTGACCCTAACAGTTACCCTAACAGTTACGTCTAGCCTGACCCTAACAGTTTACGTCCTAGCCTGACCCTAACAGTTACGTCGTAGCCTGACCCTAACAGTTACGTCCTAGCCTGACCCTAACAGTTACGTCGTAGCCTGACCCTAACAGTTACGTCCTAGCCTGACCCTAACAGTTACGTCGTAGCCTGACCCTACCCCTAACAGTTACGTCCTAGCCTGACCCTAACAGTTACGTCCTTAGCCTGACCCTAACAGTTACGTCCTAGCCTGACCCTAACAGTTACGTCCTAGCCTGACCCTACAGTTACGTCGTAGCCTGACCCTAACAGTTACGTCCTAGCCTGACCTAACAGTTACGTCGTAGCCTGACCCTAACAGTTACATCCTAGCCTGACCCTAACAGTTACCCTAGCCTGACCCTAACAATTAGTTAGCCTGACCCTAACAGTACGTCCTAGCCTGACCCTAACAGTTACGTCCTAGCCTGACCCTAACAGTTACGTCCTAGCCTGACCCTAACAGTTACGTCCTAGCCTGACCCTAACAGTTACGTCCTAGCCTGACCCTAACAGTTACGTCGTAGCCTGACCCTAACAGTTACGTATTTTAGCCTGACCCTAACAGTTACGTCGTAGCCTGACCCTAACAGTTACGTCGTTAGCCTGACCCTAACAGTTACGTCGTAGCCTGACCCTAACAGTTACATCCTAGCCTGACCCTAACAGTTACGTCCTAGCCTGACCCTAACAGTTACGTCGTAGCCTGACCCTAACAGTTACGTCGTAGCCTGACCCTAACAGTTACGTCCTAGCCTGACCCTAACAGTTACGTCGTAGCCTGACCCTAACAGTTACGTCCTAGCCCTGACCCTAACAGTTACGTCCTAGCCTGACCCTAACAGTTACGTCCTAGCCTGACCCTAACAGTCCTACCTGACCCTAACAGTTACGTCGTAGCCTGACCCTAACAGTTACTCGTAGCCTGACCCTAACAGTTACATCCTAGCCTGACCTAACAGTTACGTCGTTAGCCTGACCCTAACAGTTACGTCCTAGCCTGACCCTAACAGTTACGTCCTAGCCTGACCCTAACAGTTACGTCCTAGCCTGACCCTAACAGTTACGTCCTAGCCTGACCCTAACAGTTACGTCCTAGCCTGACCCTAACAGTTAACATCTACCCTGACCCTACAGTTACCTAACCCTAGTTACGTCGTAGCCTGACCCTAACAGTTACGTCCTAGCCTGACCCTAACAGTTACGTCCTAGCCTGACCCTAACAGTTACCTAGCCTGACCCTAACAGTTACGTCTAGCCTGACCCTACCCTAACAGTTACGTCCTAGCCTGACCCTAACAGTTACGTCCTAGCCTGACCCTAACAGTTCATCCTAGCCTGACCTTAACAGTTACCTAGCCTGACCCTAACAGTTACGTCGTAGCCTGACCCTAACAGTTACGTCCCTAGTTACCTAGCCCTGACCCTAACAGTTACGTCGTAGCCTGACCCTAACAGTTACGTCGTAGCCTGACCCCAACAGTTACGTCTAGTTACGTCTGACCCCAACAGTTACTCTAGCCTGACCCTAACAGTTACGTCCTAGCCTGACCCTAATAGTAACATCCTAGCCTGACCCTAACAGTTACGTCGTAGCCTGACCCTAACAGTTACGTCGTAGCCTGACCCTAACAGTTACGTCGTAGCCTGACCCTAACAGTTACGTCGTAGCCTGACCCCAACAGTTACGTCGTAGCCTGACCCTAACAGTTACGTCCTAGCCTGACCCTAACAGTTACGTCCTAGCCTGACCCCAACAGTTACGTCGTAGCCTGACCCTAACAGTTACGTCCTAGCCTGACCCTAACAGTTACGTCCTAGCCTGACCCTAAACAGTTACGTCGTAGCCTAGCCTGACCCTAACAGTTACGTCCTAGCCTGACCCTAACAGTTACGTCCTAGCCTGACCCTAACAGTTACGTCCTAGCCTGACCCTAACAGTTACGTCCTAGCCTGACCCTAACAGTTACATCCTAGCCTGACCCTAACAGTTACAGTCCTAGCCTGACCCTAACAGTTACGTCCTAGCCTGACCCTAACAGTTACGTCCTAGCCTTAACCCTGACCCTAACAGTTACGTCCTAGCCTGACCCTAACAGTTACGTCCTAGCCTCCCTAACAGTTACCCTGACCCTGACCCTAACAGTTACGTCGTAGCCTGACCCTAACAGTTACGTCCTAGCCTGACCCTAACAGTTACGTCCTAGCCTGACCCTAACAGTTACGTCCTAGCCTGACCCTAACAGTTACGTCCTAGCCTGACCCTACCCTAACAGTTACGTCTAGCCTGACCCTAACAGTCAGCCTGACCCCAACGTTACATTAGCCTGACCCTAACAGTTACGTCGTAGCTGACCCTAACAGTTACGTCCTAGCCTGACCCTAACAGTTACGTCCTAGCCTGACCCTAACGTTATTTCGTAGCCTGACCCCAACAGTTACGTCGTAGCCTGACCCTAACAGTTACGTCCTAGCCTGACCCTAACAGTTACGTCCTAGCCTGACCCTAACAGTTACGTCCTAGCCTGACCCTAACAGTTACGTCCTAGCCTGACCCTAACAGTTACGTCCTAGCCTGACCCTAATAGTAACATCCTAGCCTGACCTTAACAGTTACATCGTAGCCTGACCCTAACAGTTCCGTCGTAGCCTGACCCTAACAGTTACGTCGTAGCCTGACCCCAACAGTTACGTCGTAGCCTGACCCCAACAGTTACGTCGTAGCCTGACCCTAACAGTTACGTCCTAGCCTGACCCTAACAGTACATCCTAGCCTGACCCTAACAGTCTAACAGTTACAACCTAACAGTTACGTAGCCTGACCCTAACAGTACATCCTAGCCTGACCCTAACAGTTACATCCTAGCCTGACCCTACAGTTACCTAGCCTGACCCCAACAGTTACGTCGTAGCCTGACCCCAACAGTTACGTCTTAGCCTGACCCTAACAGTTACGTCCTAGCCTGACCCTAACAGTAACATCCTAGCCTGACCCTAACAGTTACATCGTAGCCTGACCCTAACAGTTACGTCGTAGCCTGACCCTAACAGTTACGTCGTAGCCTGACCCTAACAGTTACGTCGTAGCCTGACCCTAACAGTTACGTCCTAGCCTGACCCTAACAGTTACGTCCTAGCCTGACCCTAACAGTTAACGTCCTAGCCTGACCCTAACAGTTTCCTAGCCTGACCCAACAGTTAACCTACCTGACCCTAACAGTTACGTCCTAGCCTGACCCTAACAGTTACGTCCTAGCCTGACCCTAACAGTTACGTCCTAGCCTGACCCTAACAGTTAACTAGCCTGACCCTAACAGTTAACATCCTAGCCTGACCTTAACAGTTACATCGTAGCCTGACCCTAACAGTTACGTCGTAGCCTGACCCTAACAGTTACGTCGTAGCCTGACCCTAACAGTTACGTCGTTAGCTGAGTTACGTCGTAGCCTGACCCTAACAGTTACGTCGTAGCCTGACCCTAACAGTTACATCTAGCCTGACCTAAACAGTTACGTCCTAGCCTGACCCAAAGTAACATCCTAGCCTGACCCTAACAGTTACTCTTAGCCTAGCCGACCCTAACAGTTTACGTCGTAGCCTGACCCTAACAGTTACGTCGTAGCCTGACCCTAACAGTTACGTCCTAGCCTGACCCTAACAGTTACGTCCTAGCCTGACCCTAACAGTTACGTCCTAGCCTGACCCTAACAGTTACGTCCTAGCCTGACCCTAACAGTTACGTCCTAGCCTGACCCTAACAGTTACGTCCTAGCCTGACCCTAACAGTTACGTCCTAGCCTTAACCTGACCCTAACAGTTACGTCCTAGCCTGACCCTAACAGTTACTATCCTAGCCTGACCCCAAACAGTCGTCGTAGCCTGACCCCAACAGTTACATCCTAGCCTGACCCTAACAGTTACGTCCTAGCCTGACCCTAATAGTAACGTCCTAGCCTGACCCTAAAAGTTACATCCTAGCCTGACTAACAGTTACATCTTAGCCTAACCCTAACAGTTACGTCGTAGCCTGACCCTAACAGTTACATCCTAGCCTGACTCTAACAGTTACGTTGTAGCCTGACCCTAACAGTTACGTCCTAGCCTGACTAACAGTTACATCCTAGCCTCACCCTAACAGTTACGTCCTAGCCTGACCCTAACAGTTACACCCTAGCCTGACCCTAACAATTACGTCGTAGCCTGACCCTAACAGTTACGTCGTAGCCTGACCCTAACAGTTACGTTGTAGCCTGACCCTAACAGTTACATCCTAGCCTGACCCTAACAGTTACATCCTAGCCTGACCCTAACAGTTACGTCCTAGCACCACCCTAACGTCCTAGCCTGACCCTAACAGTTACATCGTAGCCTGACCCTAACAGTTACGTCCTAGCCTGACCCTAACAGTTACGTGTAGCCTGACCCTAACAGTTACGTTGTAGCCTGACTCTAACAGTTACATCCTAGCCTGACCCTAACAGTTACGTCCTAGCCTGACCGTAACAGTTACATCCTAGCCTGACCCTTACAGTTACATCCTAGCCGGACCCTAACAGTTACGTCCTAGCCTGACCCTAACAGTTACATCCTAGCCTGACCCTAACAGTTACGTCCTAGCCTGACCGTAACAGTTACATCCTAGCCTGACCCTAACAGTTACGTCCTACCCTGACCCTAACAGTTACATCCTAGTCTGACCCTAACAGTTACGTCCTAGCCTGACCGTAACAGTTACATCCTAGCCTGACCCTTACAGTTACATCCTAGCCTGACCCTAACAGCTACGTTGTAGCCTGACCCTAACAGTTACGTTGTAGCCTGACCCTAACAGTTACATAGCCTGACCCTAACAGTACCCTGACCCTAACAGTTACATCCTAGCCTGACCCTAACAGTTACGTCCTAGCCTGACCCTAACAGTTACGTCCTAGCCTGACCCTAACAGTTACATCCTAGCCTGACCCTAACAGTTACGTCCTAGCCTGACCCTAACAGTTACGTCCTAGCCTGACCCTAACAGTTACGTCCTAGCCTGACCCTAACCCATTCCTGAAGTTGTGCCATGACTCAGCAGATGCGAGTCGTACAGGGAGAGACGTAATAACTGCATACGACTGTAGAAGTCATATTTTGTTCAGACTGTAAAACGGGAGAATTGGGGACCTTACATTTCTCCTCATCCTACGTTATTCAACTGTTCATCTCTTCCATCCAGAATCCTGACACACTTACAGTTGGTGCAGTTGGACTCTGCTGAGTTGATCTGGGCCGACGGACTGGTCAGAACTGGTTCCGCTGAGTCCACTGTGAGGTTGATGAGGAGCAGCAGCAGGAGGAGGTGAAGGAACCCTGACGGGCTCAGAGAGAGCAAAGACGAAGACGGGAACATGGTGGTGGTGGGCTGGGGGGGACGAGACGGACACACTCACATACTGGACACACTCACATAGACAAGAGTGGGTTTACACACAAACACACACACACCAACCATCAGCCTGCAGAAACAAAACGCTCCGCTGAACTGGTGTGAGCCACGAGGAGGCGGAGTCAGCATCTACTTCCTGTACCTGCACACAAGACAAAGACCAACAAACACCGCCTTAGTTCGGGTACCACGACTTATCTGTTTTAGATCAACTTGTACTAAGCTAATGCTAACCACTGTTAACTAAACTAATGTTAATTAACGCTAACCACTGTTAACTAAACTAATGTTAACTAACGCAAACTAATGTTAATTAACGCTAACTAATGTTAATTAACACTAACCACTGTTAACTAAAGTAGTTACTATTAACTAAACCAAAGCTAACTACTGTTAACAACACTAACACTAACCACTGTTAACTAAACTAATGTTAATTAACGCTAACTACTGTTTACTAAACTAATGCTAAGTACTATTAACTAAACTAATGTTAATTAATGCTAACCACTGTTAACTAAACTAATGTTAACTAACGCAAACTAATGTTAATTAACGCTAACTAATGTTAATTAACACTAACCAATGTTAAATAAACTAATGTTAACTAACGCAAACTCATGTTAATTAACGCTAACTAATGTTAATTAACACTAACCACTGTTAACTAAAGTAGTTACTGTTAACTAAACCAACGCTAACTACTGTTAACAACACTAACACTAACCACTGTTAACTAAACTAATGTTAATTAACACTAACTACTGTTTACTAAAGTAATGCTAACTACTGTTAACTGTTATCTTACACTGGCTTTGTTTGAGTCTCATCATTTCACAAGTTATTTCAGTAGCCATCCATCCATCCATCCATCCATCCATCCTACATCCATCCTTTATCAATCATCAATTCATCCTGTCATCATTCGTCCATCCCTGAAATCTGAACTTCAAATGTATTCAGTATTACTGATAAGCATTACCTGTTACACCTTTTACCTGTGACTGTTACATTTTAACTGAACCAGTTACTGGTTTCCTTGAACCAATAATTGGTATCGCTGAACCAGTTACTAGTATAGCTAAAAACCAGTTACTGGTACCGCTAAAACCAGCTATTGGTATCGTTGAACCAGTAACTGGTATCACTGGAACCAGTTACTGGTATACCCCTTGAACCAGTTACTGGTATCCTTGGACCAGTTACTGGTATCGCTGAACCCGTTACTGGTATCGCTGAAACAGTTACTGGCATCATTGAAACAGTTTCTGGTATCACTGAAACCATTACTGGTATTGCTGGAAACAGTTACTGGCATCTCTGGAATCAGTAACTGGTATTGTTGAACCCTTTACTAGTATCACTGGAACAAGTTACTAGTATTGTTGGAATAAGTAACTGGTATCGCTGGAATCAGTTACTGGTATCTTTGAACCAGTTACTGGTATCGCTGAAACCAGTGACCGGTATCGCTAAAACCAGTGACCGGTATCGCTGGAACCAGTCACTAGTATTGCTGGAACCAGTCACTAGTATTGTGGAACCAGTCACTAGTATTGCTGGAACCAGTCACTAGTATTGCTGGAACCAGTCACTAGTATTGCTGGAATCAGTAACTGGTATTGCTGGAAACAGTTACTGGTATCCCTTGAACCAGTTACTGGTATACCCTTGAACCAGTTACTGGTATCCTTGGACCAGTTACTGGTATCGCTGAAACCAGTGACCGGTATCGCTAAAACCAGTGACCGGTATCGCTGGAACCAGTCACTAGTATTGCTGGAACCAGTCACTAGTATTGCTGGAACCAGTCACTAGTATTGCTGGAATCAGTAACTGGTATTGCAGAAACAGTTACTGGTATCCTTGAACCAGTTACTGGTATACCCTTGAACCAGTTACTGGTATCCTTGGACCAGTTACTGGTATCGCTGAACCCGTTACTGGTATCACTGGAACCAGCTACTGGTATTGTTGAACCCGTTACTGGTATCGCTGAAACCAGTGACCGGTATCGCTGGAACCAGTCACTAGTATTGCTGGAATCAGTAACTGGTATTGCAGAAACAGTTACTGGTATCCTTGAACCAGTTACTGGTATCCTTGGACCAGTTACTGGTATCGCTGAACCCGTTACTGGTATCACTGGAACCAGCTACTGGTATTGTTGAACCCGTTACTGGTATCGCTGGAATCAGTTACTGGTATTGTTGAACCCGTTACTGGTATTGCTGGAACCAGCTACTGGTATTGTTGAACCCGTTACTGGTATCGCTGGAATCAGTTACTGGTATCTTTGAACCCGATAATGGTATTGCTGGAACCCATTACTGGTATCACTGGAACCAGCTACTGGTATTGTTGAACCCGTTACTGGTATTGCTGGAACCAGCTACTGGTATTGTTGAACCCGTTACTGGTATCACTGGAACCAGCTACTGGTATTGTTGAACCCGTTACTGGTATTGCTGGAACCAGCTACTGGTATTGTTGAACCCGTTACTGGTATTGCTGGAACCAGCTACTGGTATTGTTGAACCCATTACTGGTATCGCTGGAATCAGTTACTGGTATCTTTGAACCCGATAATGGTATTGCTGGAACCCATTACTGGTATCACTGGAACCAGCTACTGGTATTGTTGAACCCGTTACTGGTATTGCTGGAACCAGCTACTGGTATTGTTGAACCCGTTACTGGTATCGCTGGAATCAGTTACTGGTATCTTTGAACCCGATAATGGTATTGCTGGAACCCATTACTGGTATCACTGGAACCAGCTACTGGTATTGTTGAACCCGTTACTGGTATTGCTGGAACCAGCTAGTGGTATTGTTGAACCCGTTACTGGTATCGCTGGAACCAGTTACTGGTATTGCTGGAATCAGTAACTGGTATTGTTGAACCCGTTACTGGTATCGCTGGAACCAGTTACTGGTATTGCTGGAACCAGCTACTGGTATTGTTGAACCCGTTACTGGTATTGCTGGAACCAGCTACTGGTATTGTTGAACCCGTTACTGGTATTGCTGGAACCAGCTACTGGTATTGTTGAACCCGTTACTGGTATTGCTGGAACCAGCTACTGGTATTGTTGAACCCGTTACTGGTATCGCTGGAACCAGTTACTGGTATTGCTGGAATCAGTAACTGGTATTGTTGAACCCGTTACTGGTGTGTCCAGTGTTGTCGGCATCAGGACGTTCTTTCATACTGGGAACAAGACTGCAGGTAAAACTAAACTGCAGTCAGGTTTCAGCTCTGAGGAAGAAAACTGTCTATTATCTTTATGCAGGAGGAACTGGGAGCAGGAAGTCCTGAACTGGGAGCAGGAAGTCCTGAACTGGGAGCAGGAAGTCCTGAACTGGGAGCAGGAAGTGTGTCCCGGTTCAGTGTGAAGAAACACTGCCCTCTAGTGTCTGAATGCTGCAAGCGCCTCTGAAAATGGAGGAACTTTGTAGAAAACAGCTGTAACTGCTACTTTTATTAAAGCTCTAATATCAAAGGTGACAGTCTGGTTCCACATCTGAACCTGTTCCAGGTGAGTCTGTCAGAGATGGACTCTCACCTGTACTCCGCCCACACAAACGACCCGCCCACAGTGCAAACTGGAACACATCCGGGTGTCCCAGTTTACAGAAGCAGGTGCTGTCTGACTGAACACAGAACCACAGAGAGACCCGCTGGACCAGAACAAACCCAAACAGAACTCTGTAAGAACCCAACCAGGCTTCACCTGAACACCTGAGACAGCATGGATACAGGTGAGAGGACCCTGGAGAGCTAGAGGGTCACAAACAAACCCGGGTCACAGTACGGTTCCAGATAAACCCGGGTCACAGCAGGTTTCAGGTAAACCCGGGTCACAGCAGGTTTCAGGTAAACCCGGGTCACAGCAGGTTCCAGGTAAACCCGGGTCACAGCAGGTTTCAGATAAACCCGGGTCACAGCAGGTTCCAGATAAACCCGGGTCACAGCAGGTTCCAGGTAAACCCGGGTCACAGCAGGTTCCAGGTAAACCCGGGTCACAGCAGGTTTCAAACAAACCCGGGTCACAGCAGGTTCCAGATAAACCCGGGTCACAGCAGGTTTCAGGTAAACCCGGGTCACAGCAGGTTCCAGGTAAACCCGGGTCACGGCAGGTTCCAGGTAAACCCGGGTCACAGCAGGTTCCAGATAAACCCGTGTTAAATCAGAGTCCAGATTAAACCGGGTAAAACTGGACTCCAGGTTAATCCAGACCCCAGATGACCCCGGTAAAACCAGGTGTGCTGAAGTTACCCGGGTTAAAATCGCCGAACTGTCAGTGTGACGTCCCGGACTTCCAGCTGACACGGAACCAGGAGCGGTGGTGACCGGATCCAGGTCCACGCGGCTCGGTGATGTCACCATCACGACGGTGACCGAGCTGAAGTTCGTTTCTGACGGTGAAACACGGCACGGACCGTCCCCGGTGGACCGTATCCCGGGATAACGAGCCGTGCTTCCCACTAACCCGTAGAGGACCCTCGTTCCGAGCAGGTGACGTGACGTCAGGGACTCACCTGAAAGCGCTTCAGTTCGGGTCCAAAACTCAGCGGAACCAGAAATCCGGATGAAAACATGAGTTTAAGTTAGCGGATCTGAGAGCAGCGCCCAGGACTGACGTCACTTCCGGCTCATTCGAGGACCCAAAACGGTGTCGGAATTCCCAGATTCATCCACGTCAGACGAATTCCTGATCCGGTTTGATCCGGTTTGATCACACTTCTGAGTCCAGATTCAGGACGACACGACGACAGATGTTCGTCCGGAACCTACTGATGCTCAGAAGTTCAACTTTTCATTTTTAGCGCCACAGAATTTTGTTTCACATCAGAAGGTGTTCAGCTTTCTTACCGCGTCTGGAAACATCCGCCATCTTTAAATGAAAGCAAATAAAATGGACAAAATACGACCGACACGTTTATATCCCAACTGACGAGGTCATCACCCCCAGGACCCAGAACCCGAGGGCCCCAGAACCTGAGGACCACAGAACCTGAGGGCCCCAGAACCTGAGGGTCCCAGAACCCGAGGGCCCCAGAACCTGAGGGTCACAGAACCCGAGGGCCCCAGAACCTGAGGGTCACAGAACCCGAGGGTCACAGAACCTGAGGGCCACAGAACCCGAGGGCCCCAAAACCTGAGGACCACAGAACCCGAGGGTCCCAGAACCGAGGGTCCCAGAACCTGAGGGCCCAGAACCCGAGGTCCCAGAACCTGAGGGTCCCAGAACCTGAGGGTCCCAGAACCTGAGGGCCCAGAATCCGAGGGCCACAGAACCCGAGGGTCCCAGAACCTGAGGGTCCCAGAACCTGAGGGCCACAGAATCCGAGGGCCACAGAACCCGAGGGCCCCAAAACCTGAGGGTCCCAGAACCTGAGGACCACAGAACCCGAGGGTCCCAGAATCTGTGGACCACAGAACCTGAGGGTCACAGAACCTGAGGGCCCCAGAACCTGAGGGTCCCAGAACCCGAGGGCCACAGAACCTGAGGACCACAGAACCTGAGGGCCAGAACCTGAGGGCCCCAGAACCTGAGGGTCACAGAACCTGAGGGCCACAGAACCCGAGGGTCACAGAACCTGAGGGCCACAGAACCCGAGGGCCCCAAAACCTGAGGACCACAGAACCCGAGGGTCCCAGAACCCGAGGGTCCCAGAACCTGAGGGCCCCAGAACCCGAGGGTCCCAGAACCTGAGGGTCCCAGAACCTGAGGGTCCCAAAACCTGAGGGCCACAGAATCCGAGGGCCACAGAACCCGAGGGTCCCAGAACCCGAGGGCCCCAGAACCCGAGGGTCCCAGAACCTGAGGGTCCCAGAACCTGAGGGCCACAGAATCCTGAGGGCCACAGAACCCGAGGGCCCCAAAACCTGAGGGTCCCAGAACCTGAGGACCACAGAACCCGAGGGTCCCAGAATCTGTGGACCACAGAACCTGAGGGTCACAGAACCTGAGGGCCACAGAACCTGAGGGCTCCAGAACCTGAGGACCACAGAACCTGAGGGCCCCAGAACCTGAGGGTCCCAGAACCTGAGGGCCACAGAATCCGAGGGCCACAGAACCCGAGGGCCCCAAAACCTGAGGGTCCCAGAACCTGAGGACCACAGAACCCGAGGGTCCCAGAATCTGTGGACCACAGAACCTGAGGGTCACAGAACCTGAGGGCCACAGAACCTGAGGGCTCCAGAACCTGAGGACCACAGAACCTGAGGGCTCCAGAACCTGAGGGTCCCAGAACCTGAGGGCCACAGAATCCGAGGGCCACAGAACCCGAGGGTCCCAGAACCCGAGGGCCCCAGAACCCGAGGGTCCCAGAACCTGAGGGCCACAGAATCCGAGGGCCACAGAACCCGAGGGTCCCAGAACCCGAGGGCCCCAGAACCCGAGGGTCCCAGAACCTGAGGGTCCCAGAACCTGAGGGCCACAGAATCCGAGGGCCACAGAACCCGAGGGCCCCAAAACCTGAGGGTCCCAGAACCTGAGGACCACAGAACCCGAGGGTCCCAGAATCTGTGGACCACAGAACCTGAGGGTCACAGAACCTGAGGGCCACAGAACCTGAGGGCTCCAGAACCTGAGGACCACAGAACCTGAGGGCCCCAGAACCTGAGGGCCACAGAACCCGAGGACCCCAAAACCTGAGGGTCACAGAACCTGAGGACCACAGAACCCGAGGGCCACAGAACTCGAGGGCCCCAAAACCTGAGGGTCCCAGAACCTGAGGGTCCCAGAACCTGAGGGCTCCAGAACCTGAGGGCCCCAAAACCTGAGGGTCCCAGAACCTGAGGGCTCCAGAACCTGAGGGCTCAGAACCTGAGGGCCACAGAACCTGAGGGCTCCAGAACCTGAGGGCCACAGAACCCGAGGGCCCCAAAACCTGAGGGTCCCAGAACCTGAGGGCTCCAGAACCTGAGGGCCACAGAACCCGAGGGCCCCAAAACCTGAGGGTCCAGAACCTGAGGGCTCCAGAACCTGAGGGCCACAGAACCTGAGGGCTCCAGAACCTGAGGGCCACAGAACCCGAGGGCCCAAAACCTGAGGGCCCAGAACCTGAGGGCTCCAGAACCTGAGGGCCACAGAACCCGAGGGCCCCAGAACCCAAGGGACACAATAAATTTAAACTAATGAACAGAATGGCCAAAAATAGCACAAAACATAAATATATAGATAGATAATCAATTAATTAATCAATAGACAAAGAAAAAAATAACAAACTAAATAAACCAAATGGCATTAAATTAGATTAGAGAGAAATTAAATGATAAGAAATTTAACTATAAAAGAGATCAAATCAATTTCATAAAATAAAATGAAATTAGAAAGACTGAAATCAAAACAAATAGTAAAAACAAACAGATTATAAAACGAGATGAAACAGTCGTCTGCTCCTTTCTGTCCTCTTAGATCACATGTGTCAAACACGAGGCCCGCGGGCCAAATGTGGCCCGCCACATCATTTTATGTGGCCCTCGAGAGCTTGTGTACTATTGGCTTAAATTTTGAACCAATATTTTAAGACTTAAAAATAAGCTTACGGCGCTTTAAAGCACATATGGACAATAGACTACATCTCCCATAATGCATTTCGTCGTTACCCACAATATAACAGTATATAACCATGAGCAAGACATCAAGACAATTTTCAGAACTGACGAAGTTAAGAAAAACCTCTACAAATTAACCCCAACATGTCCAAGAAAATAAAAATTGATGCACAACAGTTTCATTAACGATGAGAAAACAAATACGAGTTTATATCTCAAGGTGAAGAAACAGCAGGTTTACAACCACAAACCCTGAGTTTAATATAATAATTGTTTTAATAATTGTTAAATATTTGACACTTGAATACATAATAAATACAGAAACCGTTATTTAACAAGGTGAAGTTTAATTTATTTTGATTTACATTGCATTTTGTTACATTCATGCTGTCAATCTGGGTCTTCAACAACATCTGCAGCTGGTCCTCCAACATCTGCAGCTGGCCCTCCGACATCTGCAGCTGGTCCTTCAACATCTGCAGCTGGCCCTCCGACATCTGCAGCTGGTCCTTCCACATCTGCAGCTGGCCCTCCAACATCTGCAGCTGGCCCTTCCACATCTGCAGCTGGCCTTCCAACATCTGCAGCTGGCCCTCCAACATCTGCAGCTGGCCCTCCAACCAACATCTGCAGCTGGCCCTTCGACAACATCTGCAGCTGGCCCTCCGACATCTGCAGCTGGTCCTCCAACATCTGCAGCTGGCCCTCCGACATCTGCAGCTGGCCCTCCCACATCTGCAGCTGGCCCTCCGACAACATCTGCAGCTGGCCCTTCGACATCTGCAGCTGGCCCTCCAACATCTGCAGCTGGCCCTCCGACATCTGCAGCTGATCCTCCGACATCTGCAGCTGGCCCTCCCACATCTGCAGCTGGCCCTCCGACAACATCTGCAGCTGGCCCTTCGACATCTGCAGCTGGCCCTCCAACATCTGCAGCTGGCCCTCCGACATCTGCAGCTGGCCCGCCCACATCTGCAGCTGGTCCTCCGACATCTGCAGCTGGCCCTCCGACATCTGCAGCTGGCCCTCCCACATCTGCAGCTGGCCCTCCGACAACATCTGCAGCTGGCCCTCCAACATCTGCAGCTGGCCCTCCGACAACATCTGCAGCAGGCCCTCCGACATCTGCAGCTGGCCCTTTGACATCTGCAGCTGGCCCTTCGACAACATCTGCAGCTGGCCCTCTAACATCTGCAGCTGGCCCTCCGACAACATCTGCAGCTGGCCCTTCGACAACATCTGCAGCTGGCCCTCCCACATCTGCAGCTGGCCCTTCGACAACATCTGCAGCTGGCCCTCCAACATCTGCAGCTGGCCCTTCCACATCTGCAGCTGGCCCTCCCACATCTGCAGCTGGCCCTCCAACATCTGCAGCTGGCCCTCCGACATCAGCAGCTGGCCCTCCGACATCTGCAACTGACCCTTCAACATCTGCAGCTGGCCCTCCGACATCTGCAGCTGGTCCTCCGACATCTGCAGCTGGCCCTCTAACATCTGCAGCTGGCCCTTCGACAACATCTGCAGCTGGCCCTCCCACATCTGCAGCTGGCCCTTCGACAACATCTGCAGCTGGCCCTTTGACATCTGCAGCTGGCCCTCCGACATCTGCAACTGGCCCTCTAACATCTGCAGCTGGCCCTTCGACAACATCTGCAGCTGGCCCTCCCACATCTGCAGCTGGCCCTTCGACAACATCTGCAGCTGGCCCTTTGACATCTGCAGCTGGCCCTCCGACATCAGCAGCTGGCCCTCTAACATCTGCAGCTGGCCCTTCGACAACATCTGCAGCTGGCCCTTCGACAACATCTGCAGCTGGCCCTTCCACATCTGCAGCTGGCCCTCCAACATCTGCAGCTGGCCCTCCAACATCTGAAGCTGGCCCTTCGACATCTGCAGCTGGCCCTTCCACATCTGCAGCTGGCCCTCCCACATCTGCAGCTGGCCCTCCAACATCTGCAGCTGGCCCTCCGACATCTGCAGCTGGCCCTTCAACAACATCTGCAGCTGGCCCTTCGACATCTGCAGCTGGCCCTCCCACATCTGCAGCTGGCCCTCCGACATCTGCAGCTGGCCCTCCGACAACATCTGCAGCTGGCCCTCCGACAACATCTGCAGCTGGCCCTCCGACATCAGCAGCTGGCCCTCTAACATCTGCAGCTGGCCCTTTGACAAACATCTGCAGCTGGCCCTCCCACATCTGCAACTGGCCCTTCGACAACATCTGCAGCTGGCCCTCTGACATCAGCAGCTGGCCCTCCAACATCTGCAGCTGGCCCTTCGACAAAATCTGCAGCTGGCCCTTCCACATCTGCAGCTGGCCCTCCAACATCTGAGGCTGGCCCTTCAACATCTGCAGCTGGCCCTCCGACATCTGCAGCTGGCCCTTCAACATCTGCAGCTGGCCCTCCGACATCTGCAGCTGGCCCTCCTACATCTGCAGCTGGCCCTTCAACATCTGCAGCTGGCCCTCCGACATCTGCAGCTGGCCCTTCTAACATCTGCAGCTGGCCCTCCGACATCTGCAGCTGGCCCTCCCTCAACATCTGCAGCTGGCCCTTTGACATCTGCAGCTGGCCCTCCTACATCTGCAGCTGGCCCTTCAACATCTGCAGCTGGCCCTTCAACATCTGCAGCTGGCCCTCCGACATCTGCAGCTGGCCCTCCCACATCTGCAGCTGGCCCTCCGACATCTGCAGCTGGCCCTTCGACATCTGCAGCTGGCCCTTCGACAACATCTGCAGCTGGCCCTCCGACATCTGCAGCTGGCCCTTCGACAACATCTGCAGCTGGCCCTTCCACATCTGCAGCTGGCCCTTCGACAACATCTGCAGCTGGCCCTCCGACATCGGCAGCTGGCCCTCCAACATCTGCAGCTGGCCTTTCGATAACATCTGCAGCTGGCCCTTCGACAACATCTGCAGCTGGCCCTTCCACATCTGCAGCTGGCCCTTCGACAACATCTGCAGCTGGCCCTCCGACATCTGCAGCTGGCCCTTCGACAACATCTGCAGCATCTTATCTGCAGCTGGCCCTCCCACATCTGCAGCTGGCCCTCCCACATCTGCAGCATCTTATCTGCAGCAGAGACGCAGCAGAGACGCAGCAGAGACGCAGCAGACGTGAGCATCGCTGTTTAGCTCGACAGGACGTGTCTGAAAGTCACTTCCTGTTGATGGAGTTCGTCCAGACAGGAACAGCTGCTGGAGGAGATAAAAAAGGTCACGTTTGACAGGAAACTGAGGAGAGTCGGAGATCTGAGAGTTTCTGAAGATCAATCAGAAGGAAACTTGATTCATCCATGTTCAGATGCTTTTGGAGCAGACGTATCAGATATGATGGGAGTGAAGCAGGAAGTGGGCGTGAACCTTCTAGAAGATTGTCTGGACCACATCAGAGGGTGGAGGGTCAGGGTTTGAGTAATCAGCACCAGTGATCTGGATGGAATCACTGAACAGCTGTGAGATGTTAACCTGAATCTGCTGGTGGGAGAAGAGCAGAGGAACGGAGCTGCTACAGAGGAGTTTCTGGACAGATGTGGGTCTAAACAGCTGCAGGTCCTGGAGGTCTGAAACACCAACATGGTTCCAGTGTTGTTCAGAGACGCTGTTCTGGTTCTGCAGACCTTGGTTGAGTTCCTGTCGTCTTTCTGTCATCTCCAACCAATCTGTCCATCCTCCTCTGACCTCTGACATCAGCAGCTGGACATCTTCTCTTTCTGGACCATCTGAACTGGAACTGAACTGAACTGGACTGGATTGAACTGGAACTGAACTGAACTGGATTGAACTGGACTGGACTATAACTGAACTGGACTGAACTGGAACTGTCCTGTTCAGTCCAGTTCAGACTAAACTGAACTGGACTAAACTGGACTGGACTGGATTAAACTGGAACTGAACTGGAACTGAACTGAACTGGACTGGATTGAACTGGAACTGAACTGAACTGGATTGAACTGGACTGGACTATAACTGAACTGGACTGAACTGGAACTGTCCTGTTCAGTCCAGTTCAGACTAAACTGAACTGGACTAAACTGGACTGGACTGGATTAAACTGGAACTGAACTGAACTGGACTGAACTGGACTGGACTGGACTGAACTGGACTGGACTAGAACTGAACTGGAATTGAAGTGAACTGAACTGGAACTGAATTGGACTGAAATGGAACTGTCCAGTTCAGTCCAGTTCAGACTAAACTGAACTGGACTGAACTGGACTGGACTGGACTGGACTGGACTGAACTGGAACTGAAGTGAACAGAACTGGACTGGACTGGACTGAACTGGACTGGACTGGACTAGAACTGGACTGAACTGGAACTGAACTGGAACTGAACTGAACTGGAACTGAACTGGACTGAACTAGACTGAACTGGACTGGACTAGAACTGAAATGGACTGAACTGGAACTGACCTGGAATTGAACTGGAACTGACCTGGACTATACTGGAACTTAACTGGAACTGAACTAGACTGGACTGGAACTGACCTGGAATTGAACTGGAACTGAACTGGACTAGACTGGAACTGAACTGGACTATACTGGAACTGAACTGGAACTGACCTGGAACTGAACTGGAGCTGTACTGGACAGAAGTGGAACTGAACTTGACTCAGTTGGACTGAACTGCAGCCTCTAGTGGTCAGTAGAGGAACTGCAGCCTCCAGTAGTTCTTGGTTGATTTGATTTGACACTAGATGTCCTTCCTAACACAACTGGGATTTTAACATGGGCCTGCCATGTGGTAGATGGAACCACTACCACTAAACCACTGGAGATCCTCTAGTGGTCAAACTGATCAGATCAGTTCCCAGTTAAGGAAGGATCCAGAGCTACTTCCTCCACAGGGTTTGCTTCCACAAAGCACTCCAGATTTTATCGTCTGAAGACCCTCCTCTGCTCCACAGTCTTCTCTTGTCTCTGGTCAGTGACTCTACGGACCACTAGAGGCTGCGGTTCCTCTACCGACCACTAGAGGCTGCGGTTCCTCTACCGACCACTAGAGGCTGCAGTTCCTCTACTGACCACTAGAGGCTGCAGTTCCTCTACTGACCACTAGAGGCTGCGGTTCCTCTACCGACCACTAGAGGCTGCAGTTCCTCTACTGACCACTAGAGACTGCGGTTCCTCTACCGACCACTAGAGGCTGCAGTTCCTCTACCGACCACTAGAGGCTGCAGTTCCTCTACTGACCACTAGAGGCTGCGGTTCCTCTACTGACCCTAGAGGCTGTTCCTACCGACCACTAGAGGCTGCAGTTCCTCTACCGACCACTAGAGACTGCAGTTCCTCTACTGACCACTAGAGGCTGCAGTTCCTCTAGTGACCACTAGAGGCTGCAGTTCAGTCCAACTGAGTCCAGTTCAGTTCTCCTTCTTTCCAGTTCAGTTCCAGTTCAGTTCCACTTCTGTCCAGTTCAGTTCCAGTTCAGTCCAGTTCAGTTCCTGTTCAGTTCCAGTTCTGACACACAGCTGAAATCACAGAGTATCTGTTGATCAAAAGTTATTGTAATATTTGTGTTAACTATTAACAGGATGAGCAAAGTCTTCTGTGCTGAGTGAAGCAGGAAGCAGCTTGAACCAGTCTGAACTCTGTTCTCTGGTTCTGCTCTTCTCCCTGCAGGCTACAGGAAGGTGTGTTTCAGCTGTTGTAAAGCTTGTTATCACAACGTATCAACCCCAAACAAGCAGAAATCCATGGAAACGGGAGCTCTGGGAGTTTTATTACAGGAGAAAACTGGCTGCTCTGATATCAGCTGCTGGTTAATCAGTACATCAGACTCTGAGGATGTCAAAGTACAGTCAGCTTCAAGCTCTAAGGATGAAACAGAACACCCATCTGGTCCTGACCAGGTCTGAAAATTATTTCATTTATTTGTTTATTTGATAAGGAACAATGTACAGGAACCAACACTGGAAGAAATATAAGGACAGCTGAGCTGAAAGTCTAATTTTAACCAGCTGTTAACCCTTTGGTACTAAACCATCCAACCATCTGGTACTAAACCATCCAACTATGTGGCAGTAAACCATCCAACCATCTGGTAGTAAACCATCCAACTATCTGGTAGTAAACCATCCAACCATCTGGTAGTAAACCATCCAACTATCTGGTAGTAAACCATCCAACCATCTGGTAGTAAACCATCCAACTATCTGGTAGTAAACCATCCAACCATCTGGTACTAAACCATCCAACCCTCTGATAGTAAACCATCCAACCCTCTGGTACTAAACCATCCAACCATCTGGTAGTAAACCATCCAACTATGTGGTAGTAAACCATCCAACCCTCTGGTAGTAAACCATCCAACCATCTGGTAGTAAACCATCCAACTATGTGGTAGTAAACCATCCAACCATCTGGTAGTAAACCATCCAACTATCTGGTAGTCAACCATCCAACCATCTGGTAGTAAACCATCCAACTATCTGGTAGTAAACCATCCAACTATCTAGTACTAAACCATCCAACCATTTAGTACTAAACCATCCAACCATCTGGTAGGAAACCAGATGGATTAAGGGGAGTTGATACAGAACGATGAGTCTGTCTCAGCACTATCGACCATATTTGTTCTGCTTCTTCTGTTTAACATTTTATTCCTTTTGACAGCCTTCAATTTTGAGAACAAGCCAATAAAACATTTCTGAAAATTAGTAGTTTGATTGAGAATAGTCTATTATGACTTCAGATAGTCACATGATATTTACAATATTCACCAGAAAAGTATCATTGATCACAGGGTTGAACCTGAACTTGTGGAAAAACCAGACGGAGATGTTTTACTGGAAGAAAGTCATTCCAGATTCAGCAGGTCAGAACTTCAGCTGGAGGCGTCATCAGATCATCAGATCATCAGATCAACGGTCACTGAGAAACCAGTTTGAGTTTAAGGTTATTTGGAGGATTTTCCTGGAAAGTGATGATGTCACCCACCTCTGAAATAACCTCTGTCTCACAGGTCATTCATGATAACCAACAACATGATAACCACCAGGCAGCAGCTGCACCTTCAGACGGTCTTCAGAAACATTCTGGTTACAACAACCATGAGAGTAGAGAAGGAAACAACCAGACATGTGAGCATGTTTACGGGTTTATTGGTAAAGGAGACATGAAGGAAGCTCAGCAGGACATCAGTCTCATCACACGAGGAAGAAGAGTGTCCTGATGCTCCTGGTCATCCTCCCTCTACTGCCTCTTCTTGTAGTCCTCCAGGTGAGCCAGAACCCAGCCGGAGGGACCCAGGATGGCCACGAACATGGCGGTCAGAGCGATGGCCTGCTCCTGCAGACACAGAACAGGACACTGTCACATGACTGTCACATGATCGTCATCAACTGCAGCTTTTCATCTGACCGTCTCGTTTCAATGATTCAGGGTCTGAACAGTGAAGCTGCTGGGACACGACTGTGTTTACGAAGATTCACAGAGGATTCACAGCTGTGACAACGCTCCGTCATCACGCCAAAAGCAGCCGATAAAATTCCTATGCTCTGGAATAGTCCCGCCCCCACGTGTTTGGATGTTCAGCAGAAGCCTGCTGATGCTCTGAAATGAGAAAAGCTGAAGATTCCCTGAGTTTTGACACGTCAACACCGTCAACTCCACAAACGTCGTCAACACTATCAACGCCACCAACACTGTCAACGCTGTCAACACCGTCAACGTTACCGACGCTGTCAACGGCACAAACGCCGTCAATGCTGTCAATGCCGTCAATGCCGTCAACGCCGCCAACACTACCAACACCACCAATGCCACCAGTGGCACCAACGCCACCAACGCCGCCAACACCGTCAACGCCGCCAACGCTACCAACGCCACCAATGCCGCCAATGCCGTCAACGCCGTCAACGCCGTCAACGCCACCAGCGGCGTCAACACTGTCAA
Source organism: Hirundichthys speculiger (assembly GCA_018398805.1). Classification (NCBI taxonomy): domain Eukaryota; kingdom Metazoa; phylum Chordata; class Actinopteri; order Beloniformes; family Exocoetidae; genus Hirundichthys; species Hirundichthys speculiger. The sequence goes on from JAGFBZ010001886.1 coordinate 90,365, forward strand.
CACTGTCAATGCCGTCAACACTATCAACGCCACCAACACTGTCAACGCCACTAACACTGTGATCACTGTCAATGCCGCCAACGCCGCCAACTTACCAATGCCACCAACGGCACCACCGGCACCAACGCAGCCAACGCCGCCAAAGGCACCAACGCCGCCAACACCGTCAATGCCACCAATGCCACCAATGCCACCAACGCCACCAACGCCACCAACGCGTCAACACCACCAACGCCGTCAACACAATCAATGCCACCAACACTGTCAACGCCACCAACACTGTCAACACTATCAACGCCACCAGCACCGTCAACACTATCAACGCCACCAACACTGTCAATGCCACCAACACTGTCAACACTGTCAACGCCATCAACGCCACCAACACTGTCAACACCACCAACGCCGTCAACACTATCAAGCCACCAACACTATCAAGCCACCAACACTGTCAACACTGTCAACGCCATCAACGCCACCAACACTGTCAACACCACCAACGCCGTCAACACTATCAAGCCACCAACACTATCAAGCCACCAACACTATCAGCGCCACCAACACTGTCAAGGCCACCAACACTGTCAACGCCACCAACACTGTCAACACTGTCAAGGCCATCAACACCACCAATGCCACCAACGCCATCAACACTGTCAACGCCACCAACACTGTCAACACCGTTAATGCCACCGACGCCGTCAACGCCACAGACGCTGTCAACACCGTCAACGCCACCGACAACTCCACCAAAGACGCCGTCAATGCCACCAACACCATCAACGCCACCGACACTGTCAACACCGTCAATGCCACCAACACCGTTAACGCCACCGACGCCGTCAACGCCACAGACGCTGTCAACACCGTCAACGTTACCGACGCCGTCAACGCCACAGACGCTGTCAACACCGTCAACGCCACCAACAACTCCACCAAAGACGCCGTCAATGCCACCAACACCATCAACGCCACCGACACTGTCAACACCGTCAATGCCACCAACACCATCAACGCCACCGACACTGTCAACACCGTCAATGCCACCGACACCGTCAACGCCACAACCGACGCTGTCAACGCCGTCAAGGCCACACAGAAACCACAACTCAGTTCTGCTGACGGTTGTCGTCACCACATTCAAAGTCTATTCAATTCAATTTCATTTGCATAGCGTTTATTTCAATATAAGTCGGAGTTTTTCAGAAACTCAGATCATGACTATCCATAAATCCATCCATCCATCCATCCATCTATCCTTCCATCCATCTATCCATCCATCTATCCATCCATCATCTATGACCGTTTAATCCTCTGCAGGGTCTCAGGAATCTGCTGGAGTCCATCCCAGCTCTCTTCAGGTCTACAGTCAGGGGTTCACCTGGACAGGTCTCCAGTCCATCACCTGGACAGGTCTCCAGTCCATCACCTGGACAGGTCTCCAGTCCATCACCTGGACAGGTCTCCAGTCCATCACAGGACCACATGGAGATGAACCCTCCCAATCACTCCTCCAGGTGATCTAGAACCACCAGTTAACCTGACATGGAGGTCTTTGGTCTGATGGAGGAAGCTGGAGAACCTGGAGACTCCACACAGAAAGACCTGCTGAGGTTCAGACCAGGAACCTTCTAGCTGGGAGACACCAGACCACAAAGACACCCTGCTGTCTCCCCACATCATGACCCTCGAGGAAATATCATTACCTAAAGTCATATTATTAAATCACAATTAGAGAAACAACCGGTAAAAATCTCCCCTAACAGAAGGAAAACAGTATGAAGGAAAAAACCTGGATCAGGACCTGGATCATCAGGGGACCTTCCTGATGAAGACCAGCTGGATAAAGAAAGAAGAGACGAGAGATCAGAAGCTTCTAAGCCGTCATGTGAGTCAAGGTGTTACTGTCTTCTCTTCTCAAACCTGCTGCAGTAATCAGTGATAACTGGAACGACCTCAACTCATCCACTTCCTGGGATAAAACTGAACCCAACCTTCATCCTCAATTAAGATTTTCATAACATGGTTTCAAAAACCTGAAAGAGATCTTACATCTGCATCAGACTGCAGTTCCTCCGCTGACCGCTAAAGGTTGCAGTTCCTCCACATACCACTAGAGGCTGCAGTTCCTCCACATATTAGTAGAGACAGCAGTTTCCCTACCGACCACTAGAGACTGCAGTTCCTCTACCGACCACTAGAGGCTGCAGTTTCTCTACCGACCGCTAGAGGCTGCAGTTCCTCTACTGACCACTAGAGGCTGCACTTCCTCCACCGACTGCTAGAGGCTGCAGTTCCTCCACTAACCACTAGGGGCTGCAGTTACTCCACTGACCACGAGAGGCTGCAGTTCCTCCACATACAAGTAGAGACTGCACTTTCTCTACTGACCACTAGAGGCTGCAGTTCCTCCATCATGAACGCAGAAACTCGAGTCATCGTCAGTCTGCTCATGTTTCTAAAATCAGATGTTGGTAGTACTGGACTGGTTGAAGCCTCTGGTTTAACCCTAACCCTAACCCTCCATGGAGGTGCTGAAGCTCTTCAGCTGCTGGCAGTTTGGACCCTGATGATCTACTGGTGCTTCTGCTTCACCTTGTATTTCTTCACGCATCAGCCTGGAGCCCAGCTGGTCCGCTGCACCGTCGCAGGCTGGATCTGTTTTCAATCAAAACTCTGACGTTGGTGGAACATAGACGATGCTGTTTACAGTCTGGATGTTAGCAGCCAAGCAGAACAACTGCAGCACTAAATACCCGACAATCTGCTTCTAGGACACAGACTTTCGGTTCTGTTCACGTCAACAAGGATATCAGAGGAGGAGGGGCCTCATGTGGAACCCAGAGGGTCAGCTGACCTCCAACGGCCTTCATCAGCTCCAGGACTGTCGTCTGCAAAGATGCCTCTGCTCCTGAAGTTTTATCAGTCTCAGGTCCTGTTCCTTTCAGACCCTGGACCGGTTCATCAGCTCCTCCCTTCACTCCTGTCCTGGTGTTCCCAACAGAACCTCTTCATTATCTGTGATTTAAGTTGGTTTACCTTGACACCAGCATCACTGCAGGAGATTGAAGACACCACCATCACTGCAGGAGACTGAAGACGCCAGCATCACTGCAGGAGACGGAAGACGCCAGCATCACTGCAGGAGACTGAAGACGCCACCATCACTGCAGGAGACTGAAGACACCAGCATCACTGCAGGAGACGGAAGACGCCAGCATCACTGCAGGAGACTGAAGACACCAGCATCACTGCAGGAGACTGAAGACACCAGCATCACTGCAGGAGACTGAAGACACCAGCATCACTGCAGGAGACTGAAGACATCAGCATCACTGCAGGAGACAGAAGACGCCAGCATCACTGCAGGAGACGGAAGACGCCAGCATCACTGCAGGAGACTGAAGACACCAGCATCACTGCAGGAGACTGAAGACACCAGCATCACTGCAGGAGACTGAAGACACCAGCATCACTGCAGGAGACGGAAGACGCCAGCATCACTGCAGGAGACTGAAGACACCAGCATCACTGCAGGAGACTGAAGACACCAGCATCACTGCAGGAGACTGAAGACACCAGCATCACTGCAGGAGACTGAAGACACCAGCATCACTGCAGGAAACTGAAGACGCCAGCATCACTGCAGGAGACTGAAGACGCCGGCATCACTGCAGGAGACTGAAGACGCCAGCATCACTGCAGGAAACTGAAGACACCACCATCACTGCAGAAGACTGAAGACGCCGGCATCACTGCAGGAAACTGAAGACACCACCATCACTGCAGAAGACTGAAGACGCCGGCATCACTGCAGGAAACTGAAGACACCACCATCACTGCAGAAGACTGAAGACGCCAGCATCACTGCAGGAAACTGAAGACACCACCATCACTGCAGAAGACTGAAGACAACGGCATCACTGCAGGAGACTGAAGACACCAGCATCACTGCAGGAAACTGAAGACACCAGGATCACTGCGGGAGACTGAAGACGCCACCATCACTGCAGGAGACTGAAGACACCAGCATCACTGCAGGAGACGGAAGACACCAGCATCACTGCAGGAGACTGAAGACACCAGCATCACTGCAGGAGACTGAAGACACCAGCATCACTGCAGGAGACTGAAGACACCAGCATCACTGCAGGAGACGGAAGACGCCAGCATCACTGCAGGAGACGGAAGACGCCAGCATCACTGCAGGAGACTGAAGACGCCAGCATCACTGCAGGAGACTGAAGACGCCAGCATCACTGCAGGAGACTGAAGACACCAGCATCACTGCAGGAGACTGAAGACACCAGCATCACTGCAGGAGACTGAAGACACCAGCATCACTGCAGGAAACTGAAGACGCCAGCATCACTGCAGGAGACTGAAGACGCCAGCATCACTGCAGGAAACTGAAGACCCCACCATCACTGCAGAAGACTGAAGACAGCACCTTCACTGCAGAAGACTGAAGACACCAGCATCACTGCAGGAGACTGAAGACAGCACCTTCACTGCATGAGACTGAAGACGCCACCATCACTGCATGAGACTGAAGACACCACCTTCACTGCATGAGACTGAAGACGCCAGAATCACTGTAGAAGACTGAAGACACCACCATCACTGCATGAGACTGAAGACGCCACCATCACTGCATGAGACTGAAGACACCACCTTCACTGCATGAGACTGAAGACGCCAGCATCACTGCAGGAAACTGAAGACACCACCTTCACTGCATGAGACTGAAGACGCCAGCATCACTGCAGGAAACTGAAGACACCAGCATCACTGCAGGAGACTGAAGACGCCAGCATCACTGCAGGAGACGGAAGACAGCACCTTCACTGCAGAAGACTGAAGACACCAGCATCACTGCAGGAGACTGAAGACACCACCTTCACTGCAGGAGACTGAAGACGCCAGCATCACTGCAGGAGACTGAAGACACCACCTTCACTGCAGGAGACTGAAGACACCACCTTCACTGCAGGAGACTGAAGACACCAGCATCACTGCAGGAGACTGAAGACACCACAGTCACTGCAGGAGACTGAAGACACCAGCATCACTGCAGGAGACTGAAGACGCCAGCATCACTGCAGGAGACTGAAGACGCCAGCATCACTGCAGGAGACTGAAGACACCAGCATCACTGCAGGAGACTGAAGACACCAGCATCACTGCAGGAGACTGAAGACACCAGCATCACTGCAGGAGACTGAAGACACCACCATCACTGCAGGAGACTGAAGACACCAGCATCACTGCAGGAGACTAAAGAACACCACCTTCACTGCAGGAGACTGAAGACACCAGCATCACTGCAGGAGACTGAAGACACCACCTTCACTGCAGGAGACTGAAGACACCAGCATCACTGCAGGAGACTGAAGACACCACCTTCACTGCAGGAGACTAAAGACACCAGCATCACTGCAGGAGACTGAAGACACCACCTTCACTGCAGGAGACTGAAGACACCAGCATCACTGCAGGAGACTGAAGACACCAGCATCACTGCAGGAGACTGAAAGACACCACCTTCACTGCAGGAGACTGAAGACACCACCTTCACTGCAGGAGACTGAAGACACCACCTTCACTGCAGGAGACTAAAGACACCAGCATCACTGCAGGAGACTGAAGACACCACCTTCACTGCAGGAGACTGAAGACACCAGCATCACTGCAGGAGACTGAAGACACCACTTTCACTGCAGGAGACTAAAGACACCAGCATCACTGCAGGAGACTAAAGACACCACCTTCACTGCAGGAGACTGAAGACACCAGCATCACTGCAGGAGACTGAAGACACCACCTTCTGCACCCAGACTGAGAGACTAAAGACACCAGCATCACTGCAGGAGACTGAAGACACCAGCATCACTGCAGGACTGAAGACACTGCAAGACACCACCTTCACTGCAGGAGACTGAAGACACCAGCATCACTGCAGGAGACTGAAGACGCACCACCTTCACTGCAGGAGACTGAAGACGCCAGCATCACTGCAGGAGACTGAAGACACCAGCATCACTGCAGGAGGACTGAAGACAGCATCACTGCAGGAGACTGAAGACACCACCTTCACTGCAGGAGACTGAAGACACCAGCATCACTGCAGGAGACTGAAGACACCACCTTCACTGCAGGAGACTGAAGACACCAGCATCACTGCAGGAGACTGAAGACACCACCTTCACTGCAGGAGACTGAAGACACCAGCATCACTGCAGGAGACTGAAGACACCAGCATCACTGCAGGAGACTGAAGACACCACCTTCACTGCAGGAGACTGAAGACACTAGCATCACTGCAGGAGACTAAAGACACCACCTTCACTGCAGGAGACTGAAGACACTAGCATCACTGCAGGAGACTGAAGACACCACTTTCACTGCAGAAGACTGAAGACACCAGCATCACTGCAGGAGACTGAAGACACCACCTTCACTGCAGGAGACTGAAGACACCACGGTCACTGCAGGAGACTGAAGACACCAGCATCACTGCATGAGACTGAAGACACCAGCATCACTGCAGGAGACTGAAGACATCACCATCACTGCAGGAGACTAAAGACACCAGCATCACTGCAGGAGACTGAAGACACCACCTTCACTGCAGGAGACTGAAGACACCAGCATCACTGCAGGAGACTGAAGACACCAGCATCACTGCAGGAGACTGAAGACACCAGCATCACTGCAGGAGACTGAAGACACCCAGCACTGCAGGAGACTGAAGACACCACCTTCACTGCAGGAGACTGAAGACACCAGCATCACTGCAGGAGACTGAAGACACCAGAATCACTGCAGGAGACTGAAGACACCACCTTCACTGCAGGAGACTGAAGACACCAGCATCACTGCAGGAGACTGAAGACACCAGCATCACTGCAGGAGACTGAAGACACCAGCATCACTGCAGGAGACTGAAGACACCACCTTCACTGCAGGAGACTGAAGACACCACCTTCACTGCAGGAGACTGAAGACACCAGCATCACTGCAGGAGACTGAAGACGCCAGCATCACTGCAGGAGACTGAAGACACCAGAATCACTGCAGGAGACTGAAGACACCAGCATCACAATTTTAAATTTATGTCAAAAAGATGAGATTCTGTAAAAGTTGACACTTTATGAAAAATACAGTAGAATCAACTTAAAAAGTCACAATTTTGTGACATAAAGTCAGAATTTCATGTCAAAAAGTAGATTTCTGACAGCAGGAATTATAAGTAAAATATGAGCTAAGCAGCTCACAGACAGTAACTGGTCTGGACTCCTGAGCAGGACCAGGACGTAGAGCTGGATGTCCCAGAGCTGGATGTCCCAGAGGACAGCTGGCGGACATGTGGGTTCATCGTCACACGGGTCCGTCACAGACAGGCTCCTGCTACAGCACTGCAGGTTCTGGACCCGTCTGGACCGCTGGATCTGTCCAGTCTGGACCGGTGGACCTGTCCCCACTGACGTCAGTATTTGGTGCCCCCCCCCGTCAACGTTCATCTTCATTGCTCCCAATCAAACGTTTGTCTCAGAGACTGATTCTGTCTCAGTGGGAGGAGACTCCGCCCCCCCCGTCTCATGTCCAGTGGATCAAGGAGGTCGTGTGTCTCGTCCAAACACCTGGACAAACACCTGGACAAACACCCGGACAAACATCAGAGGCTGCAGTCAGATCTTTCAGTGGGCAGCTGTTACTGTAGTTTCTGCAGTTCCAGGTCTCTGATCAGTTCTGGGATCTTTACAGGTGACTGATACCTTTGTCTCGATGTTACCTGAGACATTTTAATGTAAATAAGACCAAAACAAACAAACAAACAATGACGCTGTGATTTCACAAAAATTCTAGTTTTACTGCAGTGATGCTTTCTTCTGAATGATTTTCTGGAAAGAAAAGCAGATCTGTGACACCTGAACCTGGATCCACCTACAGCTGGATCCACCTGCAGCTGGATCCACCTGCAGCTGGATCCACCTGAGCCTGGAACCAGCAGCAGCTGGATCCAGCTGCAGCTGGATCCACCTACAGCTGGATCCACCTGCACCTGGCTCCACCTGAACCTGGATCCAGCTGCAGGTGGACCCACCTGCAGCTGGATCCAGGTTCAGGTGTGTTTACAGCTCCAGAAAGTTCTCATGACGACACTGATCATCAAGGTCCTCCTGGTCACCTGTTCAGCTGGACGCGCGCGTCCTCCGCGTGAAACCGCTCCAACACGCACCTCTCTGACGTCACGAGAAACTCTGCAGTCTGGCGGGCCCGTGCCCATGCTCGTGCTCGTCAGCTTGTTTGATTTATTTCCGTGGAGGAGCTACGTGATAAGTTTTAACAGACCAATGGCGGGACTCTCGGCCACGCGCGGAAGCTGACAGTTTAATAAATGATCTGATGACGTCACGGTGTAAAATGAAATTAAACCTTAAATGAAGATCCCCCTCACACACGCGCCCTCAGATCAGAGGAAAAGAGTTGAAGTCAGGAGGAATGTGCGTCATCTCAGGCTCGGATGCGCGCGGACACCTGTTGAGAGCAGCGCGCGGTGACGGACCCGCGGAGGGGGGGGGGGGAAGGTTCCAGCAGACACTCACCCCCGCAGAGATCGGGTCCTTGGCCGGTTTGGAGGACACGTGAGCCGCTGGGACCAGGCGGGTCCGGAGCGCGCGCGTGAACAGGCGGGAGACTGCAAACAGAGGCATGAGGACAGTCCTGGTCCTGGTCCTGGTTCTGGTTCTGGTTCTGGTTCTGGTTCTGGTTCTGGGTCTGGTCTCTGGTCTCTGGAAGGTTCTTCCTGAGTGCAGCAGGCAGAGCGCGTGTGCGTCGGGTGTGTGACTCTCTCACTTCCACTTATCAGTAGCGGTGAAGGCGGGTGTGGGTGTGTGTGTGTGTGTGTGTGTGTGTGTGTGTGGTGTGTGTGGGGGGGGGGGGGGGGGGGGGGGTGGAGGTCGTGTCCTCTGCTGAGTCCTCCCAGTCTGGTCCAGAGCCAGTCTGGTTCAGAGCCATGGATCTGAACCAGGGACGGACTGGGACTATAAACGGCCCTGAACGTTCCTCCCTGTAGACCCACCAATAACGGGGGGGGGGGGGGGGGGGGGGGGGGGGGGGGGGGGGGGCTAAACTTCACTTTCATCTCCAAAACAAAAATGAACATAAACATTTTCTGTTTTACTGCTATTCTACAGTCATTTCAATGTTTGCATTTTAAACAGAAAAAAATCTCTATCTATATCACATCTGCTTGATAACATTTGTTTATTAGCTTTACTCTGAATGACAGCCATTAAACCTGAACTTTCCCTCCAAAATTCTAACACTTTGAATAAACATATTATTTATGTTGTTATTTAGGCTTCAGACAAGAATAAAACTGATTTGGTTTTCATGACATTTTTAGCCTTTTAGCTCGATTCTGGGTCAGAATTAACCTGCTTGACACATTTTATAGTTTTAATAATATGCTAAGGTGACCCAAAAACCCCAAAAGAGCCCCCTACTGGCCTCTAGTTGATACTGCAGAAATACTCAAAGACAGTCAAAGATGAAAGGTAGCTTTATAAACTATACATTTAATAAAAACATCCCTTTTCTGTTCCTGAACCAGTCTGGCTCTGGACCAGAACCAGACTCTGGTCCAGAACCAGACCCTGGACCAGAGCCAGACTGGTTCAGAACCAGTCTGGTCCCTCTAACTGGAGAGACTCTTTATTTCTGCAGGTCTGTGAAAAAGTATTTGCTCCCTTCCTGGTTTCTGTTTCATGTTTGTGACTTAAATGTTTCACGTGAAACTTTAGTGGTGATTTTATTCATTAATAATTTATCAATAAAACTCTCCAAACCCAGGTGGTCCTGTGTGGAACAGTAACTACCTCCTTAGATCCTGAAGGTGCAGGTGAACCTCAGACCACAACCAGGACTGATCACCGTCAGACCTGTCAATCACTGAGACAACCAGAAGATCCAACAAGGAGACATGATGAAGTTCAGGACCAGAGTCCTTTCTGAAGCTTCTCCAGAGAACCAGACAGAACCGGAGGAGACATGGACCAGCGGTGAACCTGGAACAGCCACGACTCATCAAGAGGTCCCAGAAGAACCCACAGAAACTTCTAGAGAGCTACAGGCCTCAGATAAGGTCAGAGGTCATGAGCCAACCATCAGGAGGAGACCAGGCTGGTCCAAGATGGAACCACTGCTGACCAGGACCAACATGAGGACTCGTCTCACCAGGACCTCTGAGGACTGAAGGGACAAAAGCTGGACTTGTTGGAAGGTGAGTCCTCCAACATCTGGAGTAACAATAACAGCACTTCAGAAACATCTCACTAACAGTCAGACACGGTGGTGGTAGTGTGATGCTCTGGGCTGCTCTGCTGCTTCAGGACCTGGACCACCTGCTGGGATTCATGGAACCATGAATCCTGATCTCCCAGAAGATCCTGAAGGACCATGATCTGAAGAACACCAGCAGGTCCACCTCTGAATGGATTGAAGGTTCTGGAGTGGCCCGGTCACAGTCCAGACTGGAGTCCAGTTGAGAAGCTGAAGAATGACCTTGGAGAGAACCTTTAGGAGCTTAGAAAGGAGGTTTGTGGACTAGAACCAGACCAGAACTGGACCGGAACTGGACCTGGATCTGGACCAGAACTGGACCAGAACAGGACCTGAACTGGACCTGTATCTGGACGAGAACTGGACCTGGATCTGTTTGTCACTTGAACGTTTCAGATCCTCAAACATTCATAAACAGAGAGTAGGAAGGGAGCAAATACTTTTTCCCGTGTTCATGTGTGAACACAATCCTTGGTGGTCCAGAGCTTCTGGATCATTCAGCTTTTGGATCCTTGAGTTTCTGGATCCTTCAGCTTCTGGATCCTTCAGCTTCTGGATCATTCAGTTTCTGGATCCTTCAGCTTCTGGATCCTTCAGTTTCTGCATCATTCAGTTTCTGGATCCTTCAGCTTCTGGATCCTTCAGCTTCTGGATCCTTCAGCTTCTGGATTCTTCAGTTATTCAGTTTCTGGATCTTTCAGTTTCTGGATCCTTCAGCTTCTGGATCCTTCAGCTTCTGGATCCTTCAGCTTCTGGATCCTTCAGTTTCGGTCTTCTGGAGTTTCTGGATCCTTCATGTTTTCTTTCTGTCCTTCAGCTTCTTCAGGATCCTTCAGCTTCTGGATCCTTCAGCTTCTGGATCATTCTGGAGTTCTTCAGCTTCTGGATCCTTCAGTTTCTGGATCATTCAGTTTCTGGATCTTTCAGCTTCTGGATCCTTCAGCTTCTAGCCTTCAGTTTCTGGATCTTTCGCTTCTGGATCCTTTGGCTTCTGGATCATTCAGTTTCTGGATCATTCTTCGGATCATTTTCGGCTTCTGGATCCTTCAGTTCTGGATCATTCAGCTTCTGGATCCTTCAGTTTCTGGATCATTCAGTTCTTTCATTCAGTTTCTGGATCCTTCAGCTTCTGGATCCTTCAGTTTCTGGATCCTTCAGCTTCTGGATCCTTCAGCTTCTGGATCCTTCAGTTTCTGGATCCTTCAGTTTCTGGATCATTCAGCATCTGGATCCTTCCGCTTCTGGATTCTTCAGCTTCTGGATCCTTCAGTTTCTGGATCCTTCAGCTTCTGGATCCTTCAGCTTCTGGATCCTTCAGCTTCTGGATCCTTCAGTTTCTGGATCTTTCAGTTTCTGGATCCTTCAGCTTCTGGATCCTTCAGCTTCTGGATCATTCAGTTTCTGGATCATTCAGTTTCTGGATCCTTCAGCTTCTGGATCCTTCAGCTTCTGGATCCTTCAGTTTCTGGATCTTTCAGCTTCTGGATCCTTCAGTTTCTGGATCCTTCAGCTTCTGGATCTTTCACCTTCTGGATCCTTCAGCTTCTGGATCCTTCAGCTTCTGGATCATTCAGTTTCTGGATCCTTCAGCTTCTGGATCCTTCAGTTTCTGCATCTTTTTGGATCCTTTCATCTTCTGGATCCTTCAGCTTCTGGATCCTTTTGCTTCTGGATCCTTCAGCTTCTGGATCATTCAGTTTCTGGATCCTTCAGCTTCTGGATCCTTCAGCTTCTGGATCATTCAGTTTCTGGATCCTTCGGCTTCTGGATCCTTTGGTTTCTGGATCATTCAACTTCTGGATCCCTCAGCTTCTGGATCATTCAGCGTCTGGATCATTCAGCTTCTGGATCCTTCAGTTTCAGGATCATTCAGCTTCTGGATCCTTCAGTTTCTGGATCATTCTGCGTCTGGATCATTCAGCTTCTGGATCCTTCAGTTTCAGGATCATTCAGCTTCTGGATCATTCAGGATCTTTCTGGATCCTTCAGTTTCTGGATCCTTCAGCTTCTGGATCCTTCAGCTTCTGGATCCTTCAGTTTCTGGATCATTCAGTTTCTGGATCCTTTCTCCTCCTTTTCTGGATCATTCAGCTTCTGGATCCTTCAGTTTCTGGATCCTTCAGCTTCTGGATCTTCAGCTTCTGGATTCTTTCTGGATCTTCAGCTTCTGGATCCTTCAGCTTCTGGATCCTTCAGCTTTCTGGATCCTTTCATTTCTGGATCATTCAGTTTCTGGATCCTTTCAGCTTCTGGATCCTTCAGCTTCTGGATTCTTCAGCTTCTGGATTCTTCAGTTTCTGGATCCTTCAGTTTCTGGATCCTTCCTTCAGCTTCTGGATCCTTCAGCTTTCTTCAGTTTGGATCCTTCAGCTTCTGGATCCTTCAGCTTCCTGGATCCTTCAGCTTCTGGATCATTCAGTTTCTGGATCTTCAGCTTCTGGATCCTTCAGTTTCTGGATTTCAGTTTCGGATCTTCAGTTTGGATCCTTCAGCTTCTGGATCCTTTTGCAGCTTTCTGGATCATTCAGTTTTGGATCTTCAGCTTGGATCCTTCAGTTCTGGATCCTTTGGATTCTGGATCATTCAGCTTCTGGATCCTTCAGCTTCTGGATCATTCAGCTTCTGGATCATTCAGCTTCTGGATCCTTCAGTTTCAGGATCATTCAGCTTCTGGATCCTTCAGTTTCTTCAGGATCATTCTGGAGTTTCTGGATCCTTCAGCTTCTGGATCCTTCAGCTTCTGGATCCTTTTAGCTTCTGGATCTTCAGTTCTGGATCATTCAGCTTCTGGATCCTTCAGTTTCTGGGATCCTTCAGCTTTCTTCAGGATCATTCAGCGGATCTGGATCCTTCTGGAGCTTCTGGATCATTCAGTTTCTGGATCCTGTCATCCTTCAGCTTCTGGATCAGCTTCTGGATCCTTCAGCTTCTGGATCCTTCAGTTTCTGGATCCTTCAGCTTCTGGATCTTCAGTTTCAGTTCAGTGGATCCTTCAGTTCAGGATCCTTCAGTCATTCTGGATCTTCAGTTTCTTCAGTTTCGTTTCTGGATCCTTCTTCGGATCTTCTTGGATCCTTCAGTTTCTGGATTCTTCAGTTCTGGATCAGGATCCTTCAGTTTGGATCCTTCAGCTTTCCTTCAGGATCCTTCATTTCTGGATCCTTCAGGATCTTCTGGATCCTTCAGTTTCTTCAGGATCCTTCAGTTTCTGGATCCTTCAGCTTCTGGATCATTCGCTTCAGGGATCATTCAGCTTCTGGATCCTTCAGTTTCTTCAGTTTCTGGATCCTTCAGCTTCTGGATCAGCTTTCAGTTCTGGATCCTTCATTCTTCAGCTTCTGGATCCTTCAGCTTCTGGATCCTTCAGTTTCTGGATCCTTCAGCAGAAACGTCTGACATCTCATCTGTGGCTCTATTGGTCCTTCAGGTCTTCAGAGCAGCTCTGGTCCACTTCTCCATGACCCGGTTCTGCAGGAACCCAGTTCAGGGTTCTGGTTCTGCAGGAACCCAGTTAAGGGTTCTGGTTCTGGTTCTGCAGGAACCCAGTTCTGGTTCTGGTTCTGCAGGAACCCAGTTCTGGTTCTGCAGGAACCCAGTTAAGGGTTCTGGTTCTGGTTCTGCAGGAACCCAGTTCTGGTTCTGGTTCTGGTTCTGCAGGAACCCAGTTCTGGTTCTGGTTCTGCAGGAACCCAGTTCTGGTTCTGGTTCTGCAGGAACCCAGTTAAGGGTTCTGGTTCTGGTTCTGCAGGAACCCAGTTCTGGTTCTGGTTCTGCAGGAACCCAGTTCAGGGTTCTGGTTAGGGGTTAGGGTTACAGATGTGACCAGAGGACATGGAAGCAGCTAAAAGCAGCAGCAATCATCTGGCCCCAGATGTTGCTCCAGATGCTTTCAGACCTCATTCATGTGTGGAGATGAAACTGAATCAGTCATGTGACCAACCTCAACCCTCCAGCTCAACCTTTATTTCACTTTGTTCCATCACAACATTTTTTTCCTGCCTGAGACACAATAACAGCCTCTAGTGGTCAGTAGAGGAACTGCAGCTGAAGCTCCTTCAACCCAGGACCAGGACCAGGACCAGGACCAGGACCAGTACCAGGACCAGTACCAGGACCAGGACCAGGACCAGGACCAGGACCTGAGATCTGAGATCTGCTGCCCCCATGTGGTCAGCAGTGGTGCTGCCACTGCTCAGGAGACTATAGACAGGCTGACCTGGTAACCTGGAGCCCCCTGGTGGCCACAGGGGTCCAGGGACAGGACCTGGACAGGGATAGGACCTGAACAGGGACCTGAACAGGGACAGCACCTGGACAGGGACCAGGACAGGGACAGGACCTGGACAGGGACCTGAACAGGGACAGGAACTGGACAGGGACCTGAACAGGGACAGGAACTGAATGGGGGAACAGGGACCTGGATAGGACAGGGACAGGACCTGGACAGGGACCTGAACAGGGACAGCACCTGGACAGGGACCTGAACAGGGACAGGACTGAACGGGGACAGGACCTGGATAGGACAGGGCCAGGACCTGGACAGGGACCTGAACAGGGACCTGAACAGGGACAGGACCTGGACAGGGACAGGACAGGGACAGGGACCTGAACAGGGACAGGAACTGCAGGGGACAGGACAGGACCTGAACAGGGACAGGACTAGGATAGGGGACAGGAGCAGGTCTTCAGTTCATTCACTCAAACGAGACGGTTGTTTGGAGAAACATTTGATGTTTCATGGAATAAAAATCCCTAGAAGTGTAAGTGATGTCTGAGCAGAACGGGTTCTGGTTCTGGTTCTGGTTCACCTCCTGGGAGGATGATCATGTGATCCAGAACCTTCTGGTTATGGTTCTCCTCCTGGGAGGGTGATCATATGATCCAGAACCGTCTGGTTCTGGTTCTGGTTCCCTTCCTGGGAGGGTGATCATGTGATCCAGAACCTTCTGTGAAGCTCCACGCTGCTCTGACTGGTCACCACGGTAACAGATCCGGATCACACTGTTAACGGGTGTTTGGTGGTCACATGACTGGTCACATGACTGGATTAGTGAGTTTAAATAACGGTTCAGTTCTCTAATCGTATTAACATCAGACTTTAACCCTACAGGACCAGACAGAACCAGGACCTCTGACCCAGACGGGCCAGAATCACAGAGGACTACAGAGGACCGTCGGGGTTGTCTTGTCTTCAGTCTTTATTGTCCCTGAGGGGGAAGTTTGACGTCCATCCAGCAGAGACACAAGCAGACCAGAAGACAGGTTCAAGCTACAGGTCATAACCCTAACCCACACCTGAGACCCTGAGACCACACCTGAGACACCTGAGACCAGGTCTGAGACCACACCTGAGACCAGGTCTGAGACCAGGTCTGAGACCACACCTGAGACCACACCTGAGACCAGGTCTGAGACCACCTGAGACCCACATGAGACCAGAGACCAGGTCTGAGACCACATCTGAGACCACATCTAAGACCACGTCTGAGACCACGTCTGAGACCACACCTGAGACCAGGTCTGAGACCACACCTGAGACCACACCTGAGACCAGGTCTGAGACCACATCTGAGACCAGGTCTGAGACCACACCTGAGACCACACCTGAGACCAGGTCTGAGACCACACCTGAGACCAGGTCTGAGACCACACCTGAGACCAGGTCTGAGACCAGGTCTGAGACCACATCTGAGACCACGACTGAGACCAGGTCTGAGACCAGGTCTGAGAATACACCTGAGATCAGGTCTGAGACCAGGTCTGAGACCACACCTGAGACCACATCTGAGACCAGGTCTGAGACCACATCTGAGACCAGGTCTGAGAATACACCTGAGATCAGTCTGAGACCAAGGTGAGACCACACCTGAGACCAGGTCTGAGACCACACCTGATGACCACATCCAGACATCTGAGACCACACTGAGACCAGGTCTGAGACCAAACCTGAGACCACGTGAGACCCCTGAGACCACACCTGAGACCAGGTCTGAGACCACACCTGAGACCACTGAGACTGAGACCAGTCTGAGACCCACACCTGAGACCAGGTCTGAGACCACAGACCTGAGACCTGAGACCACATCTGAGACCAGGTCTGAGACCACACCTGAGACCACACCACACCTGAGACCACGCTGAGACCACACTGAGACCAGGACCTGAGACCACACCTGAGACCACACCTGAGACCAGGTCTGAGACCACACCTGAGACCAGACCAGGTCTGAGACCACGAGACCAGTCTGAGACCACACCTGAGACCACACCTCTGAGACCAGACCACACTGAGACCACACCTGAGACCACACCCTGAGACCACGACCAGAGACTGAGACCACACCTGAGACCACACTGACCACACCTGAGAGACCAGAGACCACGACTGACTGAGACCACCTGAGACCAGGCTGCCACACCTGAGACCACACTGAGACAGGTTGAGAGACCACACCTGAGACCAGGTCTGAGACCACATCTAAGACCACGACTGAGACCACGCTGAACCACCTGAGACCACACTGAGACCACGACTGAGACCACACTGAGACACCCTGAGCCACACCTGAGACCACACCTGAGACCACACTGAGACCACGAGAACCAGACCACACTGAGACCACACCTGAGACCACACTGAGACCCCACGAGACCAGACCAGGTGAGACCACACCGAGACCACACCTGAGACACCTGAGACCAGACCTGAGGACCTCGAGACCAGGTCTGAGACCACTGAGACCACCCTGAGACTCTGAGACCCACACCTGGACCAATGAGACCACCACCTGAGACCACGTCTGAGACCACACCTGAGACCACACCTGAGACCACGACTGAGACAAGAGACCACACTGAGACCACGACTGAGACCAGGTCTGAGACCACACCTGAGAGCCACCTGAGACCACGACTGAGACCACGACTGAACCACACCTGAGACCACACCTGAGACCACACCTGAGACCACGTCTGAGACCCCTGAGGACCCTGAGACCAGTCTGAGACCAGGTCTGAGACCAGACCAGGTCTGAGACCACTAGACCACCAGTCTGAGACCACGAATCTGAGGTCTGACCACACCTGAGACCATCTGAGACCACAGACCTGAGACCAGGTCTGAGACCACCTGAGACCACCTGAGACCAGGTCTGAGACCTCTGATGAGACCACAGTCTGAGACCAGGTCTGAGACCACACCTGAGACCAGGTCTGAGACCACACCTGAGACCACATCTGAGACCACGAGAGACAGGTGAGACCACACCTGAGAACCAGTCTGAGACCAGGTCTGAGACCACACCTGAGACCACTGAGACCACGTCTGAGACCAAGGTTGAGACCAGGTCCTGAGACCACACCTGAGACCAGGTCTGAGACCACACCCTGAGACCAGGTGAGACCACCTGAGACCACACCTGAGGACCAGGTCTGAGACCACACTGAGACCAGTGAGAACAGGTCTGAGACCACACCTGAGACCAGTCTGAGACCACACTGAGACCAGGTCTGAGACCAGAGACCACTGAGACCACACTGAGACCACAATGAGACCACACCTGAGACACGACTGAGACCAGGTCTGAGAACCCTGAGACCACACCTGAGACCACCTGAGACCACACCTGAGACCACACCTGAGACCACCTGAGGACCACGTCTGAGACCAGGTCTGAGACCAGGTCTGAGACCACACCTGAGACCAGGTCTGAGACCAGGTCTGAGACCACACCTGAGACCAGGTCTGAGACCACAACCTGAGACACACTGAGACCAGGTCTGAGGACCAGGTCTGAGACCACATCTGAGACCAGGTCTGAGAACCACACCTGAGACCAGGTCTGAGACCAGAGTCTGAGACCACAGACCTGAGACCCACGAGTGAGACCACTGAGACCCATCTGAGACAGGTCTGAGACCACCTGAGACCAGGTCTGAGACCAGGCTGAGACCACACCTGAGAACCAGGTCTGAGACCACACCTGAGACCACACTGAGACCAGGTCTGAGACCACACCTGAGACCAGGTCTGAGACCAGGTCTGAGACCACACCACACCTGAGACCAGACTGTCTAGGACTGAGACCACACCTGAGACCACACGAGTCTGAGACCAGGTCTGAGACCACACCTGAGACCAGAGACCTGAGACCACACCTGAGACCAGGTGAGACCAGGTGAGACCACACCTGAGGACCACTGAGACTGAGACCACGAGACCACATCTGAGACCACTGAGACCACACCTGAGAGACCACGACTGAGACCAGGTCTGAGACCACACCTGATGAGACCACTGAGACCACGACTGAGACCACGGGACCACACCTGAGACCACACCTGAGACCACGTCCACACCTGAGACCACACCTGAGACCAGTCTGAGACCAGGTCTGAGACCACACCTGAGACCATGACTGAGACCACGACCAGGTTGAGACCAGGTCTGAGACCAGGTCTGAGACCACACTGAGACCAGGTCTGAGGACCACACCTGAGACCAGACTGAGACCAGTCTGAGACCACACCTGAGACCACACCTGAGACTGAGACCACACCTGAGACCACATCTGAGACCAGGTCTGAGGACACACCTGAGACCACATCTGAGACCAACCAGGTCTGAGACCACACCTGGACCAGGTCTGAGACCAGGTCTGAGACCAGGTCTGAGACCAGGTCTGAGACCACACCTGAGACCAGGTCTGAGACCACGTCTGAGACCACACCTGAGACCAGGTCTGAGACCAGGTCTGAGACCACACCTGAGACCACATCTGAGACCACATCTGAGACCAGGCTGACTGAGACCAGGTCTGAGACCACACCTGAGACCAGGTCTGAGAGAGACCAGGTCTGAGACCACAGACCCCTGAGGACCACATCTGAGACCAGGTCTGAGACCACACTGAGACCAGGTCTGAGACCACACCTGAGACACCACACATGAGACCAGTCTGAGACCACCGAGACCAGGTCTGAGACCAGACCACACCTGAGACCAGACCAGGTTGAGACCACACATGAGACCAGGTCTGAGACCACACCGAGACCACCAGACTGAGACCACGACTGAGACCACACCTGAGACCACACCTGAGACCACACCTGAGACCACGACTGAGACCAGGTCTGAGACCACACCTGAGACCACACCTGAGACCACGACTGAGACCACACTGAGACCACACCTGAGACCACACCTGAGACCACGTCTGAGACCCGGTCTGAGACCAGGTCTGAGACCAGGTCCAGGTCTGAGACCACACCTGAGACCAGGTCTGAGACCACACAGGACCAGTCTGAGACCACATGAGACCAGATCTGAGACCACTGAGACCAGTCTGAGACCAGGTCTGAGACCACATCTGAGACCAGGTCTGAGACCAGACACCTGAGACCAGTCTGAGACCAGAGACCAGGTCTGAGACCAGGTCTGAGACCTGATGAGACCAGGTCTGAGACCACACCTGAGACCACAGAGACCAGACCACAGACCACACCTGAGACCACATCTGAGACCAGGTCTGAGACCAGGTCTGAGACCACACCTGAGACCACACCTGAGACCACGTGAGACCTGAGACCAGGTGAGACCAGGTCTGAGACCAGGTCTGAGACCACACCTGAGACCAAGTCTGAGACCAGGTCTGAGACCAGGTCTGAGACCACACCTGAGACCAGGTCTGAGACCACACCTGAGACCAGGTCTGAGACCACACCTGAGACCAGGTCTGAGACCACACCTGAGACCACATCTGAGACCAGGTCTGAGACCAGGTCTGAGACCACACTGAGACCATCTGAGACCAGGTCTGAGACCAGGTCTGAGACCAGGTCTGAGACCACACCTGAGACCACATCTGAGACCACGTCTGAGACCAGGTCTGAGACCACACCTGAGACCAGGTCTGAGACCAGGTCTGAGACCAGAGACCACACTGAGACCACATCTGAGACCAGACATCTGAGACCACACCTGAGACCAGGTCTGAGACCAGGTCTGAGACCACACCTGAGACCACATCTGAGACCAGGTCTGAGACCACACCTGAGACCAGGTCTGAGACCACACATGAGACCAGGTCTGAGACCAGGTCTGAGACCACACCTGAGACCAAGTCTGAGACCACACCTGAGACCAGGTCTGAGACCACACCTGAGACCACGACTGAGACCACGACTGAGACCACACCTGAGACCACACCTGAGACCACACCTGAGACCACGACTGAGACCAGGTCTGAGACCACACCTGAGACCACACCTGAGACCACGACTGAGACCACGACTGAGACCACACCTGAGACCACACCTGAGACCACGTCTGAGACCCGGTCTGAGACCAGGTCTGAGACCAGGTCTGAGACCACACCTGAGACCAGGTCTGAGACCACACCTGAGACCACATGAGACCAGGTCTGAACCACACCACACCTGAGACCACTGACCAGGTCTGAGACCAGGTCTGAGACCACGTCTGAGACCACATCTGAGACCAGGTCTGAGACCACACCTGAGACCAGGTCTGAGACCAGGTCTGAGACCACACCTGAGACCAGGTCTGAGACCACCTGAGACCAAGACCACATCTGAGACCAGGTCTGAGACCAGGTCTGAGACCACACCTGAGACCAGGTCTGAGACCACTGAGACCTGAGACCACGTCTGAGACCAGGTCTGAGACCACACCTGAGACCACATCTGAGACCACATCTGAGGTCTGAGACCAGGTCTGAGACCAGGTCTGAGACCACACCTGAGACCACATCTGAGACCAGGTCTGAGACCACACCTGAGACCAGGTCTGAGACCACACCTGAGACCACATCTGAGACCAGGTCTGAGACCACACCTGAGACCACATCTGAGACCACACCTGAGTCTGAGACCAGGTCTGAGACCACACCTGAGACCAGGTCTGAGACCAGGTCTGAGACCACACCTGAGACCAGGTCTGAGGTCTGAGACCAGAGACCAGGTCTGAGACCAGGTCTGAGACCAGGTCTGAGACCACACCTGAGACCACATCTGAGACCAGGTCTGAGACCAGGTCTGAGACCACACCTGAGACCAGGTCTGAGACCAGGTCTGAGACCACAGACCAGGTCTGAGACCAGGTCTGAGACCACACCAGACCACTGAGACCAGGTCTGAGACCACACCTGAGACCACACCTGAGATGAGCCAGGTCTGAGACCACACCTGAGACCAGGTGAGACCACATGGTCTGAGACCAGGTCTGAGACCACATGAGACCAGGTCTGAGACCAGGTCTGAGACCACACCTGAGACCACATCTGAGACCATGAGACCAGGTCTGAGACCACACCTGAGACCAGGTCTGAGACCACACCTGAGACCAGGTCTGAGACCACACCTGAGACCACATCTGAGACCAGGTCTGAGACCACACCTGAGACCAGGTCTGAGACCACACCTGAGACCAGGTCTGAGACCACACCTGAGACCAGACCACACCTGAGACCAGGTCTGAGACCACACCTGAGACCAGGTCTGAGACCACACCTGAGACCAGGTCTGAGACCACACTGAGACCACACTGAGACCACTGAGACCACACCTGAGACCAGACCAGTGAGACACCTGAGACCAGGTCTGAGACCACACTGAGACCACACCTGAGACCACTGAGACCACGAGACTCTGAGACCACACCTGAGACCACACCTGAGACCACGTCTGAGACCAGGTCTGAGACCAGGTCCACCTCTGAGACCAGGTCTGAGACCACACCTGAGACCAGGTCTGAGACCACACCTGAGACCAGGTCTGAGAGACCACACCTGAGGACCACTGAGACCAGTCTGAGACCAGGTCTGAGACCACATGAGACCAGGTCTGAGACCAGACCACTCTGAGACCAGGTCTGAGACCACACTGAGACCAGGTCTGAGACCACACCTGAGACCCACATCTGAGACCACACCTGAGACCACCTGAGACCAGTCTGAGACCCACTGAGACCAGGTCTGAGTCCAGGTCTGAGACCACACTGAGACCAGGTCTGAGACCACACCTGAGACACAGAGACAGGTCTGAGACCACACTGAGACCAGGTCTGAGACCACACCTGAGACCAGGTCTGAGACCACACCTGAGACCACGAGACTGAGACCACGACTGAGACCACGAGACCATGAGAGACCACCTGAGACCATGAGACCAGGTCTGACCTGAGACCACACTGAGACTGAGACCACTGAGACCACGACCACACCTGAGACCACCAGGTGAGACCACAAGACCCCTGAGACCAGGTCTGAGACCACCCTGAGACCACACCAGGTGAGACTGAGACCACGAGACCAGGTCTGAGACCAGGTACACCTGAGACAGGTCTGAGACCACGGAGGACCAGGTCTGAGACCACACTGAGACCACATCTGAGACCAGACCAGGTCTGAGACCACATCTGAGACCAGGTCTGAGACCACACCTGAGACCAGGTCTGAGACCAGGTCTGAGACCACACCTGAGACCAGACAACCTGAGACCAGGTCGAGACCAGGTCTGAGACCACATCTGAGACCAGGTCTGAGACCAGTCTGAGACCACACTGAGACCACAGGTCTGAGACCAGGTCTGAGACCACACCTGAGACCACACCTGAGACCACACCTGAGACCAGGTCTGAGACCACATCTGAGACCAGGTCTGAGACCAGGCCTGAGACCACACCTGAGACCAGGTCTGAGACCAGGTCTGAGACCACACCTGAGACCACCCTGAGACCAGGTCTGAGACCACCAGGTCTGAGACTGAGACCAGGTCTGAGACCACTGAGACCAGGTCTGAGACCACCAGGTCTGAGACCACACCTGAGAACCAGGTCTGAGACCACACCTGAGACCACATCTGAGACCAGGTCTGAGACCACACCTGAGACCAGGTCTGAGACCAGGTCTGAGACCACACCTGAGACCAGGTCTGAGACCACACCTGAGACCAGGTCTGAGACCACACCTGAGACCACATCTGAGACCAGGTCTGAGACCAGGTCTGAGACCACACCTGAGACCACATCTGAGACCAGGTCTGAGACCAGGTCTGAGACCACACCTGAGACCAGGTCTGAGACCAGGTCTGAGACCACACCTGAGACCAGGTCTGAGACCACACCTGAGACTCTGAGACCAGGAGACCAGGTCTGAGACCAGACCAGGTACCAGGTCTGAGACCACATCTGAGACCACATCTGAGACCAGGTCTGAGACCACACCTGAGACCACATCTGAGACCAGGTCTGAGACCCGGTCTGAGACCACACCTGAGACCAGGTCTGAGACCACACCTGAGACCACGACTGAGACCAGGTCTGAGACCACACCTGAGACCAGGTCTGAGACCACACCTGAGACCACATCTGAGACCACGTCTGAGACCACACCTGAGACCAGGTCTGAGACCACACCTGAGACTAGGTCTGAGACCACACCTGAGACCAGGTCTGAGACCAGGTCTGAGACCACACCTGAGACCAGGTCTGAGACCACACCTGAGACCACACCTGAGACCAGGTCTGAGACCAGGTCTGAGACCAGGTCTGAGACCACACCTGAGACCAGGTCTGAGACCACACCTGAGACCAGGTCTGAGACCAGGTCTGAGACCACACCTGAGACCAGGTCTGAGACCACACCTGAGACCAGGTCTGAGACCAGGTCTGAGACCAGGTCTGAGACCACACCTGGTCTGAGACCACACCTGAGACCAGGTCTGAGACCACACCTGAGACCACACCTGAGACCAGGTCTGAGACCACATCTGAGACCAGGTCTGAGACCACACCTGAGACCAGGTCTGAGACCAGGTCTGAGACCAGGTCTGAGACCACACCTGAGACCACACCTGAGACCACACCTGAGACCAGGTCTGAGACCACACCTGAGAGCACGACTGTGTTTGTCCCAAACTGTAATCTGTCTCTGTCCTGTCTCTTCTGGAGTAATGTCTTCTTCCTGGCTGAGTGGTCCTTCAGTCCATGCTGGTCCAGGACTGGTTTCTCTGTGGATGATGACCCTCTCTGACCAGCTTCAACAGCATCTTCACCAGCTGTTCAGCTTTTCTTCTGGAGATGATCCATTTAACACCAGAGCAGGTCCATCTCTGGGACTCAGAACCGTCTCCTTCCTGAGGACTATGATGGTGGACGTTCCCATGGTGGTTCTACTGGTGGACAACTGTTGGAGCAGATGAACGAGGCTCCTTCAGACATCTGGAAACTGGACCAGGATGAACCAGACTGGTGGAGGTCCACAGTTCTCTACTGATATCTTGGCTGGTTTCTTTAGATTTTCCATGATGTCACAGCAGGAATCAGTGAGTTTCAGGTGTTTAAATACATCCACAGGTGAGACTCCTGGTAACTCAGATGTTGTTAATGAACCAATCAGAAGCTTCAAGAGCTGTGACATCATCATCTGGAGTTTAACAGACTGTTTAAAGAAATAAAAACTCTCCTTTATTCTGGTATTAAACTAACAGAAATAATGTTGGTGATCCTGACGGAGCTGAAACTGGAGGTTCGTCTCATTTAAGGTTTAAGGTTCAGAAATTAACGATTATGAGTCTTTTTAACAGTTTAAACAGCATCGTTAGCATTAGCATTAGCATTGCGTTGATCCAACGATACAGAACTTCCCTACATGAACACCAGGGGGCTCCACCTTTCAGACTGGTGGAGGACCAGCTCCAGGTGGGTTGTGGGTTGTGTCTGATCCTGGTCCACATCATCACCATGGTTACCATCAGAGACGGTAGATTAGCTGCTAGCTCCTGTAACTCCTGGAGTCTCGCCGACCCAGAACCCGGTTTGCTTCTGAAGGGTTCGGGTCCATCAAACCTCAATCTTTGGTCCTTTAAAGACGATTTTTGGTCGTAAAACTGTTTATTTCTGCGTCAACTTTCTGTCATAAGTTTGAATTTTTGTAATAAAACCTCAAATTTCTCCAAAATCTTGATTTTTTTTTAATAAGATTGAGACATTTGTCCTAAAGCCACATTATTAAAGCAAAAATCATAAATGAAAAAAAAAACACTTTCAGATTAAGAAATTTGAAAAATCATAACTTTTATAGTAAAACCAATAATTTTTCATAAAACCACTAATTTTAACTAAAAGAAAATAACAAATTTAGCAAATTCATAACTTTGACATTAAATTATTAAATTTGTAAAATCACAACTTTTTGTCCAAAAATTAAACATTTTTTTTGTGTAGGAACTGGTCCCGTCAGAGACACTGGTCCCAGCAGAGACACGGGTCCCGTCAGAGACACGGGTCCAGTCAGAGACACGGGTCGAGTCAGAGACACGGGGCCCGTCAGAGACACGGGTCCCATCAGAGGCACGGGTCCCGTCAGAGACACCGGTCCCGTCAGAGACACGGGTCAGAGTCCCGTCCCGGTCCCGTCAGAGACACGGGTCCCAGAGACACGGGTCAGAGACACGGTCCCACACGGACACGGTCAGAGACACCGGTCCCGGACACGGGTAGAGACACCGGGTCAGAGGACCAGACCGGTCCCGTCAGAGACACGGGTCAGAGACACCGGTCCCAGTCCATCAGAGACACGGTCAGTCCCGTCAGTCCCGTCAGAGACCGGGTCCAGACAGAGACACGGTCCCGAGAGGTCCAGAGACACCGGTCAGAGACACCGGTCCCAGAGACACGGGTCAGAGACACCGGTCCCGTCAGAGACACGGGTCCCATCAGAGACACGGGTCCCGTCAGAGACACGGGTCCCGTCAGAGACACGGGTCCCATCAGAGACACCGGTCCCGTCAGAGACACGGGTCCCGTCAGAGACACGGGTCCAGCAGAGACACGGGTCAGAGACACATCAGAGACACGGTCCCACAGTCAGAGACACGGTCCCGTCCAGCAGCGGGTCCCATCAGAGACACGGCAGGTGGAACAGCCAGCAGAGACACGGGTCCCATCAGAGACACAGGGTCCAGCGCTGGACAGCAGCACACGGAACAGGCTGTCACAGCCTCAGCAGCTGACAGCCAGCTGTCCAGCAGCTCAAGCTGGAACACCGGTCACAGTGCAGCAGAGACACGGGCAGCATCCACAGCAGGAGACAGCAGTCAGAGACACGGGTCCCGTCAGAGACACGGTCCCGTCAGAGACACGTCCCTCAGAGACACCGGTCCCGTCACACCGCGAGGTCCAGATCAGAGGGACACACAGAGACACGGGTCCCGTCAGAGACACGGGTCCCGTCAGAGACACGGTCCCAGTCAGAGAAGGGTCCCGTCAGAGACACGGGTCCCATCAGAGACACGGGTCCCGTCAGAGACACGGGTCCCGTCAGAGACACGGGTCCCATCAGAGACACCGGGTCCCAGAGAGACACGGGTCCCGGTCCCGTCAGAGACACGGGTCCCGTCAGAGACACCGGTCCCGTCAGAGACACGGGTCCGTCAGCAGAGACACGGGTCCAGTCAGTCCCGTCAGAGACACGGGTCCCAGAGACACGGGTCCCAGAGGTCCCAGAGACACGGGTCCAGTCCCGTCCCATCCAGAGACAGAGACGGTCCCGTCAGAGACACCGGTCCCTCAGAGACACGGGTCCCAGAGCAGCGTCACAGCAGAAGCACACGGGTCACAGCAGCAGCAGCACAGCTGGAGTCCAGCAGTGGAACAGCAGCACACAGCGGTCCCAGCAGCAGCACAGCGGGTCCCGTCAGAGACACGCTGGAACAGCAGCTCAGAGACCAGGTCACAGAGACACCGGTCCCAGCAGAGCTAAGGTCCCAGAGACACAGGTCCAGAGACACGGGTCCCAGTCAGAGGACACCCCGTCAGTCCCAGTCCAGAGACACAGGTCCGCAGAGTCCCGTCAGAGACACGGGAGAGACACGGGTCAGCACAGCAGCACAGAGACACGGTCCCGTCACAGAGCAGAGACAGCTGGGCTCCCGTCAGCAGCCAGCAGGTCCCATCAGCAGCAGCACAGACACTGTCCCGTCAGAGACACGGGTCCCATCAGAGAGCACGGGTCCCAGCCACCGGAGAGACAGCCAGAGGACACCAGTCAGAGGACACGGGTCAGAGACACCGGTCCCAGAGGACACGGGTCCCAGATCAGAGACACGGGTCCCAGTCCCAGAGACACGGTTCCCGTCCCGGTCCCATCAGAGACACGGGTCCGTCAGTTCAGAGAGACACCGGTCCGTCCCGTCAGAGAGACACCGGTCCCGTCAGAGACACCGGTCCCATCAGAGACACGGGTCCCGTCAGAGACACCGGTCCCGTCAGAGAGACACCGGGTCCCAGTCAGAGACACGGGTCCCAGCAGAGACACGGTCCCGTCAGAGACACGGTCCCGTCAGAGACACGGGTCCCAGTCAGAGACACCGGTCCCGTCAGAGACCCCAGCCCAGAGACACGGGTCCCGTCAGAGACACGGGTCCCGGGTCCCGTCAGAGACACGGGTCCCAGCAGAGGGTCCCACAGGGTCCCGTCGAGACACGGGTCCAGTCCCTCCCGGTTCCCCATCAGAGACACCGGTCCCAGAGCACGTCAGAGACAAAGAGGTCCAGTCAGAGACACGGGTCCCATCAGAGACACCGGTCCCGTCAGAGACAGGTCATCGGGGTCCCGTCAGAGACACGGGTCCAGGACACCGAGAGACACGGGTCCCGTCCAGAGAGACACGGGTCCAGAGACACCGGTCAGAGACACCGGTCCCGTCAGAGAACACGGTCCCAGAGACACGGTCCCGTCAGAGTCAACGTCCCAGACACGGGTCCCATCAGAGACACGGGTCCCGTCAGAGACACGGGTCCCAGACACACGGTCCCCTCAGACCGGGTCCCGTCAGAGACACCGGTCCCGTCAGAGACACGGGTCCCCGTCAGAGACACGGGTCCAGTCAGAGACACGGGTCCCGTCAGAGACACGGGTCCCAGAGACACGGGTCCCGTCAGAGACACGGGTCCCATCAGAGACACCGGTCCCGTCAGAGACACCGGGTCCCATCAGAGACACGGGTCCCATCAGTCCCGTCAGAGACACGGGTCCCAGCAGAGACACGGGTCCCGTCAGAGACACGGGTCCCGTCAGAGACACGGGTCAGAGACACGGGTCCCAGAGACACCGGTCCCGTCAGAGACACCGGTCCCATCAGAGACACGGGTCCCGTCAGAGACACGGGTCCCGACAGAGACACCGGTCCCGTCAGAGACACGGGTCCCAGCAGAGACACGGGTCCCGTCAGAGACACGGTCCCGTCCAGTCAGACACGGGTCAGAGACACGGGTCCCAGACACGACACGGGTTCCAGTCCCAGTCAGAGACACGGGTCCCAGCAGAGACACGGGTCCCGTCAGAGACACGGGTCCCGTCAGAGACACAGGTCCCGTCAGAGACAGTTGTTTCCTGAATAATTAAAGTGATGTTGACACAAACACCTCCACTGTTCTGAGGAACATTTCCGTTTATTTGACCAGCTGTTGTCCTGCAGCTGCAGCAGCTGGAACAGCAGCAGCTCACAGCTGGAACAGCAGCTGCAGCAGCTCACAGCTGGAACAGCAGCAGCTCACAGCTGGAACAGCAGCTGCAGCAGCAGCTCACAGCTGGAACAGCAGCTGCAGCAGCTCACAGCTGGAACAGCAGCAGCTCACAGCTGGAACAGCAGCAGCTCACAGCTGGAACAGCAGCAGCTCACAGCTGGAACAGCAGCTCACAGCTGGAACAGCAGCTGCAGCAGCTCACAGCTGGAACAGCAGCTGCAGCAGCATCTCACAGCTGGAACAGCAGCTGCAGCAGCTCACAGCTGGAACAGCAGCAGCTCACAGCTGGAACAGCAGCTCACAGCTGGAACAGCAGCTGCAGCAGCTCACAGCTGGAACAGCAGCTGCAGCAGCATCTCACAGCTGGAACAGCAGCTGCAGCAGCTCACAGCTGGAACAGCAGCAGCTCACAGCTGGAGCAACCGTCTCTACACGGAGAAAAAGACATTTTTAAAGAAAAATTGTGTCACTCATTTTGAAAAAATATAATTAAAAAAATGTTGAAAGAAATGTGGCCAATAATTCAGAAAACTAAGAAACTCAAACCTTCTTTTATTTAAATTTAAGTCCACAGGAGAAAAACACTGGTTCATCCTCCAAGTTCACTGACGTTACTGGTTCTGGTTCTGACCCAGCTGAGGTCTGTCCTCTGGGTCTGATGCTTCGTAGATGAGCGAGCAGTGATGGTTCTCAGCTCCGACTGAGTCCAGACCTTCTTCTGCCGGAACAGAACTGAGCCTGGAGGTGCAGGTTCTGCTGGATTCTGGTGGTTCCTGTCGTCTCTGATCAGAGACGCTCCACAACTAAAGCTCATCATCTGAGAGGAACAGCAGCAACACTGAGGACAACTGTGAGGACAACTGTGAGGACAACTGTGAGGACAACTGAACCAGTCCTCTGGTCCTGGAACAGAAACCAGTTCAGGAGCAGGAGCTGAAGGTAAGGCCTCGGAGAAAAAATATCTACATCAAAGCAACACACACACACCTGAGGGAGGCTGGTCCTGCTGCAGACCCGTAACCATGGCAACACAGCTGAAGCCTCCTGCAGGAGGCGCTCACAAACACCTGAGCAGGTTTGTCTGTCCTGAATGACACACAACAGTTCAGTATGTTTCTGAGGAACCACATCAGGTCCTGGTCCTGGGCCCAGTGAGTCCTGTTCTGAGCTGGATCTGGGTTCTGTCTGGGTTCTGTCCAGACCCGTCCGGTCCAGCAGGACTGCTAAAGGCTGGCCAGGATCCTGAGGAAGGAGACGACCACCACGCAGAAGGACTGTCCCACCCCGAACACCAGAGCCTCCAGAGACGTCATCTGCTTCCCTGCTGCCTTGTAGACTCCAGCGATGGCTGCACCTGAGACAGGTGACATCACAGGTAACAACAGAGACAGGTGGCATCACAGGTAATTAATAACAGAGACAGGTGGACATCACAGCCAACAACAGAGACAGGTGACATCACAGGTAGTTCATAACAGACAGGTGACATCACAATCAACAACAGAGACAGGTGGCATCACAGTCAACAACAGTCAACAAC
This sequence comes from Hirundichthys speculiger, assembly GCA_018398805.1. Taxonomy (NCBI): domain Eukaryota; kingdom Metazoa; phylum Chordata; class Actinopteri; order Beloniformes; family Exocoetidae; genus Hirundichthys; species Hirundichthys speculiger. The sequence continues at coordinate 120,798 of JAGFBZ010001886.1, forward strand.
AGAGACAGGTGACATCAACAGTCAACAACAGAGACAGGTGGCATCACAGGTAATTAATAACAGAAGATCACAGGTACAGGACAGGTGACATCACAGGTAGTTCATAACAGACAGGTGACATCACAATCAACAACAGAGACAGGTGGCATCACAGTCAACAACAGAGACAGGTGGCATCACAGGATATTAATAACAGAGACAGGTGACATCACAGGTAACGAGAGAGACAGGTGGCATCACAATCAACAACAGAGACAGGTGGCATCACAGTCAACAACAGAGACAGGTGGCATCACAGGATAATAATAACAGAGACAGGTGACATCACAGGTAACGAGAGAGACAGGTGGCATCACAGTCAACAACAGAGACAGGTGGCATCACAGGTAACAACAGAGACAGGTGGCATCACAGTCAACAACAGAGACAGGTGGCATCACAGTCAACAACAGAGACAGGTGGCATCGCAGTCGACAACAGAGACAGGTGGCATCACAGTCAACAACAGAGACAGGTGGCATCACAGTCAACAACAGAGACAGGAGGCATCACAGGCAACAACAGACAGGTGACATCACAGGTAACGAGAGAGACAGGTGACATCACAGGATATTAATAACAGAGACAGGTGGCATCACAGTCAACAACAGAGACAGGTGGCATCACAGTCAACAACAGAGACAGGTGGCATCGCAGTCAACAACAGAGACAGGTGGCATCGCAGTCAACAACAGAGACAGGTGACATCGCAGTCAACAACAGAGACAGGTGGCATCGCAGTCAACAACAGAGACAGGTGGCATCACAGTCAACAACAGAGACAGGTGACATCACAGGTAACGAGAGAGACAGGTGACATCACAGGTAACGAGAGAGACAGGTGGCATCACAGTCAACAACAGAGACAGGTGGCATCACAGTCAACAACAGACACAGGTGACATCACAGTCAACAACAGAGACAGGTGGCATCACAGTCAACAACAGAGACAGGTGACATCACAGTCAACAACAGAGACAGGTGGCATCACAGTCAACAACAGAGACAGGTGGCATCACAGTCAACAACAGAGACAGGTGACATCACAGTCAACAACAGAGACAGGTGGCATCACAGTCAACAACAGAGACAGGAGGCATCACAGTCAACAACAGAGACAGGTGACATCAAAGTCAACAACAGAGACAGGTGGCATCACAGTCAACAACAGAGACAGGAGGCATCGCAGTCGACAACAGAGACAGGTGGCATCGCAGTCGACAACAGAGACAGGTGGCATCGCAGTCAACAACAGAGACAGGTGGCATCACAGTCAACAACAGAGACAGGAGGCATCACAGGCAACAACAGACAGGTGACATCACAGTCAACAACAATGACAGGTGACATCACAATCAACAAGAAACAGGTGACATCACAGTCAACAACAATGACAGGTGACATCACAGTCAACAACAGAGACAGGTGACATCACAGGTAACAACAGAGACAGGTGACATCACAGTCAACAAGAGACAGGTGACATCACAGGTAACAACAGAGACAGGTGGCATCACAGGTAACAACAGAGACAGGTGGCATCACAGGTAACAACAGAGACAGGTGGCATCACAGGCAACAACAGACAGGTGACATCACAGTCAACAAGAGACAGGTGACAGCACAGTCAACAACAAAGACAGGTGACATCACAGTCAACAACAGAGACAGGTGACATCACAGTCAACAACAGAGACAGGTGACATCACAGGTAACAACAGAGACAGGTGGCATCACAGGTAACAACAGAGACAGGTGGCATCACAGGTAACAACAGAGACAGGTGGCATCCCAGTCAACAACAGACAGGTGACATCACAGTCAACAAGAGACAGGTGACAGCACAGTCAACAACAATGACAGGTGACAGCACAGTCAACAACAATGACAGGTGACATCACAGTCAACAACAGAGACAGGTGACATCACAGGTAACAACAGAGACAGGTGACATCACAGTCAACAAGAGACAGGTGACATCACAGTCAACAACAAAGACAGGTGGCATCACAGTCAACAAGAGACAGGTGACATCACATGTAACAACAGAGACAGGTGACATCACAGTCAACACGAGACAGGTGACATCACAGGTAACAACAGAGACAGGTGACATCACAGTCAACAAGAGTACAGGTGGCATCACAGGTAACAACAGAGACAGGTGGCATCACAGTCAACAAGAGACAGGTGGCATCACAGTCAACAACAGAGACAGGTGACATCACATATAACAACAGAGACAGGTGGCATCACAGGTAACAACAGAAACAGGTGGCATCATAGGTAACAAGAGAGACAGGTGGCATCACAGGTAACAACAGAGACAGGTGGCATCACAGGTAACAACAGAGACAGGTGACATCACATGTAACAACAGAGACAGGTGGCATCACAGGTAACAACAGAGACAGGTGGCATCACAGGTAACAACAGAAACAGGTGGCATCACAGGTAACAAGAGAGACAGGTGGCATCACAGGTAACAACAGAGACAGGTGGCATCACAGGTAACAACAGAGACAGGTGACATCACAGTCAACATGCTCAGGACACTTACTGGTCAGGACCCCCCCACATACTGGGCCCAGCACGGCCATCAGGAGGATGGCCAGGGGCATGAAGCGGGCCGTCCTGTGGTGGCGCAGCGTGGCGAGGGAGACGAGGGCGGCGGGCAGGTGGAAGACCAGGGAGGAGATGGCGGCCCACATGAAGATGCCGTACCACATCTCTGCAGACACACACACCTGAGATCAGCTGGGAAACTCACCTGCAGCATCTGGACCTCACTGAGCATGCTCAGAACCTGGACCTCAGTGAGCATGCTCAGAACCTGGACCAGAATGCTGGTGTTCACTGATACGATCTGAAGCTGCAGCTGTAGTTCAGTTTAAAACACAACAACACCCTGACTGGGACCGGTCCACCCTGACTGGGGCTGGTCCACCCTGACTGACCAGGACCGGTCCACCCTGACCAGGGCTGGTCCACCCTGACTGGGACCAGTCCACCCTGACTGGGACCGGTCCACCCTGACTGGGACCAGTCCACCCTGACTGGGACCAGTCCACCCTGACTGGGACCAGTCCACCCTGACTGGGGCTGGTCCACCCTGACTGACCAGGACCGGTCCACCCTGACTGGGGCTGGTCCACCCTGACCGACTGGGACCAGTCCACCCTGACTGGGGCTGGTCCACCCTGACCGACTGGGACCAGTCCACCCTGACTGGGACCAGTCCACCCTGACCGACTGGGACCAGTCCACCCTGACTGACTGGGACCGGTCCACCCTGACTGACCAGGACCGGTCCACCCTGACTGGGACCGGTCCACCCTGACTGGGACCGGTCCACCCCTGACTGGGACCGGTCCACCCTGACTGGGACCGGTCCACCCTGACTGGGACGGTCCACCCTGACTGGGACCGGTCCACCTCATCTAAACCCAGACTCTTCCATCCAGTCTACAGGAACAGGTGTCCACCAGTTTAACCAGTGAGCTGGCCTGGTCTCTAGTCTCTAGTTAAACGGGTCTGGTACCTCAACCGGTACAGAACCGGTACTGAACCGGTTACCGGGGTTGTGGCTTCAGGCTCAGACTCATCCAACAACCGAAACGTCCTTTAATTTGTTTTTCTCTTAAAACAGCAACGTTTTTTGCTGAAACTGGAAGAATTTTAATTTATTTTTGCTTTATTTTTCTTCTTATCAAGTTGGAACCTTTTTTTAAAAAATTAAAATCAGGACTTTTTTCTCAAATGGAACCTTCCTGAGAATTGAATTACTCCCCCCCAACTTGTTTTTCTCATAAAATCATTATTTCTTTATTTGTTGTACTGAAACATTTTCTTGGAAAATTCAAATTTTTATTCTGTTAAACTTCGTCTTTTTTTTTATCGTTTAAAAACGTTTTACTGAAATAAACCTCCACCGTTAAAATGTGAGGGCTGGTACCGGGACAACCGGAGCTACCGGGACAACCGGAGCTACCGGGACAACCGGAGCCACCGGGACAACCGGAGCTACCGGGACGTGTGCGGAACCAGCGCGGATGGAGGTGGACCGTCGGACCAGAACTTCTCACCTGTCCACCACCTGGACGTTAACTATGAACGGAGACGTTTCTAAACGTCGCGGACGGTGTGTTGTTGTTTATGACGGGCTTGGTCACGTGACCCAGCCACCTGCGTCAGCAGCTGTCGCTGAGCTCACCTGGGAAGTCCCGCAGCAGCGGGTCGTTTCCCCGGAAGGTTCCGTTCCTGGTCGGTACCAGCGGCAGGTTGAAGAAGTGCTGCAGCAGCGTCTGGTTGTCCGTCATGTTCGCGACTCCTCGATCCGTCCCTGACGTCACACACGCCGGAGGCTCCGCCCACTACTTCTTCTTCTTCTGTGGTGGAATGGCGGTTTGACGCCACCAGCTGGCAGATAGCGTAATTATAAACGAAACATTTTGATTAAAATAACCAATATATAGAATCTACGACAGAGTATCAGGGCCACAGTGGAAAAATAAACTGTAGACAATTATTTTTTTTTCATTCCTCACTTAGAGAATAAAGTCAAAATGTCGAGAATGAAGTCGAAACATCAAGAATAAAATCGATATGCAGTTTCCAGAATAAAGTTGTGTTAAAGGTTTATTCAAACCAGTTTTACTCTACCAACATAATGTCTTTGTCTATGTGCTTTTATCACAAAGACACAGTTTTATAATAAGTATTCGTACTTTGAAGAGATTGAGTCAGAAATTGTGTCTATTCAGAAAAAGAAACTACTGATTCTGGAATTCTGGAAACTGCATTTCGACTTTATTCTCTAAGTGAGGAATAAAAAAAAATAATAATTGTCCACAATTTTCTTTTCTCAGTGTGGCTCTAATACTCCGTCTTAAGAACCAGAACTTCACCATCCGGTTAAAACATTTTCAGACTGAAAAAAGTTCTCAAAAAGGTTCTGGTGGTGTTTTATTTTCCTGCTTGATCTTAGAAGTTATAACTACAACGTTCACTGGTTCCACCATCCATCCATCCATCAGGTGGAGGTCCGGTTCCACCATCCATCCGTCCATCAGGTGGAGGTCCGGTTCCACCTCCTCATCCTTCCATCGGGTGGAGGTCCGGTTCCACCTCCTCATCCGTCCATGTCAGGTGGAGGTCTGGTTCCACCATCCATCCTTCCATCAGGTGGAGGTCCGGTTCCACCTCCTCATCCTTCCATCAGGTGGAGGTCCTGTTCCACCTCCTCATCCTTCCATCGGGTGGAGGTCCGGTTCCACCTCCTCATCCGTCTGTCAGGTGGAGGTCTGGTTCCACCATCCATCCTTCCATCAGGTGGAGGTCCGGTTCCACCTCCTCATCCTTCCATCAGGTGGAGGTCCGGTTCCACCTCCTCATCCTTCCATCAGGTGGAGGTCCGGTTCCACCTCCTCATCCTTCCATCAGGTGGAGGTCCGGTTCCACCTCCTCATCCTTCCATCAGGTGGAGGTCCGGTTCCACCTCCTCATCCTTCCATCAGGTGGAGGTCCGGTCTGGTTCCACCATCCATCCTTCCATCAGTGGAGGTCCGGTTCCACCTCCTCATCCTTCCATCAGGTGGAGGTCCGGTTCCACCTCCTCATCCTTCCATCAGGTGGAGGTCCGGTTCCACCATCCTCATCCTTCCATCAGGTGGAGGTCCGGTTCCACCTCCTCATCCGTCCATCAGGTGGAGGTCCAGATAAAAGTCTCTTCCAGTGTCATCCTCACGTCTCCTGGACAACCACCGTGTCTCTGAGTGAGACGTCTTCCTGCTGGACAGCAGAGCTGGTTTCATCTGGACTCCATGGTTACCTGGAGGACTCCAGGTGTGCTGGTAACCATGGTAACCAGGGTTAATCAGTCACGTTCACCTAATTTCTGTTCAACCTGCTCCAAAAAGACCAAAGTATTTATATTGATTTTACAACCGGACGTATTGATCGTGATTAAAGCTCTACTGATCTGATGTTAGATCTTTTCCTCTACAGACCTTCAGGTGGCTGAGACGTCCACTTGTTGGACTGAAACTGCTGGGACGCCCCCCCCCCGGACTAAACCCTTGATGACCTTCTCCAGGTTCATGTGCCTCTCTAAGCTCATTGCTGATGTCTTTCCCTCTTGGTATTGTGTTAACACACATCCTGGATGCTCCAGACCAGGACAGGTCTGGAGCACTCAGCCACATCTGCTCCGCCTCCTTCCTGTTCAGGTGAACGGACCTGTCAATCATTCAGAGGGGGTGTGTTCAGGTTCCTGTTCAGGTGAACGACCTGTCAATCATTCAGAGGGGGTGTGTTCAGGTTCCTGTTCAGGTGAACGGGGCTGTCAATCATTCAGAGGGGGCGTGTTCAGGTTCCAGTTCAGGTGAACGGACCTGTCAATCATTCAGAGGGGGCGTGTTCAGGTTCCTGTTCAGGTGAATGACCTGTCAATTATTCAGAGGGGGCGTGGCGGAGGCGGAGCAGAGATGAGGTCACTGAGGTCAGCTGACACCACTGAGCTCATCTCTGCTCCGCCTCCTTCCTGTTCAGGTGAACGACCTGTCAATCATTTAGAGGGGGCGTGGCGAGGGCGGAGCAGAGATGAAGTCACTGAGGTCAGCTGACACCACTGAGCTCATCTCTGCTCCGCCTCCTACCTGTTGGGGTTGAACGGACCTGTCAATCATTCAGAGGGGGCGTGTTCAGGTTCCAGTTCAGGTGAACAGACCTGTCAATCATTCAGAGGGGGCGTGGCGGAGGAGAGATGAAGTTACTGAGGTCAGCTGACACCACTGAGCTCATCTCTGCTCCGCCTCCTACCTGTTGGGGTTGAACGGACCTGTCAATCATTCAGAGGGGGCGTGGCGGAGGCGGAGCAGAGATGAGGTCACTGAGGTCAGCTGACACCACTGAGCTCATCTCTGCTCCGCCTCCTACCTGTTGGGGTTGAACGGACCTGTCAATCATTCAGAGGGGGCGTGGCGGGGGCGGAGCAGCTGACGGCGTTCAGGTCTGGATTCTGCTGAAAACGAGAATCAACGCTGGAAACCGACTCGTGAACTTTTATGTGAAGAAGACAGCTGATGGCCCCGCCCACAAACAAGTTTAAACCAATGAACAGGCCCGAGTCCCTCTGATCCAGCACATCCTGGGCCCCATCTGGTCCACTTGCTGCTCAGGTTCGGGTCAGGATCTGAACCTGGTTCTGGGGTCCGACAGCAGCCAGAAACATGAAATCACGAGGACCCCAGACGTCTGTTGCGTAGCAACCTGTCACCATGGAAACAGCCAGCGTCACAGATAAAAGCATCAGAGTGAAATAAAGCAGAGCAGGACTGCGGTCCAGTCCGGGTGCCAGCGGTCCAGTCAGGTGTGTTTTTATAAAATATTTTATTCATACAATCATTTCTCTAACTATAGCAACGTTACTGATTTGAGTGGCGGGTCTCATCAGCTCAGAGAACAGAACCGGAACCAGCTGAGATCCGCCTCAGCTCTGAGTCTCTGTCTTCATGTCCGTCTGTCAGTCGCTCGCTGACGACACACGGGGAGTATTGCTGGTCCTGGTGGGGCGTGTGGTTGGTTCGGCCCAGCGCCGGCCTCTCTGGGGGTGGCGCCGGGGGCGGGGCCCTGGTTCAGAACAGGCTGGGTGACGGGGGCCCGGCGGGGCCTCACACCGGCCCGTTGGTAGCTGGTTCTGAGGGAACGGGGGTCCGGTCTGACCTGAGGAGCAGAAGAAGGCGGTCAGGGTTTGGGTTTACGCTCCTGAAGACTCTGGACAGGTGCTGGACTTACCTGGGCTCCTCTGTGGGGGGCGTGTCCTTCAGAGGACCGTTGGGGAGCTCCGCCGGGGGGCGAATCTTCTCACTGCTGACAGAACAACAGAAGACCCACGTCAGCTCCAGAACCTCACCAACATGAGCTGGACCTGAACTGGTCCAAACTGGTCTCCAGAATCCAGAATCAGGGACAGACCTGGACCTCAATGTTCCTCAGACAGTGATGGGTCAAAGGTCATTGAACTTCTTTACTTTCATTTGAAGTCAGAATTTTAGGGACATTTTAAAGATATTTTGAATGAGTTTAAATTCATTTTTAATCTGATTTCAGTTTTCTGTAAGATTTTAACATGATAACATCGACAGGTGAGCCAGGTTCATCACATGACCTCAGTCCCTGACCGAGTCATCCCTTCACCAGATCAATGATCACAAACATCTCCAGGTCAGGACTGTTTCTAACTCCAAACATAAAAGGTCAAAGGTCAGTGCTCAGCTCAGACAAAGTCATCATAGTGGGTGACTTTAACATCCACATGGATGTTGACAGTGACAGCTTTAAATTAGCCTTTACATCTCTCTTAGATTCATTTGGCGTCTCACAAAAAGTGAAAGAACCGACTCACTGCTTTAATCATATCCTGGATCTGGTTCTCACCTATGGTATAGATACTCATCACTTGTTAGTGTCGCCGCTGAATTCTCTTCTCTCGAACCACTTTTTAGTTACATTCGAGTTCAGCATTTGTGGCATTAAAACAGGAAATGAAACGTGTCATTACAGCAGATGTCTTTCTGAAGATGCTGTGAATAATTTTAAGGAGGTCATTCTCTCTCATCTCCCTATGGTGGAATATGATAGAATAGCTGAGGGCACCGACCTGAATCTTACTCCGGCAGACTTTGATCACCTTGTTAACAAAACTGCTGATATTTTACATTCCGCCTTGGATGCGGTTGCTCCTCTGAGGAAGAGGGTTTCTTATCTTAGGAGCTCAGCTCCCTGGTATAATTCACATATTCACATGCTGAAGCAGAATGCACGTAAAATGGAAAGGAGGTGGTACTCCTGTAAATCTGTGGATTCCCATCGTGCCTGGAGAGATAGTTTAATAGTCTACAAAAGAGCCCTACGCAGAGCTAGAACATCTTATTATTCTTCTATTAATGAAGACATTGTTTTCTGTTCAGCACTGTAGCCAGGCTGACAAAGAGTCACAACTCTGTTGGTCCATGCATTCCTGCTACTCTCAGTAGTGAAGACTTTATGAGCTTTTTTAATGGGAAAATAATTAAAATTAGAGATGAGATTGGCCAGGCCCAGCTGTCGGCGGCTGTGGACATCCCTGCAGTTTCGTTGATCTCTTCCGTTTCTGATTTGACTCTGGACTGTTTTTCTCCTGTGGGCCTCTCTGAGTTGACCTCAACTATCAGTAAAGCTAAACCATCTACATGTCTGTTGGATCCCATCCCAACTCGACTGTTCAAGGATGTTATGTCCTCTATTGGTATATCAATTTTGGATCAGATTAACCTATCTCTACAATTAGGATATATGCCACAGGTTTTTAAAGTTGCAGTCATTAAACCTTTGCTCAAGAAACCATCCCTTGACCCGGACATCTTGGCAAACTATAGACCAATATCCAACCTTCCATTTATCTCTAAAAATTCTGGAAAAAATAGTTGCTAGCCAGTTAGGAGAACACCTGCATAGAAATGATCTATTTGAGGTCTTTCAGTCAGGGTTTAGATCTCATCATAGCACAGAAACTGCGCTGATTAGAGTCTCCAACGACCTCCTCATGGCCTCAGACAATGGATTAGTTTCTGTCCTGGTTCTGCTGGACCTCAGTGCTGCTTTTGATACTGTTGATCACGGCCTTTTGCTGCATAGACTAGAGTAGCTCGTCTTAATCACAGCTTCGTCATAGCTATGCTGCTATAGGCCTACGCTGCAGGGAGACACCAACATGATCTGCTGAGTGGTGTCTAGGTGTGTTCAGGGTGTCGGCTGGTGTTGTGACCGGTGATCTAGTCCTCTGTCCATCTCACCTCAGTGCTGCTACCTGCATCTGTTTATGTTTATATGTGCCCCCAGTGCCCTGACTAGGATGTGCTTGGAATCGACCACTGGAAATCTCAGATCCAAGATGGCAGCCAAGTCAGTTCAGTGCTTAATGTGTTTGTACCTGAGGTCTGAGTTTTTGTGTTTTTATGTATTACATTTTATTTAATTTGAGCCTGAATGAGTGGTAATCTGCAAGATCAACAAATTCTCTGCAGTGTGGGATTTTTGGTGAATAAATTCTCATCAGATGTCATTGGATTGCCATAGACTTTGGCCTATCTACAATCTACCTGTTGAGGTAGCAGTAGCAGACAGCTAGCTCCATCTAGTAGCCTTCAACCATCAGCTTTGCCTGGTAGCTTCCAGCCACTGGTCTGGTCTGCTAGCCTCCAGCCATTAGCCTCGCCTTCTAGCTTCTAACCATCGGCCTTGTTTGCTAGCCTCCAGCCTGTGGCCTCATCTGCTAGCCTCCAGCCACTGGCCTTGCCTGCTAGCCTAACTTGGAGCCGCTCTTCCTAAAGCTGGCAGCTGAAATTATAGCTGGACCACTGTCATATTCTTAACCTTACTTTGATTTCAAATAAAATCCCCCTGGACTGGAAATATGCCCTTGTAATCCCCCTCCTAAAAGGAGGTGACCCTAGTATTTTAAATAATTACCGACCGATCTCTAAACTCTCTGCTCTGGCAAAGGTGCTTGAATCCCTGATCAGTGAACAGGTAAAAGACTTTCTGGCCATCAACTCTATTCTGTCACCATTTCAGTCACAGTCCTGTTACTGTTACTGCTGCCATGAAGGTCATAAATGACATAACTGAAGCTCTTGACAAGAAGCAGTGCTGTCTGTCCCTCTTTATTGACTTTTCAAAGGCATTTGATACTGTAGATCATATTACTTTAATCAAACGTCTTTCAGCTATTGGTTTTTCTCAGCAAGCAGTTGGATGGTTTGCAAATTATCTCACAAGCAGAACCCAGGCTGTTCAGATAGAGGGTTCCTCCTCTGAGGTATTGCAAGTGAAAAAGGGCGTCCCTCAAGGTTCTGTGCTGGGCCCATTATTATTCACTATTTACATAAATGATCTTGGACATAATATTCCAAACTCAAATGATCATTTCTACGCTGATGACACTGTTATATACTGCACAGCACCCACTCCTGCTGAGGCCTTTCAGTATTTACAACTTGCATTCGATAGAGTACAAGAACAACTTTGTCATCTGCAACTTGTTTTAAATGCAGACAAAACAAAATGTATGTTCTTTACCACTTCAAAAACCACTAGATCAGCACCGTCTGAAAATTTTAACAAGAAATGGTCAACATATTGAATTGGTATCTACTTTTAAATATTTAGGATTTTTATTGATGACCACTTGTCTTTTAAGGAGCACATTCAGTATGTTGTAAAAAAAACTGTCTCTCCCCTCTTTTCTTTCTCTACCCGGCTGGTCTTCATCAGGAAGGTCCTCCATATGATCCAGGTCCTGGTCCAGGTTTCTTCCTCTTAAAGTGGAGTTTTTTCTTGCCACTGTTTGGCTTAAAGTTTTTTTTTTTTTTGTTTTTGCCATTATCTTTGATTTGGATTTAATATTATAATTTTAGTTAATGATATTTGTTCGGGGGTCATGCTCTGGGTCTCTGTAAAGCGCCTAGAGACAATTAACATTGTAACAGACGCTATATAAATAAAATTGAATTGAATTGAACCAAAGCATCCAGACCCCCAGGTCATCAGGGACCGGTTTACTAACTGCTCCAGGACCAGGACCGAAGCATCCAGGACCCTTGGGTCATTATCTTTGAAATGCTTTTATGATCTTTTAATTGGTTTTTAAATATGCTTTTATGTATTTCCTTGATTATTTGTATTTATATGATGTAATTGTACTACACAAATAAACTTGCCTTTAATTACTTGAACCAATTTATTTTTCATTTTTTTTTTTAGGAATTTTGAGGAAATTAAGTTTGAAGTCAGATATTCCTTGTTATAATTAATTTGACTTTTCATTTTCATTCTTAATTTGAGTTAATTTGAGTTTGAATCGACACGATTTTGAGTTTTATTTTTTAATTTTTAGGTTAACTTTTTTTAGGTATGTTTTTTTTTCACAAGTATTTTATACTTAAAGAATTTTAATGTCATTTTTTAATAATTTTAATTTGATTTTGTTTAATTTTTAATGGTCTAATTTTTTACAGTAAGAACTTTGAAGAAAAAAAAACTACATATCAAAGTAATTAACTGAAATATCTTGTTAATTTCTTTTCAATTAATATCTAACTGATGTCCTTTATTGTTTCAATGTTTAATGAAAGTTGAAATAATTTTAGTAAAGTATTACATTCTGAAGGAATTGTTTGAAATAATTAAATTAGAATGAGTAACATTAATTGTTTTTTTTTTTTTTTCAGTTCCAGTCATTTTTATTTTTAACAGGATGATGTCAGGAAGCAGAAACCTGCAGGTGTCATCTCTATCGCCCCCTACTGGCTGACTGGGTTTACTGTGGTCCATTAGTGACAGTTCCATGAACACTGATCTCTGGCAGCAGATCTGGACCTTAGCAGGTTCCTGAGCTTGCTGTTCAGTCGGGTTGTATCATTAAAACAGTCAGGAGGCGTCTGCTGGACCTCCTAGACCATGGACTGCTCTGGCTGACACATGTGATAACCTGAAGAGCTCTGCTCCTGGCTCAGGTGTGAGGTGCAGGTGTGGTGGTTCTGACCCAGTTTTGGTGCAGCAGGCTGCAGCAGAGCCGCCGTCGTTGGACTCTCCGGTCTCGACCTGGCATCTGTCCGAGCTCTTCTCTTCGTCACTGGAACACACAGGCGTACAGGTGCACATTAGCGAGTGGCGGGCAGCGCCGCCCTCCCCACAGAAACATCACGGTGACGAGTGAAACGATGCATGCTGGACGTGAACACAAAAGGATGGTGGTGGAGATGGAAGGAGTCTGGGAGGTCTAGAGGAAACATCCACATGGAGAGCAGATGGAGGAAGTCGCCCGTTTGGACCGCCTTCTCTGAGTCCCGAGTCCTGGACCAGGACTCTCGGTACCAGCCGCCAGTCTGGCTTTGTCTCAGAGAACCACCAAGAACCTTGATGAGGACTCCACCGAAGCAAAGCACAAACATCCGTTTATGACCAACACCCGAGGCCAAACACGACCCTGAACCTCGGCTGGAGTTAGGAGGCCGGCCGGAGCCACGGCTGGAGTTAGGAGGCCGGCCTGAACCTCCGCCGGAGTTAGGAGGCCGGCCTGAACCTCAGCTGGAGTTAGGAGGCCGCCTGAACCTCTTAGGAGCCCCCCGCCTGGAGTTTAGGAGGCCGGCCGCCTGAACCTCCGCCGGAGTTAGGAGGCCGGCCTGAACCTCCGCCGGAGTTAGGAGGCCGGCCTGAACCTCCGCCGGAGTTAGGAGGCCGGCCTGAACCTCCGCCGGAGTTAGGAGGCCGGCCTGAACCTCCGCCGGAGTTAGGAGGCCGGCCTGAACCTCCGCTGGAGTTAGGAGGCCGGCCTGAACCTCCGCCGGAGTTAGGAGGCCGGCCTGAACCTCCGCCGGAGTTAGGAGGCCGGCCTGAACCTCCGCCGGGAGTTAGGGAGGCCGGCCTCCGCCTCGGCTGGAGTTAGGAGGCCGGCCTGAACCTCCGCTGGAGTTAGAAGGCCGGCCTGAACCTCTGCCGGAGTTAGGAGGCCGGCCTGAACCTGGGCTGGAGTTAGGAGGCTGGCCTGAACCTCGGCTGGAGTTAGGAGGCCGGCCTGAACCTCCGCTGGAGTTAGGAGGCCGGCCTGAACCTCCGCGGGAGTTAGGAGGCCGGCCGCCTCGGCTGGAGTTAGGAGGCCGGCCTGAACCTCCGCCGGAGTTAGGAGGCCGGCCTGAACCTCCGCCGGAGTTAGGAGGCCGGCCTGAACCTCCGCTGGAGTTAGGAGGCCGGACGGAGCCTCCGCCGGAGTTAGGAGGCCGGCCTGAACCTCCGCCGGAGTTAGGAGGCCGGCCTGAACCTCCGCCGGAGTTAGGAGGCCGGCCTGAACCTCCGCCGGAGTTGGGAGGCCGGCCTGAACCTCCGCCGGAGTTAGGAGGCCGGCCTGAACCTCCGCTGGAGTTAGGAGGCCGGCCTGAGCCTCGGCTGGAGTTAGGAGGCCGGCCTGAACCTCCGCCGGAGTTAGGAGGCCGGCCTGAACCTCCGCCGGAGTTAGGAGGCCGGCCTGAACCTCCGCCGGAGTTAGGAGGCCGGCCTGAACCTCCGCCGGAGTTGGAGGCCGGCCTGAACCTCCGCTGGAGTTAGGAGGCCGGCCTGAACCTCCGCCGGAGTTAGGAGGCCGGCCTGAACCTCGGCTGGAGTTAGGAGGCCGGCCTGAACCTCCGCCGGAGTTAGGAGGCCGGCCTGAACCTCGGCTGGAGTTAGGAGGCCGGCCTGAACCTCCGCCGGAGTTAGGAGGCCGGCCTGAACCTCCGCCGGAGTTAGGAGGCCGGCCTGAACCTCCGCCGGAGTTAGGAGGCCGGCCTGAACCTCCGCCGGAGTTAGGAGGCCGGCCTGAACCTCCGCCGGAGTTAGGAGGCCGGCCTGAACCTCCGCTGGAGTTAGGAGGCCGGCCTGAACCTCCGCCGGAGTTAGGAGGCCGGCCTGAACCTCTGCCGGAGTTAGGAGGCCGGCCTGAACCTCCGCCGGAGTTAGGAGGCCGGCCTCTGCCTCGGCCGGAGTTAGGAGGCCGGCCGGAGCCTAGGCTTGAGTTAGGAGTCTTCTGAGGGACTGGAGGTTCTTGTCAACTGGTAGCTCCTGGGTTGAAGTCAAAGCTTAGAGCTGCACTGTCCAGCTTCACGTAGTTTTTACAAGATCACAGCTTTTATCAAAAAAAGATCATGTCCAAGAAAAAAAAAAAAAACCAACACAAAATTGTGTCTTTATATTGTGACAAATCAACCTGCTATCAGACTCCAAACGTATTCTTTGGTTTCCAAAAAGCGATATATATTTCATACGGGCTCATCGATGGTCTCAACACCGTCAAAGACGGCAGACGTCTCCAGATCTTCTGCAGAAAGACACTGACTGGTGTCATCTCTGAGGGACGTGTTCATGGGGTCTTTAGAGGACTAACGCTGGACCTGTCCTCATCTGGTGTCCTGCAGCTGGACATCAACATTTGTGATGAAAGGAATTTTAATCTAAATGTGGGCTGAAAACAGCTCACGTGTCCACAGGTTCCTCTGTTAGTCCACATGGACTCTAACTGGCTTTAGGTGGAGCCAACTGGTTTACTTTCTCAACTGAAACTAAACGACAACCAGACATTTGCCCCTTTGAATGACATTTTCTGAATTTCAAGTCCCGTCTGGACCCAAGCAGCCCAGTTTGAACCCAGTTTGAGCCCACATGGACCTGGCGGTTGGTCACAGTAGTCATGTGGCCCAGAGAGAAGCTATAAAGAAGCAGAAAACCGAATTACTGTCTACATAATCGATTTAAAGCTGTTTGTGAGCATCAAACATGTAATAGTTGAGTGTGAGGACTAATAATCTGATGTGACAGTCCTGTTGGCCTCAACTGACTAAATACAAGCCGACTGAGTGAAGCTGAGCCAGAACGGAGAAGAGAAAACGTGCAGTCGGACAACAGCGTTGGTAGAAACACATGCAGAATGGAGGCGATGAGTAAACAGAGCTGAAACCAAAAGATCAAAACTGGGAAAGAAAAGTTGGTGGTTGACGTGACAACAAGACTACATCACGGCTGCAGGCTGGTCTCTGATTGGCTGTACATACCGATAAGATTTCAACACTCTGAAGAAGACCACACCCACAACGCACAGCAAGAGAGAGAGGGGAAGCTCAGACTGAGTCTGTGGTCATCACACTGGTTAACTCAGACACACACAGGTCAACACAGGTCAACGCAGCATCAGCAGGACCACAGATCCAGGTCCTGCAGGACCACGGCGGGACACAGATCCAGGTCCTGCAGGACCACGGCGGGACACAGATCCAGGTCCTGCAGGACCACGGCGGGACACAGATCCAGGTCCTGCAGGTCCTGCAGGACCACAGATCCAGGTCCTGCAGGACCAGCCTCCTGGTCTGGTCCCTGCCCCTGACTTTATTCAGCCACCGCTGGTGGAAAACGTCAGATCAGCTCTTTGGAAGATGTTCCTATTCATCAGTATTGATCTCTGGTCATCTTGATCAGCCCCACAGCAGAGTCACTTCACTCTGATCTGACTCCTGAACTCCTAAATCCTCTATTTCCTGTGTGCTCCAGTGAGCACCATGCTTGTCTTCCCCCTTCCCTCTGCCGTTACTGGCTACCTTCCTAAGCCAACCAGACACGCTTCTACCAGTCATCTACTGACTCTTGTGTAAAGGGGGCGGGGCTGACGCCTCATGGTCAGCGGCTGCCACAGATCAGGGACATGGACAGCTGCATCACCGTGGATACGACATGTTTGCTGCTATCAGTCTGCTACGACACGATTTTGATCTGATTCAGGAGCTAACGATCAATAAGAGACCATATCATCTTCCATGAACACAATCACTCCTGTTCCTATAAAATTAGTAAGAGTAAAAACTAAAATATCACGTCACACTTTTGTGTTCAAGTAGAGTTAAACGACAAAAATGTTCCTTTAATAAAAGACACTTAACATGGATCATGGATCAGTGGATCGTTCCAGATCATTGCAGATCAGTGGATCGTTGCAGATCTGTGGATCGTTGCAGATCAGTTGATCGTTGCAGATCAGAGGATCGTTGCAGATCAGTGGATCGTAGCAGATCAGTGGATCGTTGCAGATCAGTGGATCGTAGCAGATCAGTGGATCGTTGCAGATCAGTGGATCGTAGCAGATCAGTGGATCGTTGCAGATCAGAGGATCGTTGCAGATCAGGATCGTGCAGATCAGTGGATCGTTTGCAGATCAGGATCGTTGCAGATCAGTGGATCGTTGCAGATCAGTGGATCGTGCAGATCATGGATCATTGCAGATCGCAGATCAGTGGATCGTTCAGATCAGATCAGTGGATCGTTGCAGATCAGATCAGTGATCGTTGCCGATCAGTTGGATCAGATCAGTGGATCGTTGCAGATCAACTGGTTGTTGCAGATCAGTGGATCGTTGCAGATCGTTGCAGATCAGTGGATCGTAGCAGATCAGTGGATTATAGCAGATCAGTGGATCGTTGCAGATCAACTGATTGTTGCAGATGTGGATCGCAGATCAGTGGATCAGTTTGCAGATCATGGATCGTTGCAGATCAGTGATCGTTGAGATCGTTCGTTCAGCAGATCAGTGGATCGTTGCAGATCAGAGGATCGTTGCAGATCAGTGGATCGTAGCAGATCAATGGATCGTTGCAGATCAGTGGATCGTTGCAGATCAGATGGATCGTTGCAGATCAGTGGATCGTTGCAGATCAGTGGATCGTTGCAGATCAGTGGATCGTTGCAGATCAGTGGATCGTTGCAGATCAGTGCAGATCAGTTGCAGATCAGATCAGTGGATCGTTGCAGATCAGTGGATCGTTGCAGATCAGTGGATCGTTGCAGATCAGTGGATCGTTGCAGATCAGTGGATCGTTGCAGATCAGTGGATCGTTGCAGATCAGTGGATCGTTGCAGATCAGTGGATCGTTGCAGATCAGTGATCGTTGCATCGTTGCAGTCAGTGGAATCGTTGCAGATCAGTGGATCGTTGCAGATCAGTGGATCGTATTGCAGATCAGTGGATCGTTGCAGATCAGTGGATTGTTGCAGATCAGTGGATCGATGCAGATCGTTGCAGATCAGTGGATCGTTGCAGATCAGTGGATCGTTGCAGATCAGAGGATCGTTGCAGATCAGAGGATCGTTGCAGATCAGTTGATTGTTGCAGATCAGTGGATCATAGCAGATCAGTGGATCGTTGCAGATCAGAGGATCGTTGCAGATTAGTGGATCGTTGCAGATCAGTGGATCGTTGCAGATCAGTGGATCAGTGGATCGTTCCAGATCAGAGGATCGTTGCAGATTAGTGGATCGTTGCAGATCAGTTGATTGTTGCAGATCAGTGGATCATAGCAGATCAGTGGATCGTTGCAGATCGTTGCAGATCAGTGGATCGTTGCAGATCAGTTGATCGTTGCAGATCAGTGGATCGTTGCAGATCAGTGGATCGTTGCAGATCAGTGGATCGTTGCAGATCATTGCAGATTAGTGGATCGTTGCAGATCAGTGGATCGTCGCAGATCATTGCAGATCAGTGGATCGTTGCAGATCAGTGATCGTTCCAGATCAGTGAATCGTTGCAGATCAGTGGATCGTTGCAGATCAGTGGATCGTTCCAGATCAGTGATCGTTGCGATCAGTTGATCGTTGCAGATCAGTGATCGTTCCAGATCAGTGGATCGTTGCAGATCAGTGATCGTTCAGATCGTTCGTTTCAGATCGTGGATCGTTCCAGATCAGTGGATCGTTGCAGATCAGTCGTTCCAGACCAGTCGTTGCAGATCAGTGATCGTTCAGATCAGTGGATCGTTGCAGATCAGTGGATCGTTGCAGATCAGTGGATCGTTCCAGATCAGTGGATCGTTGCAGATCAGTGGATCGTTGCAGATCAGTGGATCGTTCCAGATCAGTGAATCGTTCCAGATCAGTGGATCGTTCCAGATCAGTGGATCGTTGCAGATCAGTGGATCGTTGCAGATCAGTGGATCGTTGCAGATCAGTGAATCGTTGCAGATCAGTGGATCGTTGCAGATCAGTGGATCAGTGGATCGATGCAGATCAGTGAATCGTTCCAGATCAGTGGATCGTTGCAGATCAGTGGATCGTTGCAGATCAGTGGATCGTTGCAGATCAGTGGATCGTTGCAGATCAGTGGATCGTTGCAGATCAGTGGATCGTTGCAGATCAGTGGATCGTTGCAGATCAGTGGATCGTAGCAGATCAGTGGATCGTTGCAGATCAGTGGATTGTAGCAGATCAGTGGATCGTTCCAGATCAGTGGATCGTTGCAGATCAGTGGATCGTTGCAGATCAGTGGATCGTTCCAGATCAGTGGATTGTAGCAGATCAGTGGATCGTTCCAGATCAGTGGATCGTTCCAGATCAGTGGATCGTAGCAGATCAGTGGATCGTTCCAGATCAGTGGATCGTAGCAGATCAGTGGATCGTTCCAGATCAGTGGATTGTGCAGATCAGTGGATCGTTCCAGATCAGTGGATCGTTGCAGATCAGTGGATCGTTCCAGATCAGTGAATCGTTCCAGATCAGTGGATCGTTCCAGATCAGTGGATCGTTGCAGATCGTTGCAGATCAGTGGATCGTTGCAGATCAGTGATCGTTGCAGATCAGTGGATCGTTGCAGATCAGTGGATCGTTGCAGATCAGATGCAGATCAGTGAATCGTTCCAGATCAGATGTTCAGATCAGTCGGCAGATCGTGGATCGTTGCAGATCAGTGGATCGTTGCAGATCAGTGGATCGTTGCAGATCAGTGGATCGTTGCAGATCAGTGGATCAGTGGATCGTTGCAGATCAGTGAATCGTTCCAGATCAGTGGATCAGTGGATCGATGCAGATCAGTGAATCGTTCCAGATCAGTGGATCAGTGGATCGTTGCAGATCAGTGGATCGTTCCAGATCAGTGGATCAGTGGATCGATGCAGATCAGTGGATCGTTGCAGATCAGTGGATCGTTTCAGATCAGTGGATCGTTTCAGATCAGTGGATCGTTCAGTCAGATTGTCAGATCGTCGTTCCAGATCAGTGGATCGTGTGCAGATCAGTGGATCGTTCCAGATCAGTGGATCAGTGGATCGTTCAGATCAGGATCGTTCAGATCAGTGGGGATCGTCAGATCAGGATCGTTGCAGATCAGTGGATCGTTTCAGATCAGTGGATCGTTCCAGATCAGTGGATCGTTGCAGATCAGTGGATTGTAGCAGATCAGTGGATCGTTCCAGATCAGTGGATCGTTGCAGATCAGTGGATCGTTGCAGATCAGTGGATCGTTGCAGATCAGTGGATCGTTGCAGATCAGTGGATCAGTGGATCGTTCCAGATCAGTGGATCGTTGCAGATCAGTGGATCGTTGCAGATCATTGCAGATTAGTGGATCGTTGCAGATCAGTGGATCGTTGCAGATCAGTGGATCAGTGGATCGTAGCAGATCAGTGGATCGTTCCAGATCATGGATCGTTGCAGATCAGGGATCGTTCATCAGTGGATCAGATCAGTGGATGTTGCAGATCAGTTCCCAGATCAGTGGATGTTCCAGATCAGTGGATCGTTGCAGATCAGTGGATCGTTCCAGATCAGATCAGTGGATCGTTCAGATCAGTGGATCGTTGCAGATCGTGGATCGTTCAGATCAGTGGATCGTTCCAGATCAGTGGATCTTTGCAGATCAGTGGATCGTTGCAGATCAGTGGATCGTTGCAGATCAGTGGATCTGTGCAGATCAGTGGATCGTTGCAGTCTTAGTACACTCACAGCCACAGGTCAGACCATTTAAAACGTGTGCTCAGTCTACCGGTCAGCTCTGCCATTCAGTTCCCCTGAATTCACCGTCAGATGTCTGGATGGGCAGACGGGGGGTGGTGCTTCCTGAAGAAGGGTGTGTTCCAGTCACTGGAGAATCTCAGTCCTCAGCCTCCCTGGTGAGGTCCATGCAGGGGTGCTGGAGAATAGAGACCAGTTGATATCTTAAATCTGACGTAGGACCTCAGATTTAAGAGGATCAGGGTGGGCTCCATTCTGGTTGTGGAACACTAGACCAGCTCTAGATCCCCTTTAGGATCATGGGTTAGGGTCAGGGCATGGGGGTCTACCCATCAAATCCACATGTGCTTTGTGGACCTGGACAAGGCATTCCACCATGTCTCTCAGGATTTCCACCGGGACCACCCGAGTTCCTGTACAGAGCAAGAGTTTGGTCTGCACTAGTGATACTAGTTAGATCAACTTCCAGCGAGATTTGAACTCCAGCAACAGATTCTTTTGGGTCGTTCCTAACACGGTTGTTATATGTCTGAGGGATCTTAGTCCACTCATACATGAGAACTGTTCCAGATCATGGACAGGTCCCTTCACCTCCCTCCACAGACTCTCATCAGGGCTGAGAAATGGACTCAGGGGGCCACTGGATTTCTGGATTTTGGTGTTTGCATGAATTCAGATGTAGGTTTTGGGTCACTGTCTTGTTAGAAGACCCAGTGACGACCTACAGCTGGACTGGCAGCAGATGTCTTTACTCTAGGGTTAACCCTAATTATGCTCCTACCGCCATCAGAGCAGAGGACACACTCCCCGCATGTATCTGAGCATTTCTGATGTTAAAACCAGTCTGGCTTTCATGTGACTAATGATGTGGAAGGTCGCTGTCAAGGTCAGGAGTCCTCAGTCTTTATGAGACATGGAGTCCAGAAGAAGGCGGTTCAACAACAGTCTTCTCTGCAGACATCCACAGACGTGTCCCTTTCTATATAGTATTTTCAGGAATGTTTCAGAGCCAGAGTGCTCTGCTATTTTTTTTTTTGTCATATCTGATCTTTTTTTCCTAAAAAATAAAACGTGATCCAACATCTTCTCAGAGAGCTGATTCTAGACTTTTCCTCAGCAGCTGTCCTTCTGGAGCAAAGCTGTTCCTCTGTGGGAGCAGCTTCATCCAGGTGTTTGAGCTGATTTCTGACAGGTTTAAACTTGCATCTCAGCAGCAGTGTTTCTAGCCAAATATTTTGGTGTTGACTCATGGAGATGTTAATGGGCGTGTAGAGATCTGTGTGAGCTGTCCTGACCTTAAAGGGATCAGTCTTACCTGCAGCAGGTGGAGGTCACAGCAGCCTCAGTCTGGAGAATCAGGGGAGCTAACAGCTAACAGCCATTAAACCAGACTACCTTCTGTTCAGAGACATCCACCATCTGGTGTAGGCATCTGAACAGTGTTCTGTTGGTAAATCTGACGTTTGAGCTGCTGTTGAAGGTGAAAACTGCTTCCTCAGTTTTTTTTTTAAAAGATTTGTTTATATAGATTTTCTAAACTATAATTTTACCTATTGACTTGAGTATAATTAGATGATGTGATTTAATTCTGTATTCAATATAATTTTTCCTCAGTGTTTAATAAAATATCACTGAAATAAATTCCGAGTAGCTGTTAGCCATTAGCCTAGCTTCCCATCAGAATTCTGTCCCAGTTCTCCAACCTGAGGATCTGTTTACCTGAGAACCCCGAGAACTCTCTTAGAACTACCCAAACATTTTCCTTAGAACTCCCCAAAAACTCTTAGAACTCCCCAAGAACTCTCTTAGAACTCCCTGAATACTACGAGAAGTTGCCTTAGAACTCCTTGAGAACTCTCTTAGAGCTCCCCAAGAACTCTCTTAGAACTTCTCTTAAAACTCCTTTAGAACTACCCTAGAACTCACTTAGAACTTCCCCTAGAACTCCCTTAGAACTCCCAGAGAACTCTCTTAGAACTCCCCAAGAACTCTTAGAACTTCCCTTGAAACTTCCAGAGAACTCCCTTAGAACTACCCTAGAACTCTCTTAGAACTCCCTTAGAACTTCCCTAGAACTCCTTAGAACTACCCTAACACTCTTAGAACTCCCTTGGAACTACCCTAGAACTCTCTTAGAACTACCCTAGAACTCTCTTAGAACTCCCTTAGAACTACCCTAGAACTCCCTTAGAACTACCCTAGAACTCTCTTAGAACTACCCAAGAACTCTCTTAGAACTCCCTTAGAACTACCCTAGAACTCCCTTAGAACTACCCTAGAACTCTCTAGAACTCTCTTAGAACTCCCCTAGAACTCTCTTAGAACTACCCAAGAACTCTCTTAGAACTCCCTTAGAACTACCCTAGAACTCTCTTAGAACTACCCTAATACTCTTAGAACTCTCTTAGAACTCCCCTAGAACTCTCTTAGAACTACCCTAGAACTCCCTTAGAACTACCCAAGAACTCTCTTAGAACTCCCTTAGAACTACCCTAGAACTCTCTTAGAACTACCCTAGAACTCTCTTAGAACTACCCTAATACTCTTAGAACTCCCTTAGAACTACCCTAGAATTCTCTTAGAACTACCCTAGAACTCCCTTAGAACTACCCTAAAACTCTTAGGACTTCCCGAGAACTCAGAGGGACATCACCCTTGGTTCCAGTTCAGAAGACAGAAACTGGGCTGGATGAAGGGTCAGAAACATCATGGTAGTTAAGGTTTCTCTGATGCTGGCTGTGCCCTTCAGCGCCCCCTAGAGTCTGCACAGGTCAACCTCAGTCCATCCCATGATGTATCATGACATGGAGGTGGTCACTTGATGAGCATCGTACCGTCAACTAAATCTTTAATCAGACAACTGCCACTTCCTTCTACTGATTTTTATGTCAAAATATTTTAACTTACAAATCTACCTTTTTTCCTCTTGGAGAATTGTGATTTAAATCACAATGTCTTTTTAAATAAAACATTTAGACTTTTTTCTCTGGACTTGCAATCTTTTTCTCGACCTACAACTTTCTTTTGAAATCAGGCCTCTTCTGGTAAAAATTACTTTTTTCCTCCAAGTTTAAAAGTATTCATGATTCATTACGACTTTATTCTCATGACTTTGATTAAACATGGTCACTTCTTTTCTGAAAGTTGCAATTATTAAAAAAAAAAAAAAACTATTTTCCTCTAAGTTATTTCTATGACATTAAATCTATATAAAAATACCAGGAGGAGCGTATCCGTACTGAGAGGAACGTATTCACCGTATGGATCCGCTCCTCTCAGTATGGATCCTCTCAGTACGGATCCTCTCAGTATGGATCTTCTCTGTACAGATCCTCTCACTATGGATCCGCTCCTCTCAGTATGGATCTTCTCAGTATGGATCTTCTCTGTACAGATCTTCTCAATATGGATCTTCTCAGCATGGATCTTCTCTGTACAGATCCTCTCACTATGGATCTTCTCAGTATGGATACGCTCCTCTCAGTACGGATCCTCTCAGTATGGATCCGCTCCCCTCAATATGGATCTTCTCAGCATGGATCTTCTCCGTACAGATCTTCTCAATATGGATCTTCTGAGTATGGATCCTCTCAATATGGATCCGCTCCTCTAAGTACGGATCCTCTCAGTATGGATCAGCTCCCCTCAATATGGATCTTCTCAGCATGGATCTTCTCTGTACAGATCCTCTCACTATTGATCTTCTCAGTATGGATACGCTCTTCTCAGTACGGATCCTCTCACTATGGATCTTCTCAGTATCGATACGCTCCTCTCAGTACAGATCCTCTCAGTATGGATACACTCCTCTCAGTGTGATCACCTTAGTGGATCTTCTCATACGGATCCTCTCAGTAAGATAGGATCTTCTCAGTACAAACTTCTTAGTATGGATCCTCTCAGTATGGATACGCTTTTCTCATACGGATCCTCTCACTATGGATCTTCTCAGTATGGATACGCACCTCTCAGTATGGATCTTCTCGGTACAGATCCTCTCAGTATGGGTCCTATCAGTACAGATCTTCTCCGTATGGATCCTCTCAGTACAGATCTTCTCAATATGGATTCTCTCAGTACAGATCTCAGTATGGATACGCTCTTCTCAGTATGGATCCTCTCAATATGGATCTTCTCAGTATGGATCTTCTCAGTATGGATACGCTCTTCTCAGTACGGATCCTCTCACTATGGATCTTCTCAGTATGGATACGCTCCTCTCAGTACAGATCCTCTCAGTATGGATACACTCCTCTCAGTGTGATCACCTTAGTGTGGATCTTCTCAGTACGGATCCTCTCAGTAAGGATAGGATCTTCTCAGTACGAATCTTCTTAGTATGGATCCTCTCAGTATGGATACGCTTTTCTCAGTACGGATCCTCTCACTATGGATCTTCTCAGTATGGATACGCACCTCTCAGTATGGATCTTCTCGGTACAGATCCTCTCAGTATGGGTCCTATCAGTACAGATCTTCTCCGTATGGATCCTCTCAGTACAGATCTTCTCCGTTTGGATCCTCTCAGTACAGATCTTCTCAATATGGATTCTCTCAGTACAGATCTCAGTATGGATACGCTCTTCTCAATGTGGATCTTCTCAGTACGGATCGTCTCAGTGTGGATCCCCTGAGTACGGATCCTCTCTTTATGGATCCTCTCACTATGGATCTCAGTACGGACCCTCTCAATATGGATAGGATCTTCTCAGTATGGATATGCTCTCTCAGTATGGATCTTCTCTGTATGGATCCTCTCCGTATGGAAAGATAGAAACCTGGACGAGAGGACTAGACAGAGACCTGGACCAGAGGACTAGATAGAGGCTTGGACGAGAGGACTAGACAGAGACCTGGACCAGAGGACTAGATAAAGGCCTGGACAAGAGGACTAGACAGAGGCGAGGAGGTGGTTTCAACCACAGCCTTTATGCGTTGAAACTCTGACATCAGAGCGTTCTAGCTGTAATGACAGACTTCCAAGAACTGTGGAAATACTGTTGTCTGCTGCAGGTAAGACTCTACTCACAAATACTTCACACACACCCACTAAAAACCTGAAATAGTCTTTTAGAGATCCCCAAATGAAATGTGACTAACAGGGTCCATATCAGCTACTATGAGTTGCTTTGTCACATTTAAACTAGTTTTTCCAAAGAAGAAAAACAAGGACGTACTCCAAATACACAGATGAGGTCATAAACAACAGATTAAACAAACGTGGAGTCTCCAATGGCACGCTTTATGTTCTGGCCCTCGAATATCAAAGTTAAACAGTAAACAGTTAAAGAGATTAGGGCTGGTAGCGTGGCAACCACCAATGAGGAAGTAGTCAGAGCTAGTTTAGCATGTCAACAGTTCAGAAAACTGATCTGATGACAAGGTGATCCAAGAAGACCTACGGTCCTTCTGGTTTCTGACGTAACTAGAAGACCTTAGTGCTGTCATCTCAGACAGGTGTTGGTGCTTGTGTGTGGATGTGAAAGGCGAACCTTTTGAAAACGGCGGTCTCGGTCTTGGCGTCAACAGTGAGACTGACGGTTTCTTTCATGGAGCCGTTGATGACTGTCTCCGTGATACTCCGCTGCTCCTCCTCTGTGTTTGACCGCCCACAGTCTTTGGTGGAAGGGGGCGGAGCCGCACCGGCATCCAACCAGCCGTCACATTCTGAGAGGTGGTAAAGACAGATGTCTGATCTGAGCTACGTCTGCGTAAACCAAATGTAAACTGAGATCAATTATACCATTTTATGTAGATA
Source organism: Hirundichthys speculiger (assembly GCA_018398805.1). Lineage (NCBI taxonomy): Eukaryota > Metazoa > Chordata > Actinopteri > Beloniformes > Exocoetidae > Hirundichthys > Hirundichthys speculiger. Next base: position 146,929 of record JAGFBZ010001886.1, read on the forward strand.
CAAACAGTCTGATGTCAGCGCCCGCCCCGTCTGAAGAGAAGGACCGCCCCATCCGCCCGGTCCGACGTCAAGGGGCGCCCCCTTCAGCCGGTCCCAGGTCAAGGGCCGCCCCCTCTGTCCGGTCCCAAATCGAGGGGCGCCCAGTCCGACGTCAAGGGCCGCCCCGTCCGCCCGGTCCAAAGTCAAGGGCTGCCCTGTCCGCCCGGTCCAAAGTCAAGGGCCGCCCCGTCCGCCTGGTCCCAAGTCAAGGGCTGCCCTGTCCGCCAGGTCCAAAGTCAAGGGCCACCCCATCCGCCCGGTCCAATGTCAAGGGCTGCCCTGTCCGCCCGGTCTCAAGCCAAGGGCCGTCCCGTCCACCCGGTCTCAAGCCAAGGACCGCCCGGTCCACCCGGTCTCAAGCCAAGGACCGCCCCATCCGCCTGGTCCCAAGTCTAGGACCGCCCCGTCCGCCTGGTCCAATGTCAAGGGCTGCCCCGTTCGCCTGGTCTCAAGCCAATGGCCGTCCCGTCTGCCCGGTCTCAGGCCAAGGGCAGTCCCGTCCGCCCGGTCCAAAGTCAAGGACCGCCCGGTCCAAAGTCAAGGACCGCCCCGTTCGCCTGGTTCCAAGTCAAGGTCTGCACGGTCTAAAGTCAAAGGCCGCCCCGTCCGCCAGGTCCCAAGTCAAGGGGCGCCCCGTCCGCCAGGTCCCAAGTCAAGGGCCGCCCCGTCCGCCCGGCCCCAAGTCAAGGGCTGCCCCGTCTGCCAGGTCCCAAGTCAAGGACCGCCCCGTTCGCCTGGTTCCAAGTCAAGGTCTGCACGGTCTAAAGTCAAAGGCCGCCCCGTCCGCCAGGTCCCAAGTCAAGGGGCGCCCCGTCCGCCCGGCCCCAAGTCAAGGGGCGCCCCGTCCGCCAGGTCCCAAGTCAAGGGCCGCCCCGTCCGCCCGGCCCCAAGTCAAGGGCCGCCCCGTCTGCCCGGCCCCAAGTCAAGGGCCGCCCTGTCCGCCCTGTCCCAAGTCAAGGGCCGCCCCGTCCGCCCAGTCCCAAGTCCAAGGGCCGCCCGGTCTGACCGCCCCGCCTGACGTTATATAACGATGAAGTCTAGAGGTTTATGGGGATGAAAATTCTCTGTTAATACAGTCATGTTTGGGTCCATCTGATTCTTTCAACACCTTGTTTTCAGGTTTACTGAGGTGATTCATCAGACTGTCCCTTTATTCCCATGAGAACTTCTAATCTCTGACATCGTTCAGTAATATCTGTAATATTTCTGGGATTCTGCTGGGAGCACAGCTAGAGGTACCAAAGACTCAAGGCACTCTACGTAGCAGAACCACTTCTGACCACACGGGGGCACAAAACTGTGCTCATGAGCGGGGACATCATGTAAATACACCTTGTCCCACTGAAGGTTGGACTTGCCTGACACCAGGGACTGACAGAGGGGACCCTGCTGAGTGAAGTGCATTATGTCTTACCCTCAGCCTGCACCGGCGCATTCACCCCCAGAGGGTCAATTGTCTCCACACTGGTTTCCATAGCAACAGGAGAGTTGCACCTCAGTGGGTCTTTGGGACTGGAAGACAGAAGTTTTTATTGAAGCACTTGAGCGGTGTGGAAATGGACCCAGAGAAGTACTTGAAGTACCTGACAGGAGAGAAGCTGGAGAAGTCCGCCCAGCCAGACTCAGGGCTGGACGCTGGAGCAGAGCTCCACCCTGCCTCAGGGAGGACCTTTGTGGAGGAGGATGAAGGAGACGATGCTGGGACGCTGTTAGAGGGTGGAGCTGTAGAAGACCCCGTATCCATGGGGACGTCATCAAAGCTGGCCGTCCATACTGGCCCTTTAAATGTCAACGTATCAGTCAAAGACATCAACAACTAAAACTTGATAACGTCTTTGTAGGTATTTGGTCATAAAACAAGACTGATCGGGTTGTCAGACCTGGATCGTCTTCGTTACCAACCTGTATCCACTTCCATCCTGTCATCAGTGTTGCTGTTGGAGGCTTCAAATGAATCTCTCTTGGTGTCCTCCTCCTCTGAGTCGGTACTCTCCTCACTGTCTGTGCTGCCTGAGCTCCTGACGAGGACAAACAGACTTCACATCTCAAAGGTCATCTCTTCATACTGCTGAGTAAACCTGGAGCTACGCCAGTTGAACCATCAACACCAGTGTGAAAAACTCATCCACAGTGGAGGCATTCAATCTGACTAAAGTCCCACGTCCACATTACATCATCATAAATGGACATATTGAAGTGAATCATTACAAATCTTGACAACTAAAACTAGCTCCATTTGTCAGAAACTGAAACATTATCATTGGTGTTTCCATTAACCCTCAGACTGGTCAAACTGGGACTGCAAACAGAAGCAGACCTAAAGAAAAACATTTCTGTTCAGTAAAGTTAACCTCCACCCGTCTATATTAGGGCTGGGCGATTTTATCGATTCTGCGATATAAATCGATATTTTATTTCCCAGAGAGTATCGATTTTTCAGCCGCGGGTATCGATATTCTAAGCTCCCTTCAAAACCCCCGTGTCTCGCACGGTTGCTCTTCCTGCAAAGTGCCATTTAGTCCTCCAGCCGCTACTGTCGCTGTAGAGCATTTCTAACCAGTTATCCAGAAGCAGAAGAAGTTATCTTCTTCAGGTGAGCCAGTCAGGAGGATGGCGGCGAGTATAAATCCAGCGCCTGCGTGCTTAAAAGCAGATGTGTGGGAGCAGTTCGGGTTTGAAAAGAAAAAGGAAAGTGAAGATTTAGACAGAAGTGTGGCGGTTTGCAAGCTGTGTCACTCAAACGTGAAGTACTCTGGAAATACCACCAACCTGCGAGGCGAGCCCACCTGAAACGTAACCGCGTAACCAAAGGTAAGGACAAGCTAACTGAGAGCGAGCCAAACTTTATTTGTCAGGATTTGAGACCATATCCAGTGGTGGAAAACGCCGGCTTTAAGGGCTGTGTTTACTCTCACGGAAATGTGTCGCAGTTACTTTTGATTTTTGAAGCGCGTCTGCGCTGTTATTCAACGCCACAATGGAGAGGGACAATCACGAACTAGCTAAACTTACTAAACGTATCTCTTGTGTTTTTCCACTTCCTCACCGTCTCGGTCGTATCCAGACCCACATTCATCGCTATCTCCCTCCATGAATTACTAGAATATGTGCTGTCTTTGTAGTGTGGAGAACCAGAATCATACAGATGTGGGTACTTCCTCATTTCTTCAATGACGTGGATGTAGAATTGACCAACCAGAGGCCTCCTTTCTCTCCTCTCTGTCTGCAGTCACCTACCTTTCAGTTCAGTTAATTCAAACAAATTGGAACACTCACAAGATGTCACCAAAATCACTTTGTCCTGTTAAAATCTTTCAGAAAATGATGTAAATGTATTGATATAATATCGTATTGTGAGCCAAATGTATCGTATCACGAGATTAGTGTATCGCTACAGCCCTAGTCTATATAGACGTCATCCCAGCGTTGACCTCCACCCGTCTATATAGACGTCGTCCCAGCGTTGACCTCCACCCGTCTATATAGACGTCGTCCCAGCGTTGACCTCCACCCGTCTATATAGACGTCATCCCCCGCCGTCTGACCTCCACCCGTCTATATAGACGTCGTCCCAGCGTTGACCTCCACCCGTCTATATAGACGTCATCCCCCAGCGTTGACCTCCACCCGTCTATATAGACGTCATCCCAGCGTTGACCTCCACCCGTCTATAGACGTCATCCCCCCGCCCGCTATATAGACGTCATCCCCACCCGTCTATATAGACGTCGTCCCGCGTTGACCTCCACCCGTCTATATAGACTCGTCCCAGCGTTGACCTCCACCCTCTATATAGACGTCTTCCCAGCGTTGACCTCCACCCGTCTATATAGACGTCGTCCCAGCGTTTACCCTCCACCCCGTCTATATAGACGTCTCCCAGCGTTGACCTCCACCCGTCTATATAGACGTCATCCCACCCTCTATATAGCGTTGACCTCCACCCGTCTATATAGACGTCATCCCCCAGCGTTGACCTCCACCCGTTCTCCATATAGACGTCATCCCAGCGTTGACCTCCACCCGTCTATATAGACGTCATCCCAGCGTTGACCTCCACCCGTCTATATAGACGTCATCCCCTAGCGTTGACCCTCCACCTGTCTATATAGACGTCATCCCAGCGTTGACCCTCCACCCGTCTATATACGTCATCCCATGCGTTGACCTCCACCCGTCTATAAGACGTCATCCCAGCGCCTCCACCCTCTATCCCAGCGTTGACCTCCACCCGTCTATATAGACGTCATCCCAGCGTTGACCTCCACCCGTCTATGTAGACTCCTCTCCCACGCGTTGACCTCCACCCGTCTATGTAGACGTCATCCCAGCGTTGACCTCCACCCGTCTATGTAGACGTCATCCCAGCGTTGACCTCCACCCGTCTATATAGACGTCATCCCAGCGTTGACCTCCACCCGTCTATCCATCCCAGCGTTGACCTCCACCCGTCTATGTAGACGTCATCCCAGCTTTGACCTCCACCCGTCCTATGTAGACTAGACGTCATCCCAGCGTTGACCTCCACCCGTCTATATAGACGTCATCCCAGCGTTGACCTCCACCCGTCTATATAGACGTCATCCCCCTCGTCCCTCCAGCGTTGACCTCCACCCGTCTATGTAGACGTCATCCCAGCGTTGACCTCCACCCGTCTATGTTCCACGTCTACCTCCACTCGTTGACCTCCACCCGTCCTCCACCCGTCTATGACGTCATCCCAGCGTTGACTCCACCCGTCTATGTACGTCTCCCACCCTCATGTAGACGTCATCCCAGCGTTGACCCTCCACCCTTCTATTTAGACGTCATCCCCAGCGTCGACCTCCACCCGCTATATAGACGTCATCCCAGCGTTGACCTCCACCCTCTATGTAGACGTCATCCCAGCGTTGACCTCCACCCGTCTATATAGACGTCATCCCAGCGTTGACCTCCACCCGTCTATGTAGACGTCATCCCAGCGTTGACCTCCACCCGTCTATATAGACGTCATCCCAGCGTTGACCTCCACCCGTCTATACGTCATCCCATCGACCTCCACCCGTCTATATAGACGTCATCCCAGCGTTGACCTCCACCCGTCTATATAGACGTCATCCCAGCGTTGACCTCCACCCGTCTATATAGACGTTCATCCCAGCGTTGACCCTCCACCCGTCTATATAGACGTCAATCCCAGCGTTGACCTCCACCCGTCTATATAGACGTCATCCCAGCGTTGACCTCCACCCGTCTATAGACGTCATCCCGGCGTTGACCTCCACCCGTCTATAGACGTCATCCCAGCGTTGACCTCCCACCCGTCTATATAGACGTCATCCCAGCGTTGACCTCCACCCCGTCTATATAGACGTCATCCCAGCGATGACCTCCACCCGTCTTATAGACGTCATCCCAGCATTGACCTCCACCCCTCTATATAGACGTCATCCCAGCGTTGACCTCCAACCCTCTATATAGACGTCGTTGATCCCCCGTTAGACGTTCCCCGATGACCTCCACCCGTCTTTATAGACGTCGTCCCAGCGTCGACCTCCACCCGTCTATATAGACGTCATCCCAGCATTGACCTCCACCCGTCTATATAGACGTCATCCCAGCGTTGACCCACCCGTCTATATAGACGTCATCCCGGGTTGACCTCCACTATATAGACGTCATCCCAGCGTTGACCTCCACCCGTCTATATAGACGTCATCCCGGCGTTGACCTCCCACCCGTCTATACAGACCTCCACCCGTCTTAGCGTCTGACCTCCACCCGTCTATGTAGACGTCATCCCAGCGATGACCTCCACCCGTCTATATAGACGTCATCCCAGCGTTGACCTCCACCCCTATATAGACGTCATCCCCGTTGACCTCCACCCGTCTATATAGACGTCATCCCGGCGTTGACCTCCACCCGTCTATATAGACGTCATCCCGCGTTGACTCCCCCGTCTATACAGACGTCATCCCAGCGATGACCTCCACCCGTCTTTATAGACGTCTCCCAGCGTCGACCTCCACCCGTCTATATAGACGTCATCCCAGCATTGACCTCCACCCGTCTATATAGACGTCATCCCAGCGTTGACCTCCACCCTCTATAGACGTCATGATTGACCTCCACCCGTCTATATAGACGTCATCCCGGCGTTGACCTCACCCCGTCTATATAGACGTCATCCCATCGTTGACCTCCACCCGTCTATATCGTCATCCCGGCGTTGACTACCCGTCTATACAGACGTCATCCCAGCGATGACCTCCACCCGTCTTTATAGACGTCGTCCCAGCGTCGACCTTCCACCCTCTATAAGACGTCATCCCAGCATGACCTCCACCCGTCTATATAGACGTCATCCCAGCGATGACCTCCACCCGTCTATATAGTTCATCCCAGCGTTGACCTCCACCTGTCTATATAGACGTCATCCCAGCATTGACCTCCACCCGTCTATATAGACGTCATCCCGGCGTTGACCTCCACCCGTCTATACAGACGTCATCCCAAGCGATGACCTCCACCCGTCTATATAGACGTCATCCCAGCGTTGACCTCCACCCGTCTATATGACGTCCCCAGCGTTGACCTCCACCCGTCTAGACGTCATCCAGCGTGACCTCCACCGTCTATATAGACGTCTGACCCCACGTTGACCGTCTATATAGACGTCATCCCAGCGTTGACCTCCACCTGTCTATATAGACGTCGTCCCAGCGTGACCTCCACCCGTCTATATACGTCGTCCCAGCGTGACCTCCACCCGTCTATATAGACCATCCCAGCGTTGACCTCCACCTGTCTATATAGACGTTCCCAGGTTGACCTCCACCCGTCTATATAGACGTCATCCCAGCGTTGACCTCCACCGTCTATATAGACGTCATCCCAGCGTTGACCTCCCCGTCTATATAGACCGTCATCCCAGCGTTGACCTCCACCTGTCTATATAGACGTCATCCCAGCGTTGACCTCCACCTGTCTTATAGACGTCGTCCCAGCGTTGACCTCCAGTATATAGACGTCCCACGTCCTCCCCCGTCTATGGTCATCCCAGTTGACCTCCACCTGTCTATATAGACGTCGTCCCGCGTTGACCTCCACCCGTCTATATCCCCACCTCTGACCCCAGCGTTGACCTCCACCTGTCTCATTTTGAACCCGTCTATATAGACGTCATCCCAGCGTTGACCTCCACCTGTCTATACAGGTGTCTCTGGGATGTCCACTAACATGCTAACCTGCAGTCTGATCCTCTGACCACCTCAGTGTTGCTGCCTCTATCTGTTTGTATCGTCATCTCTGTAGTTCATGTAGTAAAAATGAACCAGTCAGAATAGAAGAACATGGAATTATTAGTTCTCCAGCTAATCTATAATTATTATTTATACAATTTGTCCAATATAGTATTGCCAGGATGTATGTGTTCTCTCTCTGTTCTGTCTTTATCCAGCTGGTCTTCATCAGGAAGGTCCCTCCTTATGATCCAGGTCCTGTTCAAGGTTTCTTCCTCTTAAAAGGGGAGTTTTTCTTGCCACTGTTTGGCTTAAAAGTTTTTCTCCCACTGGGGGAGTTTTTTTCATTTGCAACTGTCTCTGTAATTAAGATTTAATTATAACTATAGTTAATATTTGTTCAGGGATCATGATCTGGGTCTCTGAAAAGCCCAGCAGGACAACTTGTAAAAGGTTGGCATTTCTCCCAACTCCAGGAACACTGTTTTCCTCATCTCCAGGACTACAGCTCAACTTAGGGAAAACAAAATATTATTTTTGCTCCTAACAGCTTCATCCAACCATGAAACGGGTCACTTTTGACTGAATCAAGGCTGCTAAAACTGTCCTGGGACACACGTCCAACAACTGACCCGCTCAGCTTTCTTCCACTGATGAAACATGACCCTCAGAAACATGAAGCTTGATGATTTAATCTTTCTTTCTTCATGGCTGAACTACTGGAATTATCTTCTAACCTGTCTGATCTAAACATCCCTGAGATGAACAGTCTGATCAAAAAGCAGCTGCAGGTCCTTCATCTCCAGGAGGAGACCTCATCACTGCCATTTTAAAACCTGCTCTGACTGTGGTGGACAGAGACATCTGTCTGGAAACTCTGGAGAGGATCTTTGCTGCTGCTGGTTCAGACAGCTGATACCAAAGACAACAGAGTCAGCAGCTTCTATCATTTTAGTTTCATGTAATCTTTAATAAAATACATATAACACTCGATCTCCCGTGGTTAAGCAGACTTCCTGTGAAGGTTTCCCTGCTGAATGGTTGATGAAGGGCTACCTGGGGCGTCTCTGAGCCTCCGGAGCAAAGGTGACGTCCTTCTCGTCCCAGATGTCCTCCTCATCTGAACCAGCATCTTCAAACTGCTGGATTTTCTCCTTACAGCGAGCCTCAAACAAAGCTATATTAGCCTGAAGACACACACGGACACGTCGGTCAGGATCAGGACTCGTCCCCACATTTACTCCAACAGCTCCAGACATAAATGAGAACATCAACTCCCCCCCCTCACATGAACAGTAAAGATCAACGTTCAGAGTACTTACGCTGTCATTTGTATTCAGTGAAAAATTGATGTCTGATATTCTATCAAAGGGAATACTGCAACGTTAAAGAGAACAGAGATTAGTTCAGTTAGATCGTTAGGCAGAAACACTTCATGTTCAACAGAGCAGGAACTACAGCCCCGACTACTTTACTCCACCTGCATCAGCTCCAACCGGTCCAGGGCCTGTTGCATGAAGGTGGATGTCAGAGAGCTGGCCCTGACCCGACCCGTTAAATTCACCGGCACCAGCTCCAAACCAGACTGAGGAGGTGTGGCTACATCCAACCAGGTTTATCTAATCCTGCTAAGTTGACGAGCCTAACCCTAACCCTGGGTCTCTGACGGTGAACACAGCTGTCTGACTGGCAGAGTGAAGGTGGACCAGTACCTCCATGACCTGAACTGGACCCGGTAGTTCTGACTGGATTAATGAGGGTCGAAGCTGTAATGAAGCAGCTGACCGCTGGGAGGAGCTTCACGGAGACTGTAGCGTCTCTGAACGCTAGGGCTAGTGCTAATCTTGCGATACGATACACGATATTTGGCTCACGATACGATATATATCGATATTCATCTTAAGATACATTTACATCATTTTTTGAAAGATTTTAAAGGGACAAAGTGATTTTGGTGACATCTTGTGAGTGTTCCAATGACTTTGTTTGAATTAATTGAACTGAAACCATCAATTACACATTATATGGCTGACAGGCAGCTTGCTAATGCTGGACAAAATGAATAAAAGATTTGTTGAGAAAAATAGTTTCATTTATTTAAACAGTGCAAATTGTTTCTTGCAAGCTTTTAAAGGCGGGACACGGGGTTTTGAAAGAAGCTTAGAATATTGATACTCTCTGGGGAAATAAAATATCGATATATATGTCAGAATCGATAAAATCGCTCAGCTGTATTGATAACCAACGTCTACCGCTGGGAGGAAAGAACGTAAGACCGTCAGAAACATGAAGAAAATGTCTACACTTATTTCTGGGTCAACGTCTGAGAGAATACATTCAGCTTGGGCCAGAACATGTGATCTAAACCCAGTAGAACTGAGAACCCAGATGACTCCTGGTCTTCGTGCAACAGGCCTCTGGTCAGCTGACCGGTGGACAGAAACACTGAGTTCAGAACCGGCTCATTCAGCCATGTTCTTGAATATCTGGAATATTCTCTACTGCAGCCCAACTCTAACCTGTTGTATTGACCAGTTCAAGAATGACAGATTAACACATTTGTATTGATTATGTCACCCAGCCCCTTTAGTTTCTAACGCATCCTGATCCTGTGAAGCCCCAGAAACCCTCCAGAGTTGCGTTCTGAACCACTAATCCACTTCCAGCCACCCTGAAAGCCCCAAACCCACAGCAGAAGATCAGAACAGCCCCCAGAGACAGCAGAAGACGGCAGTGAAGCTGGGCCCGGTCTCTCAGACCGGATCACCACAGTCAGAAGCTGGGCCCGGTCTCTCAGACCGGATCACCACAGTCAGGTGCTGGGCCTGGCCTCTCAGACCGGATCACCACAGTCAGATGGAGGTTTTGGGAGGACTTCACTGCAAACGCATCTGTTCCCATCTAAAGTCTTAGATGTGGAAATATTAGGGGTGAACGATAACTATTGGGCCGATAACAGGAAATTATGACGTCGGGCCGATAACAGGGACGAATAACCCCGATAACATTTATATTTCTGTCAACACAGCAGTGTCCTCGCTCCCTCTGAGCCTTGAATGACCAGCAGTGAATGTTATGTTCAAGTGACGTCGGCATAATCAGGAAAACGATTTCTCAATCAGGAAAATCAAGAATACCCCCTCATGCCAGAAAACAACTCGTTAACTCGGTCATAATTTTAGTAGTTGATGGCTTTAATTGATATTCGCAGTATTTTCCCTCATGTTACACACATAAAAAGAAAAAAAATAGAAAAGGCTGAAAGAACGACTAGCAAAACGAGGGAACGTGGAATTTACGTTCCACCTTGAATGCAGCCTGCAGCACAGCGCTGATCACAACAAACATGGCGGCGTGGAACTTCGTTAAAGTTTCAGAAGAAGATAGTTTGGTGGTTATTTGTGACGAATCCTCCGAGTGAATTCTACGAGGAGGGAAGCACAAGCTTTAATACGTAAAACCTGATCAGCCACCTACAACATAACAATCACTTCCATGGAGTTTTGAAATCGCGCTAACGTGAGCTAACGGAAGCTAATGCTAACGTGCGCAATCCAGCAGCAGTAAACATCTGCAGGATGGACAGATGCTGGAGTTTATTTCTGGTGCTTGTAGCGGGGGTTTTTGCAGTGAAGACCACCCAGACCGGAACGGTCCACTTGTAACCTTAAACATGTAAATCAGTAATGAGGCGTCTCCAGCAGCTTCGTACCGTCTTCCGTGTCCTTCAGTGTTACACAGAAACAGACAGAAGTCCCGTCATGCAGGATCAGTACTCACTCCACAACATCGTCCTGATCAGCAAACTCTTCGTCATTGAAGCCGAACTGCTCAATAAAATTGGACGTCATTTGTTGCATCTGATAATCAGAGAAGGCCTGGCGAGAGCCAGGACCAACGATAATGACATGGCTCTACACAGCTGATCATTACACAACAGACAAGACACACCTGGACACCTGGAAAACCAGTTCTGGAGAAGGCTGGACCACCTGGACGACTGGAGCAGCAGCAGTCTGATGACGCTGAGACCCGAAGGCTCAGGTCACGAAAACAACGTTCCAACTGCTTTTTGATCTTATAACCTTAACAGGCGGCTTTTAAACGTATAAATGTGAGTGTGAGCTTTAACTTCTGAGGTGTCACTGGTGTCAAAACTCCAGTAACTGGTTCAAATGTACCGTCCCAGTTAGAAGGGACAACTGGTGACCATCAGAGAAACACGGATGGTTCCAGAGACGACAGTCAGAGGTGAGGTATCTGGGATGGGTTCTCCAGACCCAAACCAGTCAGGTCCAGGTCCAGGTCCAGGTCCAGGTCCAGACCCAAACCAGTCAGGTCCTGGTCCAGGTCCAGACCCAAACCAGTCAGGTCCAGGTCCAGGTCCAGGTCCAGGTCCAGGTCCAACCAGTCAGGTCCAGGTCCAGACCCAAACCAGTCAGGTCCAGGTCCAGACCCAAACCAGTCAGGTCCAGGTCCAGGTCCAGCCCAGGTCCAGGTCCAGGTCCAGACCCAAACCCAAACCAGTCAGGTCCAGGTCCAGGTCCAGGTCCAGGTCCAGACCCAAACCAGTCAGGTCCAGGTCCAGGTCCAGGTCCAGGTCCAGACCCAAACCAGTCAGGTCCAGGTCCAGGTCCAGGTCCAGGTCCAGGTCCAGACCCAAACCCAAACCAGTCAGGTCCAGGTCCAGGTCCAGGTCCAGACCCAAACCAGTCAGGTCCAGGTCCAGGTCCAGACCCAAACCAGTCAGGTCCAGGTCCAGGTCCAGGTCCAGGTCCAGACCCAAACCCAAACCAGTCAGGTCCAGGTCCAGGTCCAGGTCCAGACCCAAACCAGTCCAGGTCCAGGTCCAGGTCCAGGTCACCCAAACCAGTCAGGTCCAGGTCCAGGTCCAGGTCCAGGTCCAGGTCCAGGTCCCCAAACCAGTCCAGGTCCAGGTCCAGGTCCAGGTCCAGGTCCAGGTCCCAACCAGTCCGTCCAGGTCCCCCACCAGTCCAGGTCCAGACCCAAACCCAACCAGTCAGGTCCAGGTCCAGGTCCAGACCCAAACCCAGGTCCAGGTCCAGGTCCAGACCCAAACCCAACCCAGTCAGGTCAGTCCAGGTCCAGACCCAAACCAGTCAGGTCCAGGTCCAGGTCCAGACCCAAACCAGTCAGGTCCAGGTCCAGGTCCAGACCCAAACCCAAACCAGTCAGGTCCAGGTCCAGGTCCAGGTCCAGACCCAAACCAGTCAGGTCCAGGTCCAGGTCCAGGTCCAGGTCCAGACCCAAACCAGTCAGGTCCAGGTCCAGGTCCAGGTCCAGGTCCAGACCCAAACCAGTCAGGTCCAGGTCCAGGTCCAGGTCCAGGTCCAGGTCCAGTCCAGCCAGCTCCAGAAACACGTCTGTGTGTCGCAGGTTAACAGCACACATGCATTTCACCGTTTAAATACCGTCATGTTCACAAACTCTGTGACTTCAACATAATTAGTAGTTAGGTCCATTAATTAAACTGATGAGTTACAGAACAGCTATCAATCGTTTCTGGATTTTAGAGTTTAACAGTAAACTAGAATGAGGTGGAAGGATGAGGACACTGCTCAGTCCACTAGTCCAGATATGAGTGAAACAGAGCTGCAGCCCAGAGCAGCTGCTACAGCTGAACAAACAACCAGACACCCTGAACTTTGACCTTCAGGAGCAGAGCGGGACTGGAGAACATCTACTGGGGACGTCGGACGTGGAAACTGTTCTAGAATAAGATGCTATCACATTTCTGTTTCAGTTGTCTAAAGTAACCCAGAAATAATAATATTAATATCAGACAACTGATCAATTCAAAAAGATGAGTCTCGTCTAGAATTCCTCACGTCTGTGGACAGAAAATGACACAATTACAGAGAAACGTTCATCCACCATGATGACAACCCTCACTGATGCCTTCAACCATGGAGATATGATCCCGCTGTCTGGAGGACCTGCAGATCTACTGTTAGATATCTACGTTTACCCTGGAGGACCTGCAGATCTACTGTTAGATATCTACGTTTAACCTGGAGGACCTGCAGATCTAGTGTTAGATATCTACGTTTACCCTGGAGGACCTGCAATCTACTGTTAGATATCTACGTTTACCCTGGAGACCTGCAGATCTACTACTGTTAGATATCTACGTTTACCCTGGAGGACCTGCAGATCTACTGTTAGATATCTACGTTTACCCTGGAGGACCTGCAGATCTACTGTTAGATATCTACGTTTACCCTGGAGGACCTGCAGATCTACTGTTAGATATCTACGTTTACCCTGGAGGACCTGCAGATCTACTGTTAGATATCTACGTTTACCCTGGAGGACCTGCAGATCTACTGTTAGATATCTACGTTTACCCTGGAGGACCTGCAGATCTACTGTTAGATATCTACGTTTACCCTGGAGGACCTGCAGATCTACTGTTAGATATCTACGTTTACCCTGGAGGACCTGCAGATCTAGTGTTAGATATCTACGTTTACCCTGGAGGACCTGCAGATCTACTGTTAGATATCTACGTTTACCCTGGGGGACCTGCAGATCTACTGTTAGATATCTACGTTTACCCTGGAGGACCTGCAGATCTACTGTTAGATATCTACGTTTACCCTGGAGGACCTGCAGATCTACCTGTAGACATCTCGGTTTAACTTGGAGGACCTGCAGATCTACTGTTAGATATCTACGTTTACCCTGGAGGACCTGCAGATCTACTGTTAGATATCTACGTTTACCCTGGAGGACCTGCAGATCTACCTGTAGACATCTAGGTTTAACCTGGAGGACCTGCAGATCTACCTGTATACATCTAGGTTTAACATGGAGGACCACAGATCTACCTGTATACATCTAGGTTGAACCTGGAGGACCACAGATCTACCTGTAGACATCTAGGCTGAACCTGGAGGACCTGCAGATCTACCTGTAGACATCTAGGTTTAACCTGGAGGACCTGCAGATCTACCTGTAGACATCTAGGTTTAACCTGGACGACCACAGATCTACCTGTATACATCTAGGTTTAACCTGGAGGACCACAGATCTACCTGTAGACATCTAGGTTTAACCTGGAGGACCTGCAGATCTACCTGTAGACATCTAGGCTGAACCTGGAGGACCTGCAGATCTACCTGTAGACATCTAGGCTGAACCTGGAGGACCACAGATCTACCTGTAGACATCTAGGTTTAACCTAGAGGACCTGCAGATCTACCTGTAGACATCTAGGTTTAACCTAGAGGACCTGCAGATCTACCTGTAGACATCTAGGTTTAACCTGGAGGACCACAGATCTACCTGTAGACATCTAGGTTGAACCTGGAGGACCACAGATCTACTTGTAGACATCTAGGTTTAACCTGGAGGACCTGCAGATCTACCTGTAGACATCTAGGTTTAACCTGGAGGACCTGCAGATCTACCTGTAGACAGATCTGTGTGCCAGGACGGCCTGGACCGGCTCAGTCTGAACTGGGAGTGGTGATGGACCATCAAGCGTCCTGGTTGTGTCTCTGTAGAGGCTGATCACCTGACGTGAGCGTCTCTCAGGTGCTGTTTCAGGTGTCTGAGGTCTCTCTGCTCCCACTCATATCTGGACTTCTGGACTTCTGGACTGAGCTGTACCAGCAGCACCGCTGTGACCAACATGGCTGAGCTGAGCTCTGAGCTTACTTGTTGAAGGGAGGAGTCCTGGTGAAAGCCGCTGTCTTTAAAGTCCACCTCGTCATCGCTGGAGGAATGGATGTGGTGCGTGTTCACCTGAGGAGACAACGGCCAGTTATGGTCCATCTCACACCTGCAGCGGTAGGAGGAGTCGCCGTTTACTCACCAGGTCGACGGTGTTTCTCTTGTTTGTGTCAGCGAGCTGTCCTGAAACAAAAGCCTCCCATTTCTCTCTGTCCTCTGCGGGGAGCTCTGGAGAACAGAGACAGGATTCAGATCTAAACTACTGATCCCACATCCTCAGAGTAGATGTGGTTTAAACAAAATGGAGAAATGTTGGTGGCTGGATATCTCCATCACTTTCTTTGACAGCGTTTGGTTATGGACTTGATGCTGCTTTCTGCCGCTGCAGGCCTGAGGGGCGGCTGCGGCCCTGAGGAGCAGCCTGAGGGGCGGCTGCGGCCCTGAGGGGCGGCTGCGGCCCTGAGGGGCGGCTGCGGCCCTGAGGAGCAGCCTGAGGGGCGGCTGCGGCCCTGAGGGGCGGCTGCAGCCCCTGAGGGGGCGGCCTGAGGGCCCTGAGGGGGCGACCGCGGCCCTGAGGGCAGCCTGAGGGGCGGCTGCAGGCCTGCAGCCTGAGGGGCGACCGCAGCCCTGAGGGGCGACCTGAGGGGCAGCTGCGGCCCTGAGGAGCAGCCTGAGGGGCGGCTGCAGGCCTGAGGGGCGGCTGCGGCCCTGAGGGGCGGCTGCAGCCCTGAGGGGCGACCGCGGCCCTGAGGGGCGACTGCAGCCCTGAGGGGCGACCGCGGCCCTGAGGGGCGACTGCAGCCCTGAGGGGCGGCTGCAGGCCTGAGAAGCAGCCTGAGGGGCGACCGCAGCCCTGAGGGGCGGCTGCAGCCCTGAGGGGCGACCGCGGCCCTGAGGGGCGACTGCAGCCCTGAGGGGCGACCTGAGGGGCAGCTGCGGCCCTGAGGGGCAGCTGCAGCCCTGAGGGGTGACTGCAGCCCTGAGGGGCGACTGCAGCCCTGAGGGGCGACCTGATGGGGCGGCCCGCCGGCTGAGGGCTGATGCAGCCCTGAGGGGGGTGGCGGTGACCCTGGGGACCGCGGCCCTGAGGGGTGGCCCCCTGAGGGTACTGCGCCCTGAGGGGGGCCCTGAGGGCGACCTGAGGGGCAGCTGCTGCAGCCCTGAGGGTGCTGCAGCCCTGAGGGGTGACTGCAGCCTGAGGGGCCTGAGCTGGGGTGACCTGGGCGACCTGAGGGGCAGCTGCGGCCCTGAGGGGTGACTGCAGCCCTGAGGGACAACTGCAGCCCTGAGGGGCAGCTGCGGCCCTGAGGGGCCGCTGCAGCCCTAAGGGGTGACTGCAGCCCTGAGGGGCGACCTGAGGGGCAGCTGCAGCCCTGAGGGGTGACTGCGGCCCTGAGGGGCGGCTGCGGCCCTGAGGGGCGGCTGCGGCCCTGAGGGGCAGCTGCGGCCCTGACAGGCGGCATCAACAAATGTCACCTCAGTCACCTGACTAAAACGAAAGTTCATCATCTTTACAACACTAAAGTCACAATTTTATATAAAAAGTTTCTGATGTGTGAAAATGTCCTGAATTTATAGAATTCACTTTTTAAAAACAAAAATGTGTGAATTTAGGACAAAGCTGCTATTGTGTAAAAGTTGACACTTGTAAAGTTCAGGTGTGACAGGTGATTTCTAGGTCAGGAAGTCCCAGCTGTGTTTTAGCAGCTCACATTCTAGTTGGTTCTGATCCCAACATCCCAGCTGTGTTTAAGCAGCTCACATTCTAGTTGGTTCTGATGGTTCTGATCCAAACATCCCAGCTGTGTTTAAGCAGCTAACATTCTAGTTGGTTCTGATGGTTCTGATCCCAACATCCCAGCTGTGTTTAAGCAGCTCACATTCTAGTTGGTTCTGATGGTTCTGATCCAAACATCCCAGCTGTGTTTAAGCAGCTAACATTCTAGTTGGTTCTGATGGTTCTGATCCCAACATCCCAGCTGTGTTTAAGCAGCTAACATCTGCCTGAATGTGGGAAACCCTACTGGGGAACCAGGAACCCAGAACGGGCCCTGATGGTGACCATGGTGGTGATGCAGACCAGGATCAGAGCTCCTGGATGAAGGCCTGGAAGTTCTTACCAGAGATGAGCTGCTGTATCTGCGGCCCGTTCGGACCTTTGTCACTGTTGTGAACTATCGAGTTGGCTATCCTGGTCAGGTGACCCATGTAGCCTCGTCTCCGACCACCCTCCGTTCTGAAACACACCCAGACGACCAGAACCATGAGTTCTCCACCGTGAGTCAGCACCGGTACCACCAGAACCAGAATACGTACTGTTCCTTCTCGTTGGAGCTCCAGGCGTCTACGATTCTCTGAATGAGCTGGCACTTCTGGAACAACTGGAGGAGAAAACAACACCGAGACCCTACTGGTTTACGTTTCCATCAGTAACGGACCGGTCCCTGAATAAGAACCAGTTCATCTGTGGTCTTACATGTGTGATGAGGACGCTCTCCTGGGCCGGTGCCTGATCCGACTCTGGCTGGATCTCTGTGGGAGCCGGAGGCATGGCCAGAATCATGGCTGTGCAGATTTCCACCTGAATGTGGAGGAAGTTGTTCCAGATGTACTTGAAGTACATATCCTGCCCAGAACAACAGAACCGATCAGTTTTAAACCCGTTTGGATCATATAACTGCTAAAACACCACACCGTTGATGCTCCCAGCACAAACATCTGGAATCTTGAAAAGTGACTACAAGTTCAGGCTTCCACTCTACAGACAACTAAACCCCCCCTCAGTTTTACTGCGGACCAGTCAGTCATGTGACTGCCGGGTCGTAAAGGGGGAGGGGCCATGCAGATGGGGGCGGTACTGACCAGGATGACTCCCAGTGTGTTGAGGTTTATGAGTTCTGTGTTGATGCTGTGGGTGTTGCACTGCAGCAGACTGGCCACCAGTCTGACCACGTTGAGCCTGGTGTTGCCCACCGGCGGGTCCAGCACCCCCCACGTGGTCTTCATCACATTTTTCTGTGGGAGAAACAAGCACAGATCAGCAGAGCTTCAGGGTGGAGAGCAGAAACCCAGACGGTGACCCGGCGGTACCTTTGGAGGTTCCAGCAGCAGCTGGTGGAAGTCTTTGAGTCTCGGTCTCACTGCCTCCAAGATGCTGTGGTTGACGGCGAATGAGGGGTGGGACATTCCTGGGGGGCACTCCATGTGACCTTCGAACCTGCCAGGGCAGAGTATTTGGACCAGGATCACACCGTGGGTCTCCACGGGACTGAAGACGCTGGTCCATCAAGACCCAGCTCTAATTTTAAATGGTTCAAACATGGACTCTGGTTCTGGACCGTTAAAGACATAAAACCGGACATACGCTGGCCTCCGGGTCTCAAACAAGGTGAGCAGGATCTGGATCACGCTGACGATGGCGGACTCGCTCTTCTCCTTCTCAAAGATGTTGGAGAGCAGCTGCTCCACCGTCTCCTGTCTGAGGAAGAGGAACAGAAACATCAGGATGAAGACCAGTCTGACCGCTCAACCCAACTACACTCACAACTAGTGATCGACCGATTATCGGTCGGGTCGATTATCGGGGCCGATATTTGGGAATTTGACTTATATCGGCATCGGCCTTTTTTTAATCCGACCGGCCGATATGAAGAAATCAATGTAAAACTGGGTTATTCTGGCTCAGATGCCGCCGCGCCTCTCTCTCCTGCCTGCTGTCTCCTGCATTATTCACCTCGTCCTCTGATTGGTTGAGCGGCAGAGGCGGAGCCTCCGAACAAGAAGCTGTCATCACAAACACGGGAGAGTGAGAGGAAAAGTTTTACTGTGTGAGAAGCTCCCGACAGAAAACACGTGTCAAAGGTAAATGCAGAAAGCTTTTCTGAAATTGTAATAAATATCCCAGAACTCTGCATCTCACAGCTACTACTAACGTTACAGTGAGCAGCAGAATAACGTAAGAGCAGAGTAAACCTTAGCGGCAGCTCTGCTAACTCGTTTACGTCCCAACATATCTGTGAATTATTTAAAAGAAGACTGCTGATAATATCGACATGAAAACAGTCCATGATAGAAAAGCATGTGTGTGTGATTAAGAGAGAGGCATAAAAAACTCAGTTCACTTGTTTTAGGAAGCGCTAAGGTGGAGGTTGCTTAGCTTTTACCATAAAATTAGTCCGTTGATCTGGCTCTAAACGCCCTGCAGACTATGTATTAGCAACGGGGAAAATACACCGTACTTCCCGGACAGTAAGCCCTACAGCTTATACAACGATGTGGCTAATGTATAGATTTCTACGGGCCAGCTTCATGCCGTCAGTATGTTTATCCTCGTCAGAATTAAATTACCGAACCGGTCACAGTGGACCGATGAAACTGTTCAATTAAATCAAACGCACTCACACTAAATTCTTCAGATCAGTCATTTTGTGCTTCATGCACACACCCTCATCATGAAAAACACACGAAGGAATGCATATGATTTAGCTTTTAAGTTAAAGGCAATCGATCTGTCGGTCAGAGAAGTAACCAGAGCTACTGCACGTATTTATTTTGAGATCCGAATATTCGGATCTTTATATTCAGGTGCGCTCAATAGGAAATCACGTATGTAACGTGGAGAATAGTATGTAGTTAGAGACACGTGAAAAACTCTACAACTCACAACTACTAATGTTGCTATGAGCTTTCTGGTCCTATGATCTGAAAATGAACGGGAAGATGAGAGAGTAAAATTCAGAAATGATTCATCTGAACAAAGTGGTGGAACATTTTAAATACTGTGTGAGCTCATTAAAACCGTTAAATCATTAAAACTGCATTATCACTTTATTACATTATTACAGTTTTATTATTACAGTTTTATTATTACAGTTTTATTACTACTGGTTTTGCACACTGTTTTTGTCTACTTACTTTTTATTTAGTGTCTTGTTTTGCGCACTGTTTTTTGTCTATTTATTGCCTATTTAATGTCCTGTCTATTTATGTATATTTTTGTATCTGCTGCAACGAGCCAATTTCCCCTCGGGGATTATTAAAGTATTTTCAATTCAATTCAATTCAAAACCTGGAAAACTGTCTGTGTCCTGTCAGGAGTTTAACTGCACTCATAACAACTATTATACTTTTTTATGTAGCCTTTGTCATATTAATCATTAATAATGTAGCAACACAGTTTTGAATGACAGGGTCCTTGCTATCACATGGTAAAATATAACATTTGATAATGAAATCAACTTAAGGTATCCTAAATGCTGCTGTTTTATATACTACTACTTTATAAAATCTCTGGAAACAAGTTTTTATTTGCATTTACTAGAGACAATGCAGAGCCTGAGAACTCCTGCACTTTTTGTTTTTGTTTCAAGTTAAAACAAAGTTAAATTATTTCAGTTATACTGAAATTTTATTTAATTTATTGTGAAAAAATTTAGGGAGCTATTATCTAAGTTTTTATTTAATGTTACAAGAGGTGCTGCTGAGCCTGAGAACTCCCTGTATTTTTGTTGTGTTTGAACTTAAAACAAAGACAAGTCATTGTAGTTATATTTAAATTTTACTGTATTTTCTGTAATTTCAGAGAGCTATTTATTTAACCTTTTATTCAACTTTATAAGAGATGTTTCTGAGTGTAGGAAATTCAGGCACTTCTGGAGCTATTATTTTCTATTTGTGTGATTCAATGAGCATGCTTTAGGCATTTCAGTGAAGTTCAGTGTTTGCATTATTCAATTTTTTTAGGCCAATTTTTACACTTTTACTCCAAATAAATATCGGCTCCAAATATCGGTTATTGGCCTCCTCTAACTACTAATAATCGGTATCGGTGCTGAAAAACCCATATCGGTCGATCACTACTCAGAACCCCAGCTGAGTTCAGAGGTCCGAGCTCCATCAACCATCTCCACCTCTCAGCATGGAGACGGTTCTGCTCATGCTGAGAGGTCCAACCGTTGGTTCTGGACTTTGATGTAGCCGTTGTGACTACAACTGGCTGCAGCAGCTTCAAGAAGCTTTTTTTTGGTTCAAATTATTTTGAACACACTACATTACCCATAAGGCCATCTTCTTAAAGGGGCCACGCTGGCTCACAACATTTCTTTGCTGCGAGAAAACGCGCACAACATCCTGTGATGTTTCTGCAATTTTTTCTTGATTTTTTAAAAATATTATATATTTCTGAAAAAAATCCGCAAATAACTAAAACCGTGGAACTTAAAGCGAATTGGCGAGGGATCAGTGTAATGTGTTTCCAGGACGACTCCCAGCCTCCTCCTCTAGTTCAGGTACGAGGTATTCATCAGAACGTGGGACGGCTGTGAACCAGCAGCCGCTGGGAATCATGGTCCTTCTAGTCAGTGATGGTGGTCCCACCAGAACCACCATGGAGCGGTTCAGAACCGTCCCAGAACCGACTGTCCTCTCTGCTACAGATACAGGACCGGTCCATTCCAGACATCAGGTCAACCTGTGGAGGCTGGGGGGAGGGCTACAGAAGAGATCTGAGATGTTTGACAGCACTCATGCTTTCATCTGGACCGTTCTGGACAGAACCAGACAGGAGAGATCCGTCTGGAAACCAGCTGACCACCACACAAACTCAAGATCCGGAGACCTCCAGGTCACCTGGTGATGTCCTGAATCCAGACGAGCAGATAGGATTAACAATCACTCCCTGGTGGACCTGAGGTGGTGCAGAGAACCGAGCAGAACCGCTGCAGAACCAGACCACGGGGCTTCCACACTGACTGAAGGAACATTTTATCATCTGGAGCCATGGACACCAACACTTCACTGCTTCTTGTCGAAGGATTTGCAGTTTCCTTTTGATTATTTTTGAAAAGCAAGTCTGAAGTTGACGTTTTTTTTTTTTTCTGAGAGAAAATGGAGAAGAACCGTGTTGATCCCAGTTTGACTGAAACAGGAGTGTGGCGTGAAAACGGCACCGATGTTTGCTGGATCTGTGGATTCTTCTCTTCATTCATTCTCTGCATCTTTAAACAGGAATTCAACCACACCTGGTTGGCATGTGGACCACTGAAACCCAGCTGGAAGCACATCTGTCTCACAGCTGTATGTGGACTGGGGTGAGTACTGGCAAGGACCTCGCAATACAATATCTATCGCGATACTTGGGTCACTATACCCAAGTATCATGATACCCAAGATATTATCGTGATATTCTACCCAGTTAATATCAAACTTAAAAGTAGAGATGAAAAACCAAGTTGCTGTATATGTTCATCAGATGATACTGATCATTCAGAGGACAAATTGAGTCAAAACTATTTGCTTCAAAACAACCTATTTATTGTTTATTATTAGTGTTTTTGCACATTTAAGTGAATTAATGACTTTTCCTAAAAAATCAATGTTAGGAACTGAAGAATCGATATTATATTCGGCGGCCGAAAATCGCGATATATCGCCAAATCAATTTTTTTTTTTTCACACCCCTAATGTGGACTTGGTCCAGACTAACTGGTCTTTGAGCTTCTGGGTCTAAACTGGACATCCTGTCATGAATAGGGGTGAGTATTGGCAAAGACCTCGCAATACGATATGTATCATCATACTTCGATCACGATATGATATCACGATATTACGATATCACAATATATTGCGATATTCTTCCCAGTTAATATCAAAATTAAAAGTAGAGATGAAAAACCAAGTTGCTGTATATGTTCATCAGATGATATTGATCATTCAGAGGACATATAGAGTCAAAACTATTTGCTTCAAAACAATCTATTTATTGTTTATTATTAGTGTTTTGCACATTTAAAGGAGCCGTTTGTAAGATTATGGCCAAAACTGGTACTGCAGTCACTTTCAAATTACTGTTGAGCGGCGTGTACCCTCCCCCTCCTCCCCGACCAGAGGTTGCCAGGTCGGCTACAGAATGCAGCAGGAACGTAGGCTGCCATGGCAAGCGACGAGTCCTACACAGTAAGTTTATTTTCCGTTAATTATATTTAATGCTTTATGAAAGATCTTTTCTTTCTTTGATCTTTCGTAACTAGAGGAAATATTTTCCCGTTGAGGCGTTTCGTAACCTGAAAGTTTCGTATGTAGAGGCGTTCATAAGTAGAGGTACCACTGTTACCTTGTCCAAGTAAATTAGCGTTAGCCAAACATTTAGCTATGAATCTTACCTGTCCAGGAGAAAATCAGCAACGTTGGCGTCTGTCTTCAAATTCTTCTCCGCTTTCAGCCGTCTCCATCTATCAAAAGCATCTCCTATACAAATCCTTGTTTTATTTCGGACCTTGTCACGACGTAACTCGGATTCATAACGAGGTCTTTTAGGTTTTGGAAAGCTAGACATTTTTTCATCCAACACGTTCATAGCGGCTGCTGCGATAATTAGAGCCGAGCTGGCAACCCGGATGCAGAAACACTACTGATTTGGTGATTGGGAGATAGGTGGAGGGTGGAGCTTCAGGCCAAAACAAAAAATGACAACATCAACATCAGTTGAGGGCTGCAACTCCTCTTTTTAAACGGGAATATCCTGGCTTGAGTGCTGTTGTCAGTGACATAAGTATTTGAAATGAACATGATTTTTAAATGTCTGTTGACATATCGGGGTCATTTTATGATTCGTTTTATTAGATCTCTTACATACGGCTCCTTTAAGTGAATTAATTAATTTTCCCAAAAAAAAAAAATCGATATTAGGAACTGAAGAATCGATATTATATCGGGCGGTCGAATATCGCGATATATCGTCAAATCGATATTTTTTTTCACACCCCTAGTCCTGAAGGTCAGTGAAAGCAGCAGCAGAACTGATCCTCCTGTTCAGTCGGACACCATCACCATGTTCTTACTTCTCCAGCGTGGCCAGTAGAGGGTCTGGTTCTGAGCAGCCCTGGACCTGGAAGATCTGGTCTCTGCTGAGTCTGATGATCTCACACAGGGACTGGGAGGCGTTGGAGTGTCTCTGTGGAGACAAAGACAGACAGCAACATGAGTGTGTGGCTCTGAGCCTTGACGCTCCCATTCTTGTGTGAAACTCACATCTTCGTCCTGAGAAGACTGCACCATGTCCACCAGCCTCTGGATGACCTTCTCCTCATTCAGCCACTGGAGCAGCACAGATGAGACGCCGTCAAACACCGACAACAAATATTTTATGCATACATGTTACTTCTGAGAAGCAGGTGGTCAAAATTCAGTGGAACCTGAACTAACCCTGCTAGAAACTGGATCTGCTAGAGGACATCTTTTCTTTTTTTTATTGGGGTCGTGTTAGCAGGTTGTCCTGCATTGGTACCTCGACCCTTTTCTTCCAGCCAGCGACCACACTGCTGCTGATTTCTGGCCTGATCTAGTTTGTCCTCCAGCAGAAGCTGAAACCAGCTGTTACCCACGTTGAGAACGTCCTGTCGCAGCTGCTGCGGTTCGATGCAGGTCAACATCCTGAGCAGCAGGTCCATGATGGCCGACGTCCCGATGTGTTTGATCATCAGATCCACAAAGTCCTCCCTCTTCCTCAGAAAGTTGACGATCTGTTCACACAGAAACGGTGTTGGATGAGCTCTCCGGGGGCGGCCGGCGCCTCAAACGTGACGGCGTCGCAGACGTACCTGCTCAGGCTTGCGTCCAATCAGGATGGACAGGACTTTAGAGAAGAAGCTGGCCAGCAGCGGGTTCAGAGGAGGTTCATTCTTCAGGAAGGAGTAGAGCTTCATCAGCAGCTTCTCATCTTCTCCCAGCCTGTCGTTGATCTGACTCACGTCTGACGTCAGCAGCTCACAGGAAATGTTGGGGTATCTGCAGGAAACCAACACTGCCTCAAACACTCTGGAGCAGCAACACCACCAGAACAACTACACGTGTCAACATGCAGGACAGAAACGATGTACGCTGGACATTAACTAACCGTTTACATGTCAATGATTAGCTAGAAGAGTTTCATTCAGCATTCAGACCTGGTGGACCCAGTCTGCTACCATCAGAGACGGTATTCAATGATCCTGGTTTCAGTCAGGCTGGTCTGACAGATGCCAGTTTGTTCATGAGAATGAGGAGTCTCTCATTCACCAGAGCTTGTCATGGTGTTCCTCAGAGTTCTGTACTTGGACCACTACTTTCCTCTCAGGTGAATGAGGAGTCTCTCATTCACCAGAGCTTGTCATGGTGTTCCTCAGGGTTCTGTACTTGGACCACTACTTTCCTCTCAGGTGAATGAGGAGTCTCTCATTCACCAGAGCTTGTCATGGTGTTCCTCAGGGTTCTGTACTTGGACCACTACTTTCCTCTCAGGTGAATGAGGAGTCTCTCATTCACCAGAGCTTGTCATGGTGTTCCTCAGGGTTCTGTACTTGGACCACTACTTTCCTCTCAGGTGAATGAGGAGTCTCTCATTCACCAGAGCTTGTCATGGTGTTCCTCAGAGTTCTGTACTTGGACCACTACTTTCCTCTCAGGTGAATGAGGAGTCTCTTATTCACCAGAGCTTGTCATGGTGTTCCTCAGAGTTCTGTACTTGGACCACTACTTTCGTCTCAGGTGAATGAGGAGTCTCTCATTCACCAGAGCTTGTCATGGTGTTCCTCAGAGTTCTGTACTTGGACCACTACTTTCCTCTCAGGTGAATGAGGAGTCTCTTATTCACCAGAGCTTGTCATGGTGTTCCTCAGAGTTCTGTACTTGGACCACTACTTTCCTCTCAACACTGCTTTCATCAGCACTCAGATCAGTTCTGGGCGGTATACCGATTCATACTGAATACTGGTGTTTATTTTTCTTATGATATTAATTTTTCATATACCGTAATACCGGTGAGTATGTACTGTAGCGTACACAACGTTGGGAACGCCGCGCGGCGGAACGTAAGTGCCGCAGAACATTGTTTGACAGGGGACTGTTTTGCAGTTGCACTGGAGGCACAACACGCTACTAGTTTCTGGTTAAACGGTGATGGATGCTAACAGCGAAAGTCCCGAAGTGGAAGCTCCAGAACGGCAACATGAGACTGAGGAACTTCTTCCTGAACCAGGAGCCGTGGATTTAAAAAAGACGAACGTCCAACAAACTACAATAATCTGCTAATTTTGCTGAATTTCCCTTCTGGGATGAATGAAGTATTTTTCATTTTTCATTCATTGAAATGTTGTTGAGCTAAAGTTGTAGCCGCGGGAGGCAACAGGCTGGCCGAGAGGCCTTATTTATTGTTTAATATATATTTAGTTTGTCCATAAAGTTGTAATGTGTGAATATTGTTTATATGCTGCAACAGGATAATCCTTTTTTTTTTTCAAAACTTGAATATTGAAAGTTGGATACTTTGTTTACTATTTATTTGTTGAAATATTTTGAGAACGTTGTTTACATTGTGTGGTTAATATTGATTTTTTACAAAATGTTTTTTCAAGTTGTTTGCAAATTTTGAAAAATAAAAGGGTTCTGTATTTTAACTGCAACTATCATCATTCTGATTCCTTCACTTAATTAGAATCACGAGTGCCACCTCTTTGTAAATAGTATCATTTTGTGAGGCCATGCAAACCTGTATTAATACTAGTGTAGATATGAATGTTTTTCTACAATATTCACTCCTCCTGACAGTAAAATAGCTCATTATAAGACAATTTACTGCAGCAATTCCTCTAAATGATTAGAAAATGTGGTTAACACCCAGTCGTGCCTTCAAAAAAAAAAAAAAAAAAACGTGATATGCCGTGAAACCGATATAATTTTGAAAAATCCCGTGATATAAATTTTAGGTCATACCGCCCAGCACTAACTCAGATAATATCTGTATCAGGGTCAGCATCTGTATTAGGGTCAGCATCTGTATCAGGGTCAGCATCTGTATCAGGGTCAGCATCTGTATCAGGGTCAGCATCTGTATCAGGGTCAGCATCTGTATGATGGTCAGCATCTGTATGATGGTCACTCTTTGTTACCCTGACGTTTTCAGAACAGAAGAACCTCAAAGACAACAGGGTTCCTGCAGTTTCACAGCTGGGTCCTCTGACATCAACAGCTCATCGCCACCATGTCCCATCAAACATCTGCCAGCATCCTGCCACGGCTCATCTGATATTTCTAAGGCTGCAGAGACTCATGTTGACCCATAAATCAAAGGTTTTAAATCTTTTAAACAGTATTGTAGATGCAGAACTGAGTCTTGGAAGGAACATTTATCTAAGTGTAGATGTTACGGGAGTCTTACTTGTATTTAACCTTCTCCTCAACATCAGCGCTGGGTTCCTGCGTGATGAAGGTCACCAGGTCCTCCATGCACTGCGGTCTCAGCAGGAAGTCCACCAGCTTGTGGTTGTGAGCCTTACACTCCTGCAGGACGTCGTCCTCGTCCATGACCTCCGTCAGCGTCACATCCTCCTTCTCCAGGAGCGTGTCGATGTGGGACGTGGTGTGGAGGTCAAATTTCCAAAACATGTTGGCTCTAAGACAAACAGATAACATGTACACAATAAACAGGTGGAGAACTTTTTACAACTAACTACATTAGTGGTGTCAAATTCCCTTTGATCCTGGTCCACATCATCACCATGGTTACCATCAAAGGCTATTCTTTACTTTCTTAACCAGTGTCGTCACATTTCCCACTGGTTTCATGGACTTGGTCCACAAGGTTGTTTCTGACATTCGGATCCTGTCTCTGGTCGACACGAACCGTTTTACCTGATGAGCCACAAAACCCCCCTTACAGTTGGAGCCAGACCCTAGTGGTCGCCCACGCAACTGCAGCCTCTGGCAGAGCAACTGCGGCCTCTGGCAGAGCAACTGCGGCCGCTGGCAGAGCAACTGCAGCCTCTGGCAGAGCAACTGCAGCCTCTGGCAGAGCAACTGCAGCCTCTGGCAGAGCAACTGCAGCCTCTGGCAGAGGAACTGCGGCCCCCGGCAGAGCAACTGCGGCCCCCGGCAGAGCAACTGCGGCCCCCGGCAGAGCAACTGCGGCCCCCGGCGGAGGAACTGCGGCCTCTGGCAGAGCAACTGCGGCCCCTGGCAGAGCAACTGCGGCCCCTGGCAGAGCAACTGCGGCCTCTGGCAGAGCAACTGCGGCCTCTGGCAGAGCAACTGCGGCCCCCGGCAGAGCAACTGCGGCCCCCGGCAGAGCAACTGCGGCCCCCGGTGGAGGAACTGCGGCCTCTGGCAGAGCAACTGCGGCCTCTGGCAGAGCAACTGCGGCCTCTGGCAGAGCAACTGCGGCCCCTGGCAGAGCAACTGCGGCCTCTGGCAGAGCAACTGCGGCCTCTGGCAGAGCAACTGCGGCCCCCGGTGGAGGAACTGCGGCCTCTGGCAGAGCAACTGCGGCCCCCGGCAGAGCAACTGCGGCCCCCGGTGGAGGAACTGCGGCCCCTGGCAGAGCAACTGCGGCCCCCGGTGGAGGAACTGCGGCCCCCGGTGGAGGAACTGCGGCCTCTGGCAGAGCAACTGCGGCCCCTGGCAGAGCAACTGCGGCCTCTGGCAGAGCAACTGCGACCCCCGGTGGCTGGTGGAGGAACTGCGGCCTCTGGTAGAGCAACTGCGACCCCCGGTGGCTGGTAGAGCAACTGCGACCCCCGGTGGCTGGTGAAGGAACTGCGGCCTCTGGTAGAGCAACTGCGACCCCCGGTGGCTGGTGGAGGAACTGCGGCCTCTGGTAGAGCAACTGCGACCCCCGGTGGCTGGTGGAGGAACTGCGGCCTCTGGTAGAGCAACTGCGACCCCCGGTGGCTGGCAGAGCAACTGCGGCCCCCGGTGGAGTCAGGTGGATGTTCAAGTCAAAGAAAAGCTCCAGGTAGGGCTTCGGAACAACCGGACAACACAAGAACCCAGAGGTTCCGACCTGAATCGGGTCTCGGGTCCACTCACTAGACGTGACTCCGGGTTCAGGTCTGAATCGGTACAGTTAGTCCCGGTCCGGTCGGTATCTCTGACAGGCTGGGTCCACGTTTACCTGAGAGGTAAAGATATTGGCGGTGGCAGCTGTTACTGATGCACCCTCATACCAAACTTGGTATCTGTATGATCGAGTTTTTTTTGCCATCCAACCACTTTCAGGGCATAAATGGGAAAAAAAACAACAATAATCCTTTAATTTAAAAAAATCAATATTTCCTTGCATCTATTTGTTTATAAGATTGAGTGTGGTCAGCATGTGAATGAGAACATTGTGGAGTTGTCTGGAAGTTGAAGGGCTTCAGCGGGTTGCTGAGGACCCACAGTCCTGCTCTGGTGTTAAAGCAGCTGTGGAGTCTTGGAGCAGAACGTTCCAGCTGGAGATCACAGTCTCATCCAAAGGTGTTGAGATCATGTGACTGTTCAGGAGGGATTTGTTCATTAAACTTATATCTCGCCGTGTCATGTTTTTTCTAGAAAAAAGCCAGAGTGCTGTTTGTCTAAATGTGGCCCTGGTATAAACTGGTACCTGTCCAGGTGGACCCCTGCTTCTCACCTGAAGAGAGCTGGGATAGACTCCAGCGGATCCCTGTGACCCTGCAGTGATTAAACGGGTCTAGATGATGGAGGGATGGAAAGGAGGAGTACTGTCACAGCCTCCAGTAATGTCTTATTGGACTTACAGACCGACTCTTTCTTCATACGTGGTTCAAATCCCCTTTAAAATCCTTTGAACTGCTCACTCTCTCTCTGTGGGTTGATATTAGGGATGTTTTAAAACCGATACTGATAACCGATAACCGATAACACACACATATTCCTAAGATCATTACATCAATACTATGAACAAAACCAAAAACAGTTTTGACTCTTTAAATGAACAGATATTTATTTTTTCCAGTGAAAAACTATTGTCAAGCCTCTCAAACATTTTCTTAAATCTATCAAACAAACCTATTTGATATCTCACATTAACTTAAATAAGGTTCATTACTGACTGATATAAAAAATAAAGGCTCCTTGAACTGATGGAAATACATGCATCAGAATTACTAACTGAAAAAGATTAACATTTAAAGGATTTTGACTAGTAGTTCCATTTAGTTAGCATTAGCTCACGTTAGCACGATTTCAAAACTCCATGGAAGCGATTGTTATGTTGTTGGTAGGGCCCTATGAAATCCGTTTTATTTTTTCTCAAATTCCATTTTAATTTTTTTCATTTTCGGTGTTTTTCGGTTTTTAATTTTTGAGAATTCCGTTTTAAGCATTTTATGCAAATTTAACCCCAAGACAGTATATAAAATAATGAAATATAGACAATTTATGCAAATATAACTGTAATCTTTAATGTTTTCGTACTTAATATACTAAATATATTGTGTCAAATAAAACATGATTTTTTTGACAAAGAAAAAAATTCAAGAAAAAATAATTCAAATAATTCAAAAATCAATTTAAAGTACAAAAAAGAAACAAATTTCAACAGCCGTAAACTAATCATTTTAGCTTGTTTAATTTATTCTGTTATCAGACACATAGTTTGTCATGACGTACCTGACATTTTTCAGGTACGTCATGACAAACTATGTGTCTGATAACAGAATAAATTATATTTACTACAGCTGATGTAGATGCTATGAAATCCAAAGCACTGAACACTGGTTGTGTGTGTCAGTGTTTTTTTTTTTTGTTTTTTTTTAGGTGTTCCAGCCTCTTTGTGTTTTGATCAGTGAGGGATTCTCGCCTCTTCATGTTTCTGCTTTTCACTCGTCCAGTGATCCTCGCACGTATATTTTCATGTCCATTCAATCGTGTGCTGGCTAAACTAGCAGAACATTGAATCGCCAGACACAATAATCTTGGATAAACTGCTCTGTCCTGTACCTGGGAGTCAGCCGGTAGTTCCTTCGCTTCTTCCCCGGTTTCTCAGGTGGCCGCTTCGACATGTTTTTTTTTTTTTTTTAATTAATGAGGAAAGCGGGGGCAGGAGGTGGAGAAGCGTGCAGTGTCCCAGCTTTTCGTGACTCCTGTTGGAACATTTTCTCGAAGGAAAAGTTCCTTTTAGTCCGGGAGAAAAAAAACAAACTTTTACACAACTTGCCGCTCAGTACTGTTATAGTGCGCATTTAAAGTGAATTCCATTTTTAATCTCCAGTTCCGTGATTCCGTGATCATGGATTCCATAGGGCCCTATGTAGGTGGCTGATCAGGTTTTACGTATTAAAGCTTGTGCTTCCCTCCTCGTAGAATTCACTCGGAGGATTCGTCACAAATAACCACCAAACTATCTTCTTCTGAAACTTTAACGTAGTTCCACGCCGCCATGTTTGTTGTGATCAGCGCTGTGCTGCAGGCTGCATTCAAGGTGGAACGTAAATTCCTACGTTCCCTTGTTTGCTAGTCGTTCTTTCAGCCTTTTCTATTTTTTCTTTTTTGTGTGTAACATGTGGGAAAATACTGCGAATATCAATTAAAGTCAGCAACTACTAAAATTATGACCGAGTTAACGAGTTGTTTTCTGGCATGAGGGGGTATTCTTGATTTTCCTGATTGAGTAATCGTTTTTCTGATTATGCCGACGTCACTTGAACATAACATTAACTGCTGGTCATTCAAGGCTCAGAGGGAGCGAGACACTGCTGTGTTGACAGAAATATAAATGTTATCGGGGCTATTCGTCATGATATCGACTTATTGGGATGACGTCATCATTTCCTGTTATCAGCCCGATAGTTATCGTTCACCCCTAGTTGATATAATGTCAATGTCAATTCCACCAGATTTTCTCTGCCATTTTTATGTCAGACTTCCTGCCAACTTGATGTGCTGTGTGTAAACTGATGCGGTCTGCCAGCGGCCAAGTGCCAAAATAGACTCGACACGCATCTCTGGGGTAAAAGTGTGGACGGGCCCCACTGGGGGCGCCTCTGGGGGCTCCTCTGGGGGCCCCACTGGGGGCCCCACTGGGGGATGCGGGGCTCCTCTGGGGGCCCCACTGGGGGCTCCTCTGGGGGATGCGGGGCTCCTTTGGGGGCCCCACTGGGGGCTCCTCTGGGGGATGCGGGGCTCCTCTGGAGGATGCGGGGCTCCTCTGGGGGCCCCACTGGGGGCTCCTCTGGGGGCTCCTCTGGGGGCTCCTCTGGAGGATGCGGGGCCCCTCAGGGGGCTCCTCTGGGGGCTCCTCTGGGGGCCCCTCAGGGGGCTCCTCTGGGGGCTCCTCTGGGGGCTCCTCTGGGGGCTCCTCTGGGGGATGCGGGGCTCCTCTGGAGGATGCGGGGCTCCTCTGGGGGCCCTCTGGGGGCCCCTCTGGGGGCTCCTCTGGGGGCTCCTCTGGGGGCTCCTCTGGAGGATGCGGGGCCCCTCAGGGGGCTCCTCTGGGGGCTCCTCTGGGGGCCCCTCAGGGGGCTCCTCTGGGGGCTCCTCTGGGGGCCCCTCTGGGGGCTCCTCTGGGGGCTCCTCTGGGGGCTCCTCTGGGGGATGCGGGGCCCCTCTGGGGGCTCCTCTGGGGGCCCCTCAGGGGGCTCCTCTGGGGGCTCCTCTGGAGGCCCCTCTGGGGGCTCCTCTGGGGGCTCCTCTGGGGGCTCCTCTGGGGGCTCCTCTGGGGGCTCCTATGGGGGATGCGGGGCTCCTCTGGGGGCTCCTATGGGGGATGTGGGGCTCCTCTGGGGGATGCGGGGCTCCTCTGGGGGCTCCTCTGGGGGCTCCTCTGGGGGCTCCTATGGGGGATGCGGGGCTCCTCTGGGGGCTCCTATGGGGGATGTGGGGCTCCTCTGGGGGATGCGGGGCTCCTCTGGGGGCTCCTCTGGGGGCCCCTCTGGGGGCCCCTCTGGTGTGACTACTCTCATTGACTTGAACAGCGGAGGTTCAAAGCAGCGGTGCTTCAGTTCCTTCTTTGTTCCGTCTGCAGTGGGACTTGAACCTGACTGGATCAGTACCAAGTATTAGCCCCTTACTGAACTCAGGGGTTGATGGGAAATGAAGTTAACTCCTAAGATGTTGACGTCCTCCTTCCATGAACAGACACCTGTTGGTACTGGTTCTCCAGCAGGTCTGGAGCAGCCAGCCTGGAAGGGCTGATGGAAGCCAACGGCTGCTAACACCCCACTGGTCTGGAGGACGTGTCCCCAACTACAGACGGTTTTTAACTGGTCAGTAATGGAATATTAATATTGATCTGTTTGGTTCACTTTAATGACAAACTGATATCTGGAGGTGTTTTTATTTTAAAAAGTGTCCATGTCCAGCCTCCATCACTGGTGAAGCAGAACTGTTCAGGACCTCCTCAGTAGATGTTCTGGAGTTCTGGAACCAGACAGAGACACCTGAACTGAACTGGTGTCTGAACTGGTCCTGACAGTAGGGTAGTGACTGTAGCGTTTCAACACACCTCACCTTCCCTGAGCTGAGGTGTTCAGGTGCGCCTGCAACAGAGGACCTGAGGGTTCTGTGGTACCTGTGAATACGTTGGAGTCCAGTCCGTGGAGCTCAGGTTAAAAACAGATGTGCTCTAGTCTCTGGGAGTCCTGGCCCATTCCAGGGTGGACAGACGGACGGCAGGTACACCTGCTTCACACACCTGTGGAGCAGAGACAACAGACAGAAGCAGACACTTTAAAGAGCTGCTGCACCTTCATGCTGGCAGGGATTTAATCCAACACCACCTGCTTTTGTTGCAGCTACGCCCCACTCCCCTCCGACCCCGCGGCTGCGCCCCACTCCACACCGACGCCGCAGCAGCGCCCGACCCCTCTCCGACGCCGCAGCAGCACCCCACTCCCCTCTGACCCCACAGCTGCGCCCCATTCTACTCCGAAACTGCGCCCGACCCCACTCCGACGCCGCAGCTACGCCAGACTCCCTCTGACCTAGGGGTTAGGGGTTAGGGGTTAGGGGTTAGGGTGGTGTGTGGTGTTAGGGTTAGGGGTTAGGGGTTAGGGTGGTGTGTGGTGTAGTGTGGACGGAGGAAACCACCAACAGCAGAGATTCAGATCTGCTCTCTGAGTCCCCAATTGGCTGAGCCTGCATCACATGACCACCACCAGAAACAACTGATTACCTCAGCGACGCTGTAAACAACAACCACCACATGGAGATGGAACTGGAATCTGCCGATCCTGCGGCCTGACCCTCGCCGTCGGCAGACACCCCACCCCCCCCCCAGCTCCAGTCTGGATCTATTGAACCTGCAGCTGTGGTCCAGGTGTCCAGGAGGACCGACTCCAGAACAACCAGCAGCAGATATTTCAGCCCGGTTTCACTCATGTCCACGTGGTCAGTCAGCGTGGACGGTCATGTGACAGGCGTTTACGGTGGTGTGAGGTGGACACAGCTGACCTGTTGGCGTAGTTTTGTTTAATAATGAATAATGAATACAGACCTGGATTCGGACACTAATCCTTCATGTGTTTGTTAAAGACATGAGACGTTCAGAAGCACGCTAACGTCAGCAGAAGCATGCTAACATCAGCAGAAGCAAGCTAACGTCAGCAGAAGCAAGCTAACGTCAGCAGAAGCAAGCTAACGTCAGCAGAAGCAAGCTAACGTCAGCAGAAGCAAGCTAACGTCAGCAGCGCCGCTTCGCTAAACTGTACAGACAAGACGAGCAAGGTTCACTATCCTGTTGATTATTCCACTTCATCAAACCGTTTCTCTGATGACCTCACAGGTTCACAAAGACCCAACCAGAGCCGCTGGGCCGGTCCAGGACTGGAGAACCCACAAACCATCATGTCCACGTCAGGTCTGGTCCAAGTAGACAGCAGTCTGATAACCATGAAGGCTGACTCAGGTTCAGGTGATGGACTGGTTCAGACAGACCAACACCAACCTGCTCTGTTCACCTGGGAACACAGACCTCCTAACCAGAACCAGAACCCTAACCAGAACCCAAATCCTAACCAGAACCGGAACCCTAACCAGAACCAGAACCCCCAGGATGAGGAGTGTAGAGTAGGATGTTCCTCCACCACCCTAACCCTGCTAGAAACCAGGCAGAACAACTAGAAAGAACAAAACAGAACCCAACAAACAGTGACA
The DNA here is from genome assembly GCA_018398805.1 of Hirundichthys speculiger. NCBI lineage: Eukaryota > Metazoa > Chordata > Actinopteri > Beloniformes > Exocoetidae > Hirundichthys > Hirundichthys speculiger. Next base: position 181,794 of record JAGFBZ010001886.1, read on the forward strand.
GAGGACCAGGGGACCCGGGGGACCGTCCACCTGCTGCAGGGGGACCAGGGGACCGGGACCAGGGGACCGGGGGACCTGAGGACCAGTCCACCTGCTGCAGGGGGACCAGGGGACCGGGACCTGGGGACCGGGGGACCTGGGGACCAGTCCACCTGCTGCAGGGGGACCAGGGGACCGGGGGACCTGAGGACTGTCCACCTACTGCAGGGGGACCAGGGGACCAGGACCAGGGGACCGGGACCTGGGGACCGGGACCTGGGGACCAGTCCACCTGCTATGGGGGGACCAGGGGACCGGGGGACCTGAGGACTGTCCACCTGCTGCAGGGGGACCAGGGAACCGGGACCAGGGGACCGGGACCTGGGGACCAGTCCGCCTGCTGCAGGGGGACCAGGGGACCGGGACCAGGGGACCGGGACCAGGGGACCGGGACCAGGGGACCGGGACCTGGGGACCGGGACCTGGGGACCGGGACCTGGGGACCGGGACCAGTCCACCTGCTATGGGGGGACCAGGGGACCGGGACCAGGGGACCAGTCCACCTGCTATGGGGGGACCAGGGGACCCGGGGGACCTGAGGACTGTCCACCTGCTATGGGGGGACCAGGGGACCGGGACACCGGTCCGCCTGCAGCAGCACCTCCATCCCATGAAGGGATCTTCATCATCAGCTCCAGAAATGTGAACGTTCCAGTTTTAGTTGAACTGTATTAGAATATGATTGATCAATAATCAATCTATTATTTCTGGAATCATCCTCATGAAAACAGCAACATGAAGGAAAACCAGCAGAGGACTGGAACATAAAACTGTTTACCAACTAATGTGTCTGACATACAACATGAATATATTAACTGTCTATTAAAGGTAAGATTAGAGAATAATAAACACATTTACATGAATAACGTCCAACATTCTCCAGGATTAATCAGCACAGCTGCAACGATCCATTTATCTACTGATTTAACCATCAATGAGTAACAGGATCAATACACACTGAAAATAATGATCACACATCAATACATGCTGCCTTCAAATAATAGATTATTCATTATTTAACTATCTAGCAGAACACAGAAACAAAAAATGGAAATTATCTATTTTATAGTGACTTACTATCATTTAATAGTAAGTCAATAGTAAGTCAAATAGTAAGTCAATTTACCATGTTTTCAACATGGTAAATTGAAAACATTTCTGTTCAGTAAAGCCTACAATTAGTCTAATCTATAGTGTGTAGGGGCTAATAGTTATAGCTACAGTTAGTCTAATCTATAGTGTGTAGGGGCTAATAGTTATAACTATAGTTGTAGTAGCTCAGACTAGAGTAGCTCGTCTTAATCACAGGTTCATCATAGCTATGCTGCTATAGGCCTACGCTACAGGGAGACACCAACATGATCTGCTGAGTGGTGTCTCCACTGCTCTTCTCCTTTGTCTTCCCTTTCCTCCTCCCTTCCTCCTCCTCCAGCTCATAATTATTTGGGAGCACCCTGTTACTGAAACTGTGCACCATATTCTTTGCTTTCCTCTGGTTTGTTGTGCTGTTTCTGCCCCCTTTTCTCTTTGTGTATTAGCAGGCCAGAGTGTCCTGGGTTTCATGCTGACTTGCAGTTCCATCCTCTGTCCATCCCGGGGTTCTCCTCCACTTGTGTTTGGGTGCCGACTGACGTGGTGATCGGCGACCTGGTCCTCTGGCCATCTCATCCCAGTGCTGCTGCCTCCATCTGTTTATGTTTATATGGCCATTGTATTTAGTCATTTGTGTCTCTCCTCTTTCTGTCCTCCATCTTCTCTCCGTCCTCCATCCTCTCTCTGTCCTGTCTCCCCTCTTTTCTTTCTCTACCCGGCTGGCCTTCGGCAGGAGGGTCCCCCCATATGAGCCAGGTCCTGCTCAAGGTTTCTTCCTCTTAAAGTGGAGTTTTTCCTTGCCACTGTTTGGCATTAAGGTTTTTTTTCTCCCTACGTGGGAGTTTTTTACCTGCCATTATCACTGATTGGATTTAATATTATAATCTTAGTTAATGATATTTGCTCGGGGGTCATGCTCTGGGTCTCTGTAAAGCGCCTAGAGACAATTGTCATTGTAACAGACGCTATACAAATAAAATTGAATTGAATTGAATTGAATTAATATGAAAGGATCAATCAATATCCTGTCATATTGATCAGCTCCTGAGTCAGGAACACCAGATGGAGACACCTGACAGAAACCATCCAGTTAACTGGTGGAACACCTACTGAGGAGGTCTGAACGGTTCTGGTTCAGGACTAACGGAGGTCTGAACGGTTCTGGTTCGGGACTAACGGAGGTCTGAACGGTTCTGGTTCTATTCCAGAATAAAACACCATCACATATCAGCTGGCAGTCATCTAACACAAACCAAAGAGATCAATATCAGATTACTGATCAGTTGTATTGATAAGTCTCTGGTCTAAGGACACATAGCAGCTCTGAGACGCTCCTGAACAACTCATCGCATCAACCCCTTCCTGGTTGGTTCGGTATGTTCTGTACCGGTGGAAATGGCTGTGACTGGTCTGGATTCTGCATTAGCTCGGTCCAGGACAGGCTCCAGAACCGTTTCAGTTCCACAACCAGTCAGACAGGAACAACGAGTAGACCTTTACAGCTGAACCAGGACCAGAAGACCGGCCCAGCTGCATCAGGTCCAGAACAAGCCCACTGGTCAGTCCACATCTCCAGAAACAGCCCTGTTACAGGCCCTTAACTAGTGCTGGGCGGTACACCGGTTCATACCGAATACCGTAATACCGGTGAGTATGTACTGTAGCATAAACAACGTTGGGAACGCCGCGCGGCGGAACGTAAGTGCCGCAGAACATTGTTTGACAGGGGACTGTTTTGCAGTTGCACTGGAGGCGCAACACGCTACTAGTTTCTGCTTAAACGGTGATGGATGCTAACAGCGAAAGTCCCGAAGTGGAAGCTCCAGAACGGCAACATGAGACTTCTTCCTAAACGAGCAACTTCCACACGACAGACACGGCTCCTCGTTTAGGAGCCGTGTCTGTCGTGTGGAAGTTCTTTGGATTTAAAAAAGACGACGTCCAACTAACTACAATAATCTGCAAATGTTGCCGAGCTAAAGTTGTAGCCGCGGGAGGCTACACCAGCAATCTGCTACACCACCTAAGCCGCAATGTTGTTTACATTGGCCACGGTTACATGTTTTTTAATTCGGAATTAATAATTCCGAATTAAATAATTCAGAATTAAATGATTCTGAATTAAATAATTCCGAATTAAACTATTTTCCTTCGAGTTTACATGGAAATAGTAATTCCGAATTGAGGTTTACATGGAAACACGTTTGTTCGGCTTTATCCAACTCCGCTTTAGGTCTGGGGGTTGGGAAGGGTTCTGATTGGATGGGGGGGGCGGACGTCTTTACGTCCTTACGTCTACTAGAAGAAAACAAACTTAGCAACAACTCGGTTAGCAACAACATTCCGCTTATTTTTGACCTGGGTGGCGTCTCTATCTGTGAAACCTCCTTCATTTAACCTGGCCGCTACAACTTTGAAAAGCTCACAATTTTTATGTTTCCTGCCATCTGTTCTTTTAATTATTTCCAGTTCCTCCAAGCTATTTATTAAATAAATCGTCTCTGCTCTTGACCACCGTTTACTGCGTGCTGCCATTTTGAAACTTTGTTTTGAAAACAAGCCCAGCGCGGAATATAAGCGTCATCGCGACAGACGGGCAAGAGAACTAGCATGGACAGAAAGACGGGAATTAATTTAAACAGGAATGAGTGTTTACATGACCGTGGAATTATTTAATTCGGAATTAAAATCAGAATAAACCAGCCACTTACTTCGGAATTAAGTTTAATTCGGAAATGACATTTTCATATGGAATTAGGTTTACATGGTAACTTTTATTCAGATTTAACTTTAATTCTGAATTAAAGAGGAATTAAACTTCCCATGTAAACGCACTGATTGTGTAGTTAATGTTGATTTTTTTTTTTTTTTTTTTACAAAATATGTTTTTTCAAGTTGTTTGCAAAATTTGAAAAATAAAAGGGTTCTATATTTTAACTGCAACTATCATCATTCTGATTCCTTCACTTAATTAGAATAACGAGTGCCACCTCTTTGTAAATAGTAGTGCTGGGCGATATGGAAAAAAATCGTATATCACGATATGGGCTATTTTATATCACGATAACGATATATATCCCGATATACCATAATAAAGTATGTTTTCCGTTATTCTCTGAAAAGTTTGATTAAAATTTCATTGCTTACTTTTCAACTTTATTTTGAAAGGACATTTAGCTGAACTGTCACAAACACACATTTTAGTGCAGCAAAAACAGGTAGGTACAGAGGTACAGTAGCTTTCACATTTTTTTAAAGTGCACAACAGTTTCTGAGAGGAAAAACACATTTTTGCACTGAAGTTCAGCTATAAAAAATAAACACAAATTATTTTTCAACTTTCTGAAATCTGTAACCTTGTAGTGCAAAGTTTGCAAACCAATATAAAGTGTCTAAAGTAAACATCAGGGTTGAAGAGAACTCTGTTTAAGGCATTAACCATGAATAAAAGTGGAAACATAAAATGCTACTTTGTAGAAGTAGATATGATTCTATCAAATTTATCGTTGTTATTTAATTACATATTTGCTGTAATAATTGACAAAATTAGGTTAAAAAAAGATAGAAACGATAGAAGAGAAATGGCACGATACACACTTTTCTATCGTCCCCACGATATGTATCGTCATATTGCCCAGCACTAGTAAATAGTATCATTTTGTGAGGCCATGCTAACCTGTATTAATACTAGTGTAGATATGAATGTTTTTCTACAATATTCACACCTCGTGACAGTAAAATAGGTCATTCTAAGCCAATTTACTGCAGCAATTCCTCTCTAAATGATTAAAAAATGTGGTTAACATCCAGTTGTGCCTTCAAAAAAAAAAAAAAATACAGTGATATACCGTGAAACCGATATAATTCTGAAAAATACCGTGATATAAATTTTTGGCCATACCGCCCAGCAATACACTTAACTCAGACTCATTCTGCTGCAAGAAAACACCTTCCTTCAACCCCCCTTTAATCCTTTTGTTGTAGTGCTGGGCAATATGACGATACATATCGTGAGGACGATAGAAAAGTGTGTATCGTGCCATTTCTCTTATATCGTTTCTATCCTAATTTTGTCAATTATTACAGCAAATATGTAATTAAATAACTTGCAACGATAAATTTGATAGAATCATATCTACTTCTACAAAGTAGCCTTTTACGTTTGCACTTTTATTCATGGTTAATGCCTTAAACAGAGTTCTCTTCAACCCTGATGTTTACTTTAGACACTTTATATTGGTTTGCAAACTTTGCACTACAAGGTTACAGATTTCAGAAAGTTGAAAAATAATTTGTGTTTATATTTTATAGCTGAACTTCAGTGCAAAAATGTGTTTTTCCTCTCAGAAACTGTTGTGCACTTTAAAAAAAATGTGAAAGCTACTGTACCTCTGTACCTACCTGTTTTTGCTGCACTAAAATGTATGTTTGTGACAGTTCAGCTAAATGTCCTTTCAAAATAAAGTTGAAAAGTAAGCAATGACATTTTTGTCTAACTTTTCAGAGAATAACTGAAAACAAACTTTATTATGGTATATCGTGATATATATCGTTATCGTGATATAAAATAGTCCATATCGTGATATACGATTTTTTCCATATCGCCCAGCACTACTCGTGACAGTAAAATAGGTCATTCTAAGACAATTAACTGCAGCAATTCCTCTCTAAATGATTAGAAAATGTGGTTAACACCCAGTTGTGCCTTCAAAAAAAAAAAAAAAATACAGTGATATACCGTGAAACCGATATAATTTTGAAAAATACCGTGATATAAATTTTTGCCCATACCGCCCAGGACTACCCTTAACTCAGACTCATTCTGCTGCAAGAAAACACCTTCCTTCAACCCCCCTTTAATCCTTTTGTTGTGTAAAAACTATCTGAAAGAGCGTCTCTGTGTTGGACCATTTAAAACCTTAGATGACCAACAAAATGCACCTTCTACCATCTGACCTTTGGGTCATACGTCCCTTTAAACCAAACTTCTGGAGCTTTCAGAAGCTCCTTCACCATTTATCTGCTCCTGGAACTGGACAACTGCCGCTGACACTCTCCCCGTCTGCACTTTAACCAGTCACATGCTCTTTTCTCAACATTTATGGTACAGTTTTGTTCCAGATTTGTACACGTATTCTGATCATTCCTACAAATGTGTTATTTTTCCATTTGATCTCAGTGTCAGTTGCCCCGACGAGCTGCTCGTACGAGCCTTTAAACTGCCTCCAAGCAACAAATAACATGTTTTTAATTAAACTGGATTGAACAGTTGCTGATCTGGAGCATTCAGGTGCATCATAACACAATGCTAAAGAGGAAAAGACATCAACAATGGTCTCAGAGGAGCAACTGTCACCTGACAGCAGTGGATCTCGGTACCGGACCAGCACAAACTGAAACTAACAAACAAAATACAACTTCTATCGTTGTGCTTTCATCTAGTTTGATGGTCTGGAGCACTGAGATGCTTCGTAACACAATGCCAAGAGAGAAAGACATCAGCAAAGGCCTTGAAGAAGCAGGTGTTGCTGCACGTGAATCTGGAAAGGGGTTTAAAATTCTGTCCAAACTATCAACGGGGATGTTTTCCAGCCAGACGGATTATTGACAGATGAAAACACTGAAGACAGTTGTTGATCTTCCGTCACACTGACAACCGCTACATCTGATCTTTTTAATTTCTCTGGTTTTTATTACGGTTTTACTGAAAAATAAGGCTGAAAGAGAGAGAGCTAAGTTCTGGGCGCGCTTGTGAGGTCCCTGAACTGACTCGGTCCGGCCTGTAGAAGCCCCGGTCGGAACCAGAGGACCAGGACCGCCTCCAGACCGGCTCCGCTGGAAAACTGCTCGGAGTTACGGAGTAGACGCACACGGCTACGGTCCACGGGCCCCCCCGCCTGAAAACCTCAGCAATCAAAGTCAACAAGTACCAGAGATTTGTTCTGGTTCGAGGCGCCCTGTAGGTGGCGGGAGGAACCTCCGGTTCCCTGAAAGCGGAGCTTCGTCAGGCGGCCAGGACCGCCTCAGCGCAGCCGCTAGCGTTAGCTACCTCTACCTACCGAATGACAGCAGCAGACGGCGAGTCTCGAGCAGCATCCCGCCGTGGACCGTCCGTAACACGAACACGGCGACACTGGGGGGTTCCGACCGGGGAAAACGCGGCGTTTGAAGACGATAGCGGCGGCGGCGGCAGAGAGGATGACCGGGGACAGCACTCCAAGATGGCGGCTCCGTCAACTTCAACGGCCCCCTCCCCCACCACAGCTGCAACGTTTGTCACTCACGTTGCCTTCATCTCCGCTCGGAAGTCGGACATTTTGACTCCTACCGTCTAATTTTGACCTGTGGACACGTAGCTACGATGTTCTTCAGCGTAAAATCGTGTTATAATGCTACTCACAACTGCCTTGATCAGTCAGCACAACGATCTCTGTCCCTAGAACAGGGTCGACTTCGGTGTGACGTCTTCACCAGCGCAGAATCCCAACTTCCGAAGTTACGCGAACACAACGCCAAGCTTTCGCCACGAAACTATTGGTTGTAATCTTAACGCTCAAAAAGTCCCGAGTTTTCATTGGATACGTATGTTGTTACATCATGACGTAATGTTAACGACGTCAGAATCGCCCTGTGGTCCGGAAGAGTAGAGTTTGTTCTGTTTGTCAGTTTCATAAACGAAGCACATAAAGTAAGTAAATTGGTGTTTGGTGCATTATTTCTTTGCTGTAACAACGCCATTGGTAATAACTCTTCTACCGCTGGACCGCCTGTTTATTTCTGTTTTTAGATGGAGCCACATCTGCCAGGAACGTCTGTTTGTTTGTCTCCGGCAGAGAAGGTTTCATGGGTCCAACCCACATCCTCAGCTCTGCTGCTCCTCCCACTAAAGCATGTCCCTGACAGATGGGACTCCATTTAAAAGGGAGATGAGCAGGAGACAGAAGCATCGTTACAACAAATAAATCATCTATCAAACACTGATCTACTTTCTTTCATGCTTAGACTCTAAACACCAACGTTCATGCGGGAACAGACGTAAAGGACAGGTTTGGTGTTCAAGACAGGAACATAGAAGGTCAGATGGATGGAGATGGTTGTAGTGAAGACTTTCTTCCAGAGGAGGCAGGAACACAGGGAGGCTGATCAGAGTGGAGGTAGGATCACACAGGTGGACCACACCTGGAGATGATGGAACCTGGAGGAAATCAGAGACTGGAGAGTAGTGGGAGGAGAGAGAGTAGCCAGACAGCAGAGGATGAAGAGGAGGAAGCTGAAGAAGGAAGAGTGTCGTGTGTCTTTATTGTGTTGATGAACCACACAATGGAGTTATGGGAAAGAGGAGTGGAAGATAGACTAAGGACGGAAGAGAACATCTGGGAACATCAGGATGGTTTCAGGACAAAGAAGAGGACCACAGATGAGATATTAGCTTTGAGGATGCTGATGGAGGAGAACAGAGAAGGTCTTTGTAGACCTTCAGAAAGCAGATGACAGGGAGCTGAGAGGAGTTCTGGTCCTGATGAGGAGGTCTGGTCCTGATGAGGAGTTCTGGTCCTGATGAGGAGTTCTGGTCCTGATGAGGAGTTCTGGTCCTGATGAGGAGTTCTGGTCCTGATGAGGAGTTCTGGTCCTGATGAGGAGGTTCTGGTCCTGATGAGGAGTTCTGATCCTGATGAGGAGTTCTGGTCCTGATGAGGAGGCCCAGGAATCCAGTCCACCTGCTGCAGGAACCAGTCCTCCTGCTGCAGGAACCAGTCCTCCTGCTGCAGGAACCAGTCCTCCTGCTGCAGGAACCAGTCCACCTGCTGCAGGAACCAGTCCTCCTGCTGCAGGAACCAGTCCACCTGCTGCAGGAACCAGTCCACCTGCTGCAGGAACCAGTCCTCCTGCTGCAGGAACCAGTCCTCCTGCTGCAGGAACCAGTCCACCTGCTGCAGGAACCAGTCCACCTGCTGCAGGAACCAGTCCTCCTGCTGCAGGAACCAGTCCTCCTCCTGCAAGAACCAGTCCTCCTGCTGCAGGAACCAGTCCACCTGCTGCAGGAACCAGTCCACCTGCTGCAGGAACCAGTCCTCCTGCTGCAGGAACCTGTCCTCCTCCTGCAAGAACCAGTCCTCCTGCTGCAGGAACCAGTCCACCTGCTGCAGGAACCAGTCCACCTGCTGCAGGAACCAGTCCACCTGCTGCAGGAACCAGTCCTCCTGCTGCAGGAACCAGTCCTCCTGCTGCAGGAACCAGTCCACCTGCTGCAGGAACCAGTCCACCTGCTGCAGGAACCAGTCCACCTCCTGCAGGAACCAGTCCTCCTGCTGCAGGAACCAGTCCTCCTGCAGGAACCAGTCCACCTGCTGCAGGAACCAGTCCACCTGCTGCAGGAACCAGTCCACCTGCTGCAGGAACTAGTCCTCCTGCAGGAACCAGTCCAACTTCTGAAAGTACCAGTCCTACTGCAGGAACCAGTCCTCCTCCTGCAGGAACCAGTCCTCCTCCTGCAGGAACCAGTCCACCTCCTGCTGCAGGTACCAGTCCACCTGCTGCAGGAACCAGTCCTCCTCCTGCAGGAACCAGTCCTCCTGCAGGAACCAGTCCTCCTGCTGCAGGAACCAGTCCACCTGCTGCAGGAACCAGTCCTCCTGCTGCAGGAACCAGTCCTCCTGCTGCAGGAACCAGTCCTCCTGCTGCAGGAACCAGTCCACCTGCTGCAGGAACCAGTCCACCTGCTGCAGGAACCAGTCCTCCTCCTGCAGGAACCAGTCCTCCTCTGCTGCAGGAACCAGTCCACCTTCTGAAGGTACCAGTCCTCCTGCAGGAACCAGTCCTCCTCCTGCAGGAACCAGTCCTCCTGCTGCAGGAACCAGTCCTCCTGCTGCAGGAACCAGTCCTCCTCCTGCTGCAGGAACCAGTCCTCCTGCTGCAGGAACCAGTCCTCCTGCTGCAGGAACCAGTCCACCTGCTGCAGGAACCAGTCCTCCTGCTGCAGGAACCAGTCCTCCTGCTGCAGGAACCAGTCCACCTCCTGCTGCAGGTACCAGTCCTCCTGCTGCAGGTACCAGTCCACCTGCTGCAGGAACCAGTCCTCCTGCTGCAGGAACCAGTCCTCCTGCTGCAGGAACCAGTCCTCCTGCTGCAGGAACCAGTCCACCTGCTGCAGGAACCAGTCCTCCTGCTGCAGGAACCAGTCCTCCTCCTGCAGGAACCAGTCCTCCTGCTGCAGGAACCAGTCCATCCTGCTGCAGGAACCAGTCCTCCTGCTGCAGGAACCAGTCCTGCTGCAGGAACCAGTCCACCTGCTGCAGGAACCAGTCCTCCTGCTGCAGGAACCAGTCCTCCTGCTGCAGGAACCAGTCCACCTGCCGCAGGAACCAGTCCTCCTCCTGCAGGAACCAGTCCTCCTGCAGGAACCAGTCCCTCCTGCTGCAGGAACCAGTCCACCTGCTGCAGGAACCAGTCCATCCTCCTGCAGGAACCAGTCCTCCTCCTGCAGGAACCAGTCCTCCTGCTGCAGGAACCAGTCCTCCTGCTGCAGGAACCAGTCCACCTGCTGCAGGAACCAGTCCTCCTCCTGCTGCAGGAACCAGTCCTCCTGCTGCAGGAACCAGTCCTCCTCCTGCTGCAGGAACCAGTCCTCCTGCTGCAGGAACCAGTCCTCCTGCTGCAGGAACCAGTCCTCCTCCTGCAGGAACCAGTCCTCCTGCTGCAGGAACCAGTCCACCTGCTGCAGGAACCAGTCCACCTCCTGCAGGAACCAGTCCTCCTGCTGCAGGAACCAGTCCTCCTCCTGCAGGAACCAGTCCACCTTCTGAAGGTACCAGTCCTCCTGCAGGAACCAGTCCTCCTCCTGCAGGAACCAGTCCTCCTCCTGCTGCAGGAACCAGTCCTCCTCCTGCAGGAACCAGTCCACCTTCTGCAGGAACCAGTCCTCCTGCAGGAACCAGTCCTCCTCCTGCAGGAACCAGTCCTCCTGCTGCAGGAACCAGTCCTCCTGCTGCAGGAACCAGTCCACCTGCTGCAGGAACCAGTCCTCCTCCTGCTGCAGAAACCAGTCCTCCTGCTGCAGGAACAGTCCTCCTCCTGCTGCCAGGAACCAGTCCTCCTGCTGCAGGAACCAGTCCTCCTCCTGCTGCAGGAACCAGTCCTCCTGCTGCAGGAACCAGTCCTCCTGCTGCAGGAACCAGTCCACCTCCTGCTGCAGGAACCAGTCCACCTGCTCCTGGAACCAGTCCTCCTGCTGCAGGAACCAGTCCTCCTGCTGCAGGAACCAGTCCTCCTGCTGCAGGAACCAGTCCACCTTCTGAAAGGTACCAGTCCTCCTGCAGGAACCAGTCCTCCTCCTGCAGGAACCAGTCCTCCTGCTGCAGGAACCAGTCCTCCTGCTGCAGGAACCAGTCCTCCTGCTGCAGGAACCAGTCCTCCTGCTGCAGGAACCAGTCCTCCTCCTGCAGGAACCAGTCCACCTCCTGCTGCAGGTACCAGTCCACCTGCTCCTGGAACCAGTCCTCCTGCTGCAGGAACCAGTCCACCTCCTGCTGCAGGTACCAGTCCACCTGCTGCAGGAACCAGTCCTCCTCCTGCAGGAACCAGTCCACCTCCTGCTGCAGGTACCAGTCCTCCTGCTGCAGGAACCAGTCCTCCTGCTGCAGGAACCAGTCCTCCAGTGCAGGAACCAGTCCTCCAGTGCTGCAGGAACCAGTCCACCTGCTGCAGGAACCAGTCCTCCTGCCTGCAGGAACCAGTCCACCTGCCAGGAACCAGCTGCAGAACCAGTCCTCCTGCTGCAGGAACCAGTCCACCTGCAGGTCCAGTCCACCGCTGCAGGAACCAGTCCACCTGCTGCAGGAACCAGTCCTCCTGCTGCAGGAACCAGTCCTCCTCCTGCAGGAACCAGTCCTCCTGCCTGCAGGAACCAGTCCACCTGCATCAGCACCTCCATCCCAGGAAGGGATCTTCATCAGCATCATTAACTGGCTGCTATGGAAACATAGACATTGGACTTCTAGATCAGCAATATTATTTCCTGTTTCAATAATAAATCTATTTTTTCTGAAATCGTCCTCATGAAAACATCAACATGAAAGAAAACCAGCAGAGAACTGGAACATAAAACTGTTTACCAACTAATGTGTCTGATCACATCAGATTCAGTCATCTAAAGAGAACCACAGGGATCAATATTCATATCTAATGATCAGTTCATGACATTAACATCCACACCTGAGAACACCTAGATGTTTGTTTCCATGCAGATCTTATGTTAGATGTCTATGTTGAAGCTGCTCTATAGAGGAGCTGCAGATCTAGTCTCAGATATCTATTCTCGGATACGCGTCTAAACGAGGAAGCTCCTCTTTCCCAGGGACAGTAAACGCAGCGCGTGTAATCCTCCTCTGTAATCGCTTCTTCCCGTTGGCTCCTCAGGATTCAGAGATCATGTAGTCACTGGTGGGTGGAGAAAGCCCCCACCATGCAGGTAGCCTCCAGTCACACACAACACCTCTGCCTGGAGACCAGGACCGGATCAGAACCTCTGCCTGAAGACCAGAACCGGATCAGCACCTCTGCCTGAAGACCAGAACCGGATCAGCACCCCTGCCTGAAGACCAGAACCGGATCAGAACCTCTGCCTGAAGACCAGGACCGGATCAGAACCTCTGCCTGAAGACCAGGACCAGATCAGCACCTCTGCCTGAAGACCAGAACCAGATCAGAACCTCTGCCTGAAGACCAGGACCAGATCAGAGCCTCTGCCTGAAGACCAGGACCAGATCAGAACCTCTGCCTGAAGACCAGGACCAGAGCCGCAGGAATCAGAGTATGAACATGGATTTATGCAGCATCATAGAGCAGATGGAGACGGGGGAGCAGGACAGCGCTCTCGTGGCCTTACAGAGCTTCAACGAACAGGTACGTACGTCACAGCTGCTCGCTCAGGTGCAGCTCACTGTTCACCTGAGCTGCTGTCAGTCCACATCCTCCTTTATGTGACGTACCTGTGTCAGTTTTCTCCCTGAGCAACGTAGCAGCAGGTTAACGTCGCTGCTGGTGTTGGCCACCAGGGGGAGCAGAGATGGCTGGTACCTGTCCAGGTGAACCGTGACTCCTCCCCCATCACCCTGACCAGGAACCTAAACTGATCCTCCTCCTTCCTGGTTCAAACATCTTCTCGCCCTCCTGCGGTTTTACGTCTGAACGATCTACAGTAATAATCAGAAACGATACCCAGCTCTATAAAAGTCCACATTTTATTACAAAAGGCTCACTTTATTATAATTTTGTAAAATTTGTGATTTTTATAACATGAAATTTTGATTTGACATCAAAACGTTTTGATGCTGTAAAATTTTATGAGATTAAAAAAAAAAAAGATTTATAATTATGGGACAGAGTTGGGATATTAAAGTCTAAAAGATGCAGTTTCACAAGAATCATGATTTCACATCTAAAAAACGGATTTCTACAACAAAGACACAATTCTATAAAAGTCAGCTAACCCATGCTAACTCAGGTGAACCATGCTACCTCAGGTGAATCATGCTAACTCAGGTGAACCATGCTAACTCAGGTTATCCAGGAGAATCGTGCAAAATCAGGTGAACCATGCTACCTCAGGTGAATCATGGTAACTCAGCTAACCCATGCTAACTCAGGTGAACCATGCTACCTCAGGTGAATCATGCTAACTCAGGTGAACCATGCTAACTCAGGTTATCCAGGAGAATCGTGCAAAATCAGGTGAACCATGCTAACTCAGGTGAACCAGGTGAACCATGCAGAATCAGGTGAACCATGACAAGTCAGGTGAACCATGATAACTCAGGTGAACTATGCTGACTCAGTTGAATCAGGTGAATCATGCTAACTCAGCTTACCCATGCTAACTCAGGTGAACCATGGTAACTCAGGTGAACCAGGTGAACCATGCAGAAGCAGGTGAACCATGCTAAGTCAGGTGAACCATGCTAACTCAGGTGAACCAGGTGAACCATGCAGAATCAGGTGAACCATGACAAGTCAGGTGAACCATGATAACTCAGGTGAACTATGCTGACTCAGTTGAATCAGGTGAATCATGCTAACTCAGCTTACCCATGCTAACCCAGGTGAACCATGCTGACTCAGGTGAACCAGGTGTATCATGCTAACCCAGGTGAACCATGCTGACTCAGGTGAACCAGGTGAATCAAACTAACCCAGATGAACCATGCTGACTCAGGTGAACCAGGTGAATCATGCTAACCCCAGTGAACCATGCTAACCCAGTTGAACCATGCTGACTCATGTGAACCATGCTGACTCAGGTGAACCAGGTGAATCATGCTAACCCAGGTGAACCATGCTAACCCAGGTGAACCATGCTGACTCAGGTGAACCATGCTAACCCAGGTGAACCATGCTAACTCAGGTGAACCAGGTGAATCATGCTAACCCCAGTGAACCATGCTAACCCAGTTGAACCATGCTGACTCATGTGAACCATGCTGACTCAGGTGAACCAGGTGAATCATGCTAACCCAGGTGAACCATGCTAACCCAGGTGAACCATGCTGACTCAGGTGAACCATGCTAACCCAGGTGAACCATGCTAACTCAGGTGAACCAGGTGAATCATGCTAATCCAGGTGAACCATGCTGACTCAGGTGAATCATGCTAACCCAGGTGAATCATACTGACTCAGCTAACCCATGCTAACACAGATGAATCGTGCTGACTCAGGTGAACCAGGTGAATCATGCTAACCCATGTGAACCATGCTGACTCAGGTGAACCATACTAACCCAGGTGAACCATGCTGACTCAGGTGAACCATGCTAACTCAGGTGAACCAGGTGAATCGTGCTAACCCAGTTGAACCATGCTGACTCATGTGAACCATGCTGACTCAGGTGAACCAGGTGAATCATGCTAACCCAGGTGAACCATGCTAACCCAGGTGAACCATGCTGACTCAGGTGAACCATGCTAACCCAGGTGAACCATGCTAACTCAGGTGAACCAGGTGAATCATGCTAATCCAGGTGAACCATGCTGACTCAGGTGAATCATGCTAACCCAGGTGAATCATACTGACTCAGCTAACCCATGCTAACACAGATGAATCGTGCTGACTCAGGTGAACCAGGTGAATCATGCTAACCCATGTGAACCATGCTGACTCAGGTGAACCATACTAACCCAGGTGAACCATGCTGACTCAGATGAACCATGCTAACTCAGGTGAATCATACTGACTCAGCTAACCCATGCTAACTCAGGTGAACCATGCTACCCCAGGTGAATCATGCTAACTCAGCTAACCCATGCTAACTCAGGTGAACCATGCTAACTCAGGTTATCCAGGTGAATCATGCAAAATCAGGTGAACCATGCTACCTCAGGTGAATCATGCCAACTCAGCTAACCCATGCTAACTCAGGTGAACCAGGTGAACCATGCAGAAGCAGGTGAACCATGCTAAGTCAGGTGAACCATGCTGACTCAGTTGAATCAGGTGAATCATGCTAACTCAGCTTACCCATGCTAACCCAGGTGAACCATGCTGACTCAGGTGAACCAGGTGAATCATGCTAACCCAGGTGAACCATGCTGACTCAGGTGAACCAAGTGAATCATGCTAACCCCAGTGAACCATGCTAACCCAGTTGAACCATGCTGACTCATGTGAACCATGCTGACTCAGGTGAACCAGGTGAATCATGCTAACCCAGGTGAACCATGCTAACCCAGGTGAACCATGCTGACTCAGGTGAACCATGCTAACCCAGGTGAACCATGCTAACTCAGGTGAACCAGGTGAATCATGCTAATCCAGGTGAACCATGCTGACTCAGGTGAATCATGCTAACCCAGGTGAATCATACTGACTCAGCTAACCCATGCTAACACAGATGAATCGTGCTGACTCAGGTGAACCAGGTGAATCATGCTAACCCATGTGAACCATGCTGACTCAGGTGAACCATACTAACCCAGGTGAACCATGCTGACTCAGGTGAACCATGCTAACTCAGGTGAACCAGGTGAATCGTGCTAACCCAGGTGAACCATGCTGACTCAGGTGAATCATGCTAACTCAGGTGAATCATACTGACTCAGCTAACCCATGCTAACACAGATGAATCGTGCTGACTCAGGTGAACCAGGTGAATCATGCTAACCCACATGAACTATGCTAACTCAGGTGAATCATGCTAACTCAGGTGAACCACGCTAACTCAGGTGAACCATGCTGACTCAGGTGAATCAGGTGAATCATGGTAACTCAGGTGAATCAGGTGAATCATGCTAATGCAGGTGAACCATGCTAACTCAGGGGAACCAGGGGAATCATGCTAACCTAGGTGAACTATGCTAACTCAGGTGAATCATGCTAACGCAGGTGAACCACACTAACTCAGGGGAACCAGGGGAATCATGCTAACCTAGGTGAACTGTGTTAACTGAGGTGAATAATGCTAACTCAGGTGTATCATGCTGACTCAGGTGAACCACGCTAACTCAGGTGAACCATGCTGACTCAGGTGAATCATGCTAACTCAAGTGAACCACGCTAACTCAGGCGAACCAGGGGAATCATGCTAACCTAGGTGAACTGTGCTAACTCAGGTGAATCATGCTAACTCAGGTGGACTGTACTAACTCGGGTGAATCATGCTAACTCAGGTGAACCAGGTGAATAACGCTGACTCAGCTAACCCATGGTAACTCAGGTGAATCACGCTGACTCAGGTGAATCAGGTGAATCATGCTAACTCAGATGAAATGGGTATAGATAATGGATGGATGCTAACTCAGGTGAATCATGCTTACTCAGCTAACCCATGCTAACACAGATGAATCGTGCTGACTCAGGTGAACCAGGTGAATAATGCTAACTCAGGTGAATCATGCTGACTCAGGTGAACCACGCTAACTCAGGTGAACCATGCTGACTCAGGTGAATCATGCTAACTCAAGTGAACCACGCTAACTCAGGTGAACCATGCTGACTCAGGTGAATCATGCTAACTCAGATGAAACGGGAATAGATAATGGATGGATGCTAACTCAGGTGAATCATGCTAACTCAGGTGGACTGTACTAACTCGGGTGAATCATGCTAACTCAGGTGAACCAGGTGAATAACGCTGACTCAGCTAACCCATGGTAACTCAGGTGAATCACGCTGACTCAGGTGAATCATGCTAACTCAGATGAAACGGGAATAGATAATGGATGGATGCTAACTCAGGTGAATCATGCTGACTCAGCTAACCCATGCTAACTCAGGTAAACCATGCCCACTCAGGTGAGCCCTGGTACAGCTCCTCACAGCTACAGACGGCGTGGGAGCCGATCTTGGAGGGAATAGGATTAGTTCCTCTGATCCACAAATAGCTGCTCCCAGCCTGGTCAGATCTCATCAGACTAAAGAGGAGCTTAGTGTCGCATGTGTCTGTGACATGTCAGTCTGTGATTTACCATCACGTTTGTCCAGTTTTCATCTGTTCCTCTTCTCAGGTTCATCCAGGCTGTTCTGGGCTTTGTGACCTTAATGCTTTAAGAGCAGTTCTTCACATGGAGAACTAGTTCCAAACTAATAAGACACATGTTGGACTCGTCACATACACGGGTTGGTTGGTTTATTTCTGACTTCAGTGAGACTGGTTGGTCGCTGCCAAAACACTAAAAAAACTCAGAGGAGAAGCTTCTTCCTGCAGGACATTCAGGCCCTCAACCAGGAACACCTAGAACCAGGACATTTTCTGGACTCAACCTTGAACTGGTCCATTAAACCACACAGCTGGTTCCTTCCTGTAACTTCCTGTAACCATAAACCTTAATCTAAGCTGGTAGTCTGATAAAACCAAGGCCTGGCGCAGAGTTTTATAGAATTCTCTTAGTTGTTGTTTCACCAAACACGTCAATAAAATATCACTTTGTGAAAAATGGCCAGTAGATGTCACTGTGGAGCTGCATTTCAAATGTTTTGAAGTTTTGAAACAATTTCTGGCACAGTTTTGTTGTTTCACTAAAGCAGCTCAGAACCAAATCAAGATCCAGAATTAAGAGAAGTTTCCTGTTCAAGAGGTGAAAACGCAGGTGTGTTATTTATTCATGGGTTAGGGTTTTTCCTTGACTGCTGGTTCAGTCAGCCTTGGTTGCAGCCTGGAGATCCTGATATCGCTGTAATCTCTATAATCTCATCTCTCCACTGATGCTCAGCAGCTGATGGCTCATGTCGGGTTTCTGTGGCTGCATGCCTGTATTCTTCTCATGAGTTTAGGGTTAACCCTAACCCTAACCTTAACCCTAACCTTAACCTTAAACATTATGAATAATGGAAGTGGCAGTAGTGTCCTTTATAAACATTTTAAACTCCATGGCCAACACAATGTTTTTAGCATGGGCCTGGAGAGTAATGCTGGTTGGACCGTGGGGCGGAGGCGAGCGGCGGAAAGGAGGTGGATCCATCTGCTACAAACTATGGACCCGACGGGCCTGAATGAAAAATACGGCTGATGGATTCGCCTCCTCTTAACACGGTCCCTGTTTCCGGGGGCCCCCCACTAAACTATCATGAGCCTTTTAGAAGCACCCATCTAGTCACTGTTTTTTAGTTTAAGGTTTGATTTTTTTCAGTTATTTATTTATTTATTTATATATTTATTGGATATCCAACAGGATCAGGTAAATGCATCCCCTCAAACTTTTATATGACCTTGTGTTAAATTATATGTTTTTATTTTTGTCTAGGTTTTATGCATGTTGTGTTTTGATTTTTTAACCTACAGGGGATGTATTACTTGTATTGTTTTTTTAAGTAACGTTTTATCTATAGCACTTATCACAGTGGCTGGATGGGACTTCCTCTACCAAAAGAAAGATCCATTTTACCGGGGTGTTTTACCATTAGTCTGGATGGGGTTTACGATTTTAATTATTTTAAAGGTTTCTCCTATAGATATGTGGACCCTCTCTCTTTTTTTCCCCCACTGGATCTAAATGTTGTTCTTGCATGTTATTTTGTATTTTAAATGAATGATTTTACATTTACTGCATGTTTTTTTCTTTTATTATTATTATTATTATTATTATTATTATTAATAGCACTTATTTATCTTTTAGCACTTATTTTTTAGATTTATAATTACAATAAATATATTAATTTTAAATTTAATTGATTCAGAGGTTGGGAAACCGATATCTTAAGGATATTTTATTAAATTTAATTGTCATTTATTCAAAACCCCACTCCACCACCCTGGTGTTATGGATCTTGGGGCCCCTGTTCATGGGAATTTTTTAACAAATATATATCCCTGCTGCGCCTCTGCTCCTTGGCCTGACATGTATGATATCCACCTTTTTTTAAAAAATATATATTCATTTTACCTCATGACATTGTCCCTGAGAGCCCGTGCTTTCGGAGATCTCCTCCGGGAGATCTGCGCCTTCCCCTTAACCTAACCCCTAACCCTAACCCTAACTCTAACTCTAACCCTAACCCTAACTCTAACTCTAACTCTAACTCTAACTCTAACCCTAACCCTAACTCTAACCCTAACCCCTAACCCTAACCCTAACTCTAACTCTAACCCTAACCCTAACTCTAACTCTAACTCTAACTCTAACTCTAACTCTAACCCTAACTCTAACTCTAACCCTAACCCTTTGGTGCGTGTATTTGCTCTCTGGACCGGTTCATAGCTGTTAGTGTAAATAAACAGGTTGATATTCATCCGTCTCAGTGATTTTCTGACTATCTCCATGTCTTCTTTGTCCTTCCTTTCATCTGCTGCTCATCACCTGTTTACTTGCGTCCTTCATGTTCATCTAATCTTCCTCTCCTTCATCTTCTCACTTTGCTTCCTCAGATGAGCCAGTGCTTCACGTTCAGCAGAGAAGAAGAGCAGGACCGAGAGGTACTGCACACATATGGAGAACTTCACCTAAAAAGAGCTCGACCACAGAAGAACTTGACCGATGAAGAGCTCGACTGTAGACCGGGGGAGTCAAACTGATCCGTTAAAGGCTCGTGTGGCTGCTGGTTTTTGTTCCAATCAGAAACACAGCTGACTGGTTTCATTCAATCAACTGAACTGGTTCAGACCTTTAGAGAAGACAGCTAGTTGATTGAGTAAAACCAATCAGCTGTGTTTCTACTAGGCATTTGCCGATTGTGCTAGTAAAAGTGGCATATTATGCTAGTGGCAGTGCTTGTTTTTTTGCCCAAATTATGCTCAGATTATGCTCGCTTTTCAAAATTATGCTACTTTAAAAAAAAATTATTCTGTGCACAAACTTCACAACTCACAAGACAAGTTTGAAAATGTATTTTATTAACCCTGGCCTGATGTTCTGGGCCCGGTTGTTCAAAACCTGCGTAACTTTATCCGGTGGTTAGGCCTATACGGCGGATAAATCTGCTATCCAGCGGATAGTTATCCAGCTAACAAAAATTGGTTGCACAAAGCCTGGATAGTGTGGTGGATAACTATCCGCGGATAGCTTGCTAACCATCGCGTGTAGCAGAGCGTGACAAGGTTTTGCACTCAAATGGCCTCCAGTTACCGTGGTAAAGTATGCAAATTTCAAGTAAACAACGAACTGTGCGCGCGCTAGCAGCGTGCGCTGGGTTTCAAAACAAATAAAAATAAATACAGTGAAAACTAAACCATGCAGTTTCTGACAAAGCCCTGGATAACAAATTTAACATTGAATAATCTCGCTCGTTTCTGAACCACGCAGTCTGGCTTGACTTCTCTAATTCGTTCTCTAACAGTTAATTAGCGCTTGTTATATTGAAGTGTCACACTTGCTTGCAAGTAATAGAACCAACTGTTAATAGTAATCTATCGTTTTTAGTAGCTGAGATCTTCGTTTTCTTGAATTATTCTAAAATTGTGCTATTAAGACAAGAAAATATATGGATTATGCTAGCAGTGCTACTTTTGGAAAAAAAGGGCAAAAATTATGCTCAATTCCTCAGATTATGCCAAAAATTATGCTAGCACAATCGGCAAGAGCCTAGTTTCTGCTGGTTGGAACAAAAACCTGCAGCCACACGAGCCTTTAACGGATCAGTTAGACACCTTGATTGGAGAAAAACTTGATTATAGAAGACCTTGACCTTGATGGGAATTGATGGGAAGATTTTTCTGATTCCATTATCGATACTGTTTTACGATTCGATTCTTTATCGATTCTAATTTGGGGAAAAAGGAGAACAAACAGTTTTATTAGCATCATATTTTTATTTACTTAGAAGTCAGGACCTTACAAACTCAACAGTGAGGTCAAAAGAGGCCCAAAGCCTGGATAACGTGTTAACTGTTGTAATATGTAACTGTGCAAATACACAAGAATGTGGAACATTTTACTAACAGATTTTTACTAATAGAAATGAAAAAAATCTCCCTTTTAAAAGGATATATGAGCTCACTAAGCACTCAAAAATAATAATAAAGAAAGATAAATACTATCAAATACAACGGAACAGTGCATAGTACAAATCTGCAAATACTATGAAGAATTAACAATTGTTTAGCAGTAAAATAATCATGTCTTCCAGCCTCTGAACCAGCCAGACTCTCTCTCTCGTCACGGTCATCTTCTAAATGTAATGCAGAAGGCATTCGTTTAATAGCATAGCGCTAATGTTATAGCGTGTTTTACAAAGAAGCACATAGGCAGCGGGATAGCTACTAACCAGAGTTACCAGAGGTGATCTTAGCTTGGCTACTGCTGCTGGGTTGAGATCCATCAGTCCGAAGCGTCAAAAACACGACACTCGTTAGCATGTTGTGTGTTCAAATGTTTCTGCGTGTTAGCCGTGTTCCCTCCCGACGCTGTTATCTCCACTTTACAATGACTGCTAGTTGCCTTGTTGCCATCTTTCTTTGGTGAAGTGAAGCCAAACTTTGGAGCGTTTGAACCTGGTGGGCGCCATTGTTGTTTACAACTGCAATGCTAACGTGCTAAACCGACGTAACTTAATCACGTAATTGACTGTGCGTAACTTGCGTAAATTACGTGAGATTCGTGCTGGTTGGAATCGATAAGAGAATCGCTGGATAAACTGCCAAACGATTCTATGGAACTGAAACACACGGAACAGGTTCTCTACAGGAACCGGTTCTCTACAGGAACCAGTTCTCTACAGGAACCGGTTCTCTACAGGAACCGGTTCTCTACAGGAACCGGTTCTCTACAGGAACCAGTTCTCTACAGGAACCGGTTCTCTACAGGAACCGGTTCTCTACAGGAACCAGTTCTCTACAGGAACCGGTTCTCTACAGCAGGGGTTCTTAACCTTTTTGACCTTGAGGCCCAATTTTTTAGTACAAAGTGGCCCATTAAATATTAACACTGTATAGGTTTAATTGACCTCACTCTCGGTTTGATTTGTATTCAATAATAAACCAAATCAACCTACTGTTTAACAAGCAAAAACCTTATCAAATCAAATGACATTATAAAATGGGATTATCACAAATACTTTTATTAAACATGTGTATGTAAACCTGCACACATACTGCATGAAGACACCGAACAGGTTAATAATTCCCGGACCAAATCAAGCTGTGACAAGAAAAAAATTCAAGGATCAAGTCAGGCTTTTTAATAATAATGAAAAAGATCAATATTAGGAGTTTACTTTAAATTAATGAAAAATAATATATATAATTAATCAATAAAAGGGGGCGATAAAATAAATGCATTCAAATAATATAAATCTATTTTTAAATTAAACAAATAAACTGCAAATTAAATGCAAGTGCAAATTTAGAACCATTTAGAGTTGCTGAGTGACTCAACGGACCTTTTCTGCGTCTGCGGCCCAATTTCCTTCCTCTTAAAATATTCCACCGGTTTTCCCACAAGTGTCGGGTTCTTGGTCTCCAGGTGCTGCTGTAGTTTGGAGGGCTACAGGTATTCGTTGGACAGCATTAGCCCACACTCCATTTACAAAACTGTATTTAATGAAGTTGAGATTGTATTTCCATAAAAATGTTGTCCTTTTGGGTGGGGGGGCTTGGCAGGATGTTGGTCTTCATCTTTTCTTTTTAAAAACTTTTGCCATTTCTTCTCTGCGTGTTGGCGCTTGTTAAACAACTGAGTGACGCGTTACCGCCACCACCTGGTCGAAAGCTACACGCAGCCTCACGGCCCACAGGTTCAAACTGAAAGTTTTTTGTGGCCCTCTGGGAGGCGCTGGCGGCCCAAGTTTGGGTCGCGGCCCTATGGTTAAGAACCACTGCTCTACAGGAACCGGTTCTCTACAGGAACCGGTTCTCGATTTGCCACTCCTAAGAAGAACTTGATCAGAGAATTATTACACGCCAACAATTAAAGTATTGGAAACTCAAATCTGAGTCAAGTCTTTGAGAAAGAGCTCCCCACCTCCTTGAAACGGTTCTGTTGGTTGGTATATTGTTGAAAGGTAAACCAGAGCTGGAGCTCAGACCCAAACATCTGAGTTAGCGTCCAGCCATGAACACGTCCTGGAACTGAGCAGTCCAGTATCTCACCTGTATCCCCTGTCTCTCCTCACATGTTGCTCACCTGGTGCTTTAGAAGGAAAACCTACAAAAGGTATGAAAATGTCCTCAACCAGAGCCTAGAAGTTATCTAGAACGCAGAGAACATACTGACGTATTTCCTCCAACCAGCATCAAAGCAGAACATTTAAAAAAGGCTGAACAGAAATAATCTTACATAGTGATTTTTTATTTTCACCTGGACTGTTTTTCTGATGAGAAGGATTCATGGTAGAATATAAATGAACATGAAGATGAAGATGGAGATGTCAGCGGTTAGGGTGTGGGTCAGCAACAGTGGTGAGACACAGACACATTAGCATTTGTTAGCAGTTAGCAACTGTTAGCAATAATGCTAATTGAGAAAATGCGCTAATTATCTAAATTTACTTTACCAAACTTAGAATCGAAGGACATTTTTGCATCTATTAACTGTTGGTATCTGTTAGCTGGGATGCTAATGGAAAAATAACAGCTAGCCCACTAAATTAACTTTACAGAACATAACAGACACATTAGCATCTGTTAGCCATTAGCATCGGTTAATCACAATGCAGACAAAGAAGAGCTGGTCAATGAAATTCAGAAAACGTAGAATTACGGACTCTTTAGCATCCATGAGCCATTAGCATCCATTAGCCACAATGCAGACAGACCAGTAAAGGGCTGCTCAGCTAAATGTAGGCTGTGCCCTCCACTGCCCCCTAGTGTCCATGTAGTCCTCTACAGTCATCTTTCATCCCTGATAGAACGCTCAGTACGTCCCACAAAACAAAGATTCCCATTCAAAAATATTTTTGTTTGTTTATTCATTCATTAGTCATCCATCTGTTAATATATGAATGCTACTTTAGGTATTTATCCATCACTCCTTCCCCAACGGTTCACTCGTTAACTGGGTTCATCATGTCACAGAGCTTCATTTTAATTAGCTTCAGGTTGATTTGTTGTAGATGACACCATCAACTCAGCATCATCTCAGGGCCCATCCCATCACAGATACAGCCTGATTCAAGGTTTGCTCCGTCCGGTTCATCATGAGCCCAGTTCACCAGTTTCCTGATCATCTGGAGAGTCTTAGGGTGAATTCCACTTCAATCTCAACCCTCAGTCTCAAAAATGCTCCTGTGAAGTCCAAGCGCCGTCCCGATTCTTAGAACGTCAAGTTGAGGGACGTGTTTGAGGGCTGTATTGTCCTCAATATTGAGATTCTCTGATACCACCCTGAGGAGTAAGGGCTACCCAGAAGGCATTGGGTATTTTCGCCAAGACATCTTAAAAAAGGATGGCGCTGAAAAAAGTGAACTACAAATGTAAGTATTTTTGTAGTTAATGAAGATATAAATGTCACGAAACCATATATTTAATTCTTCTTCTACTTCTTCTTCTTTGTCGTCGTCGTCTTATTGACAGACTCGACGTAGCTTTGGCGTAAGGCCGCCCCCCATAGTCTGAAGACATAACTGCACTTAAGGGGTGTCCCATTTCTAAGTCACAAGACAGTCCTGACACTCACTTTAGAGGACCGAGATTGAAGGACAAGATTGAGGGTTAAGGAAGGAACTGGAATCGGCCCAAATCTGTTAGATGTGTACTCTAAAACCTTTAGTCTCTAACCGTATATCTGCTGTGTGGCGCAGCGTCTGGGCGAACTGGTAGTTGGTTTCCTAAACAGGAAGCTGCAGCCTTCCTGTCTGCTGGCCTGTCTGGAGACGGTCCGGATCCTGTCCAGAGACAAGCACTGTCTGGATCCGTTCATCAGCATCTCAGCCATGTCCACCCTGTCCCGCTACGCCGGCATCGCCGTGGACGGCGCCGCCACGCCTGCCCACAGCCAGCCGGAGGAGGCTCCAGGTAATCCATGGTTCCCTCCCACAAGGCCCAGACCAGATCTGACCAGTTCATGGATGCAGGTCCTGACCCAGATCAGTTTCAGGACTCAGGTCAACCTGTAGGGGCTCAGAAAATAACAACCGCTAAAGTTCCTGTGTGCTGCTTTAAACTAATCAAATTAGTTTCTGACCTCCAAGAAGAGTCTTTGTTAAAATCTGTTGTTTCACCTGTGTTCGTTAAAAATGATGATGTTTTTTCCTCCAGCTGTTTCTAGGTCAGGTTCTCCAGCTGTTGTTTGTCCAGCTGTTGCTTGTCCAGCTGTTGCTTCTCCAGCTGTTGCTTCAGCTGTCACCAGCTGTGCTTCTCCACCAGCTGTTGCTTCACCACTGTTGCTTGCTGTTGCAGCTGTTGCTTGTCCAGCTGTTGCTTCTCCAGTTGTTGCTTGTCCAGCTGTTGCTTCTCCAGTTGTTGCTTGTCCAGCTGTTGCTTCTCCAGCTGTTGCTTCACCAGCTGTTGCTTCCAGCTGTTGCTTGTTCAGCTGTTGCTTCTCCAGCTGTTTCTTGTCCAGCTGTTGCTTCTCCAGCTGTGCTTCTCCAGCTGTTGCTTCTCCAGCTGTTGCTTTTCCAGCTGTTGCTTCTCCAGCTGTTGCTTCACCAGCTGTTGCTTGTCCAGCTGTTGCTTTTCCAGCTGTTGCTTCAGCTTTTGCTTGTCCAGCTGTTGCTTGTTGCTCAGCTGTTGCTTTCCAGCTGTTGCTTCTCCAGCTGTTGCTTGTCCAGCTGTTGCTTCACCAGCTGTTGCTTGCCACTGTTGCTTCCAGCTGTTGCTTGTCTTCAGCTGTTGCTTCTCCAGCTGTTGCTTCTCTCAGCTGTTGCTTGCTCCCAGCTGTTGCTTCTCCAGCTGTTGCTTGTCCAGCTGTTGCTTGCTCTCCAGCTGTTGCCAGCTGTTGCTTTCTCCAGCTGTTTGCTTTCCCCAGCTGTTGCTTGTCCAGCTGTTGCTTCTCCAGCTGTTGCTTGTCCAGCTGTTGCTTCTCCAGCTGTTGCTTCACCAGCTGTTGCTTCTCCAGCTGTTGCTTGTCCAGCTGTTGCTTCACCAGCTGTGCTTCTCCAGCTGTTGCTTGTCCAGCTGTTGCTTCTCCAGCTGTTGCTTGTCCAGCTGTTGCTTGTCCAGCTGTTGCTTCACCAGCTGTTGCTTCTCCAGCTGTTGCTTCTTCAGCTGTTGCTTCCAGCTGTTGCTTGTCCAGCTGTTGCTTCTCCAGCTGTTGCTTGTCCAGCTGTTGCTTCTCCAGTTGTTGCTTTTCCAGCTGTTGCTTCTCCAGCTGTTGCTTGTCCAGCTGTTGCTCTCCAGCTGTTGCTTGTTGTTGCTTGTCCAGCTGTTGCTTCTCCAGCTGTTGCTTCACCAGCTGTTGCTTCTCCAGCTGTTGCTTGTCCAGCTGTTGCTTCTCCAGCTGTTGCTTGTCCAGCTGTTGCTTCTCCAGCTGTTGCTTGTCCAGCTGTTGCTTCTCCAGTTGTTGCTTGCTTTGTTCCAGCTGTTGCTTCTCCAGCTGTTGCTTCTCCAGCTGTTGCTGCTTTGCTTCCAGCTGTTGCTTGTCCAGCTGTTGCTTCTCCAGCTGTTGCTTGTCCAGCTGTTGCTTCTCCAGCTGTTGCTTGTCCAGCTGTTGCTTCTCCAGCTGTTGCTTGTCCAGCTGTTGCTTGTCTGTTGCTTCCAGCTGTTGCTTCTTGCCAGCTGTTGCTTCTCCAGCTGTTGCTTGTCCAGCTGTTGCTCAGCTGTTGCTTGTCCAGCTGTTGCTTCACCAGCTTGTTGCTTGTCCAGCTGTTGCTTCTCCAGCTTGTTTGCTTGTCCAGCTGTTGCTTCTCCAGCTGTTGCTTTTCCAGCTGTTGCTTCTTGCTTCTCCAGCTGTTGCTTGTTCTGTTCTGTTGCCAGCTGTTGCTTGTCCAGCTGTTGCTTCTCCAGCTGTTGCTTTCCAGCTTGTTCCAGCTGTTGCTTCTCCAGCTGTTTGCTTCCAGCTGTTGCTTCAGCTGTTGCTTCTCCAGCTGTTGCTTGCTGTGTTCCAGCTGTTGCTTTGCTTCCAGCTGTTGCTTCTCCAGTGTGCTGTTGCTTGTCCAGCTGTTGCTTCTCCAGCTGTTGCTTGTCCCAGCTGTTTTGCTTTGCTCCAGCTGTTGCTTGTTCCAGCTGTTGCTTCAGCTGTTGCTTCTCCAGCTGTGCTTCCTCTGTCCAGCTGTTTGCTTGTCCAGCTGTGCTTCTTCTCCAGCTGTTGCTTCTCCAGCTGTTGCTTGTCCCAGCTGTTGCTTCTCCAGCTGTTGCTTGTCCAGCTGTTTTGCTTCTCCCAGCTGTTGCTTGTCCAGCTGTTGCTTCACCAGCTGTTGCTTGTCCAGCTGTTGCTTCTCCAGCTGTTGCTTGTCCAGCTGTTGCTTCTCCAGCTGTGCTTGCTGTGTTGTTGCTCAGCTGTTGCTTCTCCAGCTGTTGCTTGTCCAGCTGTTGCTTCTGCTGTTGCTTCCAGCTGTTGCTTTGTCAGCCAGCTGTTTGCTTCACCAGCTGTTGCTTGCTCCAGCTGTTGCTTGCTTCTCCAGCTGTTGCTTCCCAGCTGTTGCTTCTCCAGCTGTTGCTTCTCCAGCTGTTTTTGTTTGCTGTCTCCAGCTGTTGCTTCTCCAGCTGTTGCTTGCTTCCAGCTGTTGCTTCTCCAGCTGTTGCTTCTCCAGCTGTTGCTTCTTTGCTCCAGCTTGTTTGCTTCTCCAGCTGTTGTTGCTTGTCCAGCTGTTGCTTCTCCAGCTGTTGCTTGCTCCAGCTGTTGCTTCCAGCTGTTGCCAGCTGTTGCTTCTCCAGCTGTTGCTTCCTTCAGCTGTTGCTTTGCTTGTGTTGCTTCAGCTGTTGCTTCTCCAGCTGTTTGCTTCCAGCTGTTGCTTGTCCAGCTGTTGCTTCTCCAGCTTGTTGCTTGTCCAGCTGTTGCTTGTCCAGCTGTTGCTTTTCCAGCTGTTGCTTCACCAGCTGTTGCTTCTCCAGCTGTTGCTTGTCCAGCTGTTGCTTCTCCAGCTGTTGCTTTTCCAGCTGTTGCTTCTCCAGCTGTTGCTTGTCCAGCTGTTGCTTCTCCAGCTGTTGCTTCAGTCCAGCTGTTGCTTCTCCAGCTGTTGCTTGTCCAGCTGTTGCTTCACCAGCTGTTGCTCCAGCTGTTGCTTGTCCAGCTGTTGCTTCTCCAGCTGTTGCTTGTCCAGCTGTTGCTTCTCCAGCTGTTGCTTGTCCAGCTGTTGCTTGTCCAGCTGTTGCTTCTCCAGCTGTTGCTTCACCAGCTGTTGCTTCTCCAGCTGTTGCTTCGCCAGCTGTTGCTTCTCCAGCTGTTGCTTCTCCAGCTGTTGCTTCACCAGCTGTAGCTTCTCCAGCTGTTGCTTCTCCAGCTGTAGCTTCTCCAGCTGTTGCTTCTCCAGCTGTTGCTTGTCCAGCTGTTGCTTCTCCAGCTGTAGCTTCTCCAGTTGTTGTTGCTTCTCCAGCTGTTGCTTCTCCAGCTGTAGCTTCTCCAGCTGTTGCTTCTCCAGCTGTAGCTTCTCCAGCTGTTGCTTGTCCAGCTGTTAACCAGGGAAACCAGTGTAAATGCAGATACTATATACGAGTCACCTTAAACAGATGTGAAGTCCTGGTTTTCCTTGAGTCCTTTGACCATGAGGAGACACCACCACCTGTTCCAACTGACCCTACCTTTATTACCCAATACCTTCAACATTGATTTACCCTTTAGCTCCTTGTCTGTCCGGTTGTAAATTGGGGGGGGGGGGGTCACCAGGTTGCTCTCCTGGTGAAGCTGATGGTTTCTTCTCCTCTCCTCAGTGGAGGCTGAAGAAGGATCTGGAGAAGATCCAGCTGGAGCATCTGGTGCTGCAGGGCCATCAGAGAACCCGGACCAGGAGGTGATCATTGAAGCTCTGAAGTCCATCTGCAACATCCTGCTCCACAACCAGACAGGACAGGTCAGACCGCTGCTTTCAGTTCACCGCGGTGTGAAAACGGACTCGACCGCTCTAACCTGTGACCTCTGGGTGTGGTGGTGGGTGTGGACGTCATGGGTGGGTGTGGTGGTGGGTGTGGACGTCATGTGTGGGGGTGGTGGTGGGTGTGGACGTCATGGGTGGGTGTGGTGGTGGGTGTGGACGTCATGGGTGGGTGTGGATGTCATGTGTGGGTGTGGTGGTGGGTGTGGACGTCATGGGTGGGTGTGGTGGTGGGTGTGGACGTCATGGGTGGGTGTGGATGTCATGTGTGGGTGTGGTGGTGGGTGTGGACGTCATGTGTGGGTGTGGGTGTCATGGGTGGGTGTGGTGGTGGGTGTGGACGTCATGGGTGGGTGTGGTGGTGGGTGTGGACGTCATGGTGGGTGTGGTGGTGGGTGTGGACGTCATGGGTGGGTGTGGTGGTGGGTGTGGACGTCATGGGTGGGTGTGGTGGTGGGTGTGGACGTCATGTGTGGGTGTGGTGGTGGGTTACAGGTGGTGGCAGCAGAACTGCAGCTCATTCAAGGAGTGGCGGCGAGGCTGAAGCAATGTCACGATCCCACCTGGAACCACGAGGTGAGCGCTCTCAACCACACGAGCATCTTAAAGTCAGAGATCATTGAGGGAGTC
Organism: Hirundichthys speculiger; assembly: GCA_018398805.1. Classification (NCBI taxonomy): domain Eukaryota; kingdom Metazoa; phylum Chordata; class Actinopteri; order Beloniformes; family Exocoetidae; genus Hirundichthys; species Hirundichthys speculiger. The sequence goes on from JAGFBZ010001886.1 coordinate 211,880, forward strand.
TCAAAACTTTCAGCATCAAAATGAGCAGTAATAGTTGGTTTGGTCCCAAAGGAACGAAGGCAGATCTCCAGTGAGGCTTCATTCAGATATTTTACAGATTAGTTCAGGTTGAAACCAGAACAAGGCTAAACTGACCAGCTCCCTGTCCATCAGTAATCGAAGCTACCAGGGTTTCCCAGGGCCACTAGCTGGACCAGATAACCATGACTGTGCAGAGACAGATGGGTGTGGACGCTCTGCCAGAGCTCAGCTGGACCTCTGAGGTGTCTCGGTTTGTTCCGTCCGTAATGACCTTGTCTCGTCCATCCAGGTTCGGTTCTTTGACTTGCGGCTCTGTTTCCTGCTGACCGCCCTCAGAGTGGACGTCAGAGCTCAGCTGGCTCAGGAGCTTCACGGGATCACTCTCCTCGGTAACCAGAGTCCAGAAACCTTCCCACCAGTGTGACCAGTGGCAGCCCTCTGAGTGAGGGCTGCCACTGGTCACACATTATATATATTATATATATATATATATATATATATATATATATATATATATATATATATATATATATATATATATATATATATATATATATATATATATATATATATATATATATATATGTATATTAGGGATGCAACGGTACTCGGTAAAATACGGTATGGTTCGGTACGAGCTGCATGGGACGCTTTTATGTCCCGCGGCATTTTTGTTCCAATAACTTTGCATTGGACTTGCACGTGCCTTTTAGGCAACAGGCTGCCACTGCATGTCAATGTCCACTCGCCTCCATGTCAACGTCCACTCGCCTCCATGTCAATGTCCACTCGCCTCCATGTCAATGTCGACTAGCCGCCATGTCAAAGTCCACTTTCCTCCATGTCAACGTCCACTCGCCTCCATGTCAAAGTCACACTCGCCTCCATGTCAACGTCCACTCGCCGCCTCCATGTCACTCCACTGCCTCCATGTCAACGTCCATTCGCCTCCATGTTAACGTCCACTCGCCTCCATGTCAACGTCCATCGCCTCCATGTCATCCACTCGCCTCCATGTCAAACGTCCCCTCGCCTCCATGTCAACGTCCACTCGCCTCTATGTCAAAGTCCACTCGCCTCCATGTCAACGACCACTTGCCTCCATGTCAATGTCGACTAGCCGCCATGTCAAAGTCCACTCGCCTCCATGTCAACGTCCACTCGCCTCCATGTTGACGCACACTCGCCTCCATGTCAACGACCACTTGCCTCCATGTCAATGTCGACTAGCCGCCATGTCAAAGTCCACTCGCCTCCATGTCGACGTCCACTCGCCTCCATGTTGACGCACACTCGCCTCCATGTCAACGTCCACTCGCCTCCATGTCAACGTCGTCCACTCGCCTCCATGTCAATTCGCCTCCATGTTAACGTCCACTCGCCTCCATGTCAACGTCCACTCGCCTCCATGTCAACGTCCACTCGCCTCCATGTCAACGTCCACTCGCCTCCATGTCAACGTCCACTCGCCTCCATGTCAACGTCCCCTCGCCTCCATGTCAACGACCACTTGCCTCCATGTCAATGTCGACTAGCCGCCATGTCAAAGTCCACTCGCCTCCATGTCAACGTCCACTCGCCTCCATGTTGACGCACACTCGCCTCCATGTCAACGACCACTTGCCTCCATGTCAATGTCGACTAGCCGCCATGTCAAAGTCCACTCGCCTCCATGTCAACGTCCACTCGCCTCCATGTTGACGCACACTCGCCTCCATGTCAACGTCCACTCGCCTCCATGTCAACGTCCACTCGCCTCCATGTCAATGTCGACTAGCCGCCATGTCAACGTCCACTCGCCTCCATGTCAACGACCACTCGCCTCCATGTTGACGCACACTCGCCTCCATGTCAACGTCCACTCGCCTCCATGTCAACGTCCACTCGCCTCCATGTCAATGTCGACTAGCCGCCATGTCAAAGTCCACTCGCCTCCATGTCAACGTCCACTCGCCTCCATGTGACGCACACTCGCCTCCATGTCAACGTCCACTCGCCTCCATGTCAACGCCCTCGCCTCCATGTCTGTCCTAGCCGCCATGTCAAGTCCACTCGCCTCCATGTCAACGTCCACGCCTCCATGTTGACGCACACTCGCCTCCATGTCCATGTCAACGTCCATCACGCCTCCATGTCAATGTCGACTAGCCGCCATGTCAACGTCCACTCGCCTCCATGTCAACGACCACTTGCCTCCATGTCAATGTCGACTAGCCGCCATGTCAAAGTCCACTCGCCTCCATGTCAACGTCCACTCGCCTCCATGTTGACGCACACTCGCCTCCATGTCAACGTCCACTCGCCTCCATGTCGACGTCCACCAGCCTCCATGTCAATCTCCACTCGCCTCCATGTCGACGTCCACTCGCTTCCATGTCAATGTCGACTAGCCGCCATGTCAAAGTCCACTCGCCTCCATGTCAACGTCCACTCGCCTCCATGTCGACGTCCACTCGCCTCCATGTCAACGTCCACTCGCCTCCATGTCAACGTCCACTCGCCTCCATGTCAACGTCCACTCGCCTCCATGTCAACGTCCATTCGCCTCCATGGATTTGTATTTTTTAATGCATTTTTATTTTATTTTATTTATTTATTTATTTATTTATCTTTCTTTTATCTCCCTTTTGTGGGGGGAGGGTGTCATTTCTGGTTATTTTACTGTTGTATTGATCTACTGCTGTCCCTAGTTAGTGATAGTATTGATGTATACTGTTGTTTGTTTTATGTTGTATTGGTGTGGCCATGGTGGCAATGAAGTTTCCCCTTTGGGGATTATTAAAGGTGAATCAATCAATCAATCAATCAAACGTCCACTCGCCTCCATGTCAACGTCCACTCGCCTCCATGTCAACGTCCACTCGCCTCCATGTCAACGTCCACTCGACTCCATGTCAACGTCCACTCGCCTCCATGTTGACGTCCACTCGCCTCCATGTCAACGTCCACTCGCCTCCATGTCAACGTCCACTCGCCTCCATGTCAACGTCCACTCGCCTCCATGTTGACGTCCACTCGCCTCCATGTCGACGTCCACCAGCCTCCATGTCAATCTCCACTCGCCTCCATGTCGACGTCCACTCGCTTCCATGTCAATGTCGACTAGCCGCCATGTCAAAGTCCACTCGCCTCCATGTCAACGTCCACTCGCCTCCATGTCGACGTCCACTCACCTCCATGTCGACGTCCACTCGCCTCCATGTCGACGTCCACTCGCCTCCATGTCGACGTCCACTCGCCTCCATGTCAATCTCCACTCGCCTCCATGTCAACGTCCACTCGCTTCCATGTCAATGTCGACTCGCCTCCATGTCAACGTCCACTCGCCTCCATGTCGACGTCCACTCGCCTCCGTGTCGACGTCCACTCGCCTCCGTGTCGACGTCCACTCGCCTCCATGTCGACGTCCACTCGCCTCCATGTCAACGTCCACTCGCCTCCATGTCAACGTCCACTCACCTGTACCGCTGCACCCCTAATAGATACATATATCTACAGTGGAGGAAATAAGTATTTGAAATAAGTATTTGATCCCCCGCTGATTTTGGCGTGGTAGCCTCGGCCATCAGTGTGTGAATGTGTGCGTGAATGGGTGAATGTGAGGCCAATTGTAAACCTCTTTGAGGGCACCTTGGTGCTGATAAAGCGGTATATAAGTGCAGTCCATTTACCATACTAAGAAATAAATGAACAGTCTCAGACTTCTATGGCAGCTTTATTTTAACAGTTATAGAAAGAATATTGAAAAAAAAAGAGAAAATTACATGAAATGAAAAATAAAATGGGTTTTTTTTTTCAACTTTTAATATTTCACAGCTTTCTAAAGTGTCCATCACGTAGCTGTTCTTCTGGTTTCTAAAGTCAGTCTTCGTTCTGATTGGGTCCTTGGAGAAGTCAGGTGGGGGTGCCGTCTAACTTCCTGTCCCGTCCTGTTTCTAGGCAACAACCTGGAGGCCACTCTGGGCCTGTGCTGGCCAGGTGCCATGGAGACGGCGAGGGCGGGGCTTGAAGACGTCCCGCCGGAGGACCTGCCCCCGCTGAGCCGGCAGCAGACGGAGCTGGCCATGGAGATCCTGAAGATCCTCTTCAACGTCACGTTTGACACAAGCAAACGAAAGGTGGACGAGGTAATGAGAGAAAGACACGTTCAGGACGTCCTTGACCATTTAACCATTTACTAGCGAATCAGAGTGATGCGTCCATGACTCTGGCGTGATACCAGCCACCCTGCATCAGGACACGGACTAACTGGACCAGGGAAGAACTGGGATCTTCTGTTGTTTCATCTGAGGGACAGACACCAAACCAGATGCCCACATGTGGTTCCTGTGGACGTGTGGACGGGATGTCTTCCAGCAGAAACACCTCTGTCATGTCCTTCTTTCAGCCTGACCAGACATCCAGAATCATCCAGTCCGGTTCCTCTGGACTGGACTTTTTTTTCCATCAACAAGGACGTCTGAAGGCTGCTGGACAGACATCTGACCCAGACGTCCACGTTTCAAGTAAAAGCAAACAAAAGTTAGTTTTTCGAGGGAAAAAAAGATGCTAATTTAGGAGGAAAAGGCTGCAATTTTCACAAAAAAGTGACCATTCTGTTGGCAAAAAGTCACAACTGTACAATTAAAAAGACAAAAAAAAAAACAAGGTTGGACAGACATCAACCAATCAGAGAGAGGAATGGTGTGAGGTGGGCGGAGCTACAACCAGACTGGTCTCAACAACAGACGTCATAAAAATAAGTTCAGATTCAGAGTTGCCACTTTATGATAAAAAAATTTCCAGTTTTTTCATAAATGATTTCTTTTTTTTTGCAAAAAAGTCACAAGAAGAAAGTTGCAGTTGGACGATAAAAACTGGAACTTGAAGAGAAAACAGTAGAAACAGTTAGAACGTGTCACGAGGTCAAAGGTCAGTGATGGAGCCTCTGGTGGGAACCAGAATCCTGATGTGGCCCCGGATGAAACCGGAGACTGAAGCCCTGCATCAGAGTCCAGCGGGACATCTGGTATGTCCTGATGGCTCCATCGCTGTGTGAAACAGAAGACAGGTGCTAAGGAGGAGGGGTCAACCTCAGAGGGGACGTCTCTGTCCAGAAAGGTGAATGACTTCTGTGTCTGTTTGAAGGAGGAGGCAGCAGAGTACCGACACCTCGGAGCCATCCTGAGACACTGTCTGATGAGCCACGCTGACGGAGACGAGCGCTCCGAGGAGCTCCACAGGTGGGTGGTGCTCCGGGTTCCTGTTGTTAGATCCCCCAGGTGACGGTTTCAGCCTCTGACCAGCAGAGTCTGTCACCGGGACCAGCTCTCCGTCCTTCGGGTCTGGAGTTGCGGTCTAGGGGGGTTCACCTCGCTAGGATTCCTCGACTTTGTTTAAGCTGGTGTCGGGGAAGATTCGCCGAGCTCCCACTGCATCAATCCGTCTAAATGTCTACCCTCCTACTCTGATAACTACCATAAAGGAACAGCCTGGCTTTAGGTCCTGTTATCAGCCACATCCGTTAACTGCAGCTCCCCCTTATGATCTGGGCTCTTGTTACCGGCTGGGTTAGTTTAGTGGCTTGGACAGCAAGCCCCAAGGGTCTGTGACAATAGGGGGCTAGAGTAACCAATCAGAACCTGTGTTGTTATGCAGAAGAACACCTGTGTACACTTGTGGGGACAGTTTCAATCAATCAATCAATCAATCAATTTTTATTGAACATGTTAAAAAACAAAATAAAAACAGGATCAAGGCAGAGTAAGTAGTACAGTCTGCCCACAAATAAAAACAACAAGAGCAAAAAAATGAAATAAAAAATCAACAGGCAACAAAGCCTCATCCGTTTGAAAAAACAAAACAAAAACAATGCATCTGCCTTCTGTCCATTTGTCACCCAAACATCATGTCCAAAAGGGATAGGAAGAAGTTAAAAAAAAACTTTTCTAGTCCTACCCCCTTGTTCATCTGCTTTAGCATTTAGTATAAAAAACACACAAAAAACAAACAAAAAAACAAACAAAAACATACAAACAATATCAATATCAACCACAACATCTTGTATTAATTTTATATTTATTAAACAGGTTAGCAGGGTTAAGCAACAGCATTTAATTGATTAAACATTGATTAAACATTGATTGAACACTGGAAAACTAACTAATACTCCACAATAATGCCACAGCTGGCAACTCCGTTCTTCTGTGTTAATCCAGGCCGTGGCTTGTAATTCCAGTTATTTCCATGGAATCCAGGCTGGTTGGAAGAACTGTAGCTTGTAATTCCAATCTCATTCATTTGAATGGATTCAGGCTGGTTTGTTATGAGCAAGTGGCCAGATTGCTCTTATCTAAGGTTGCAAAGCGAGGTGTCGAGGCAGGTCCTTCCAATAACAGGGTGAGTGTTCCTGGAACTCCTTCTCCTCTCCTGCAGTGAGCTAGGGAAAATCTGAAAAACTCAAAATAAATTCCTCAAAAATTGGGAAAAATGGTTATTCCGTTCTGAACGTCTTCTTTCTCTGTTCTTGTCTTAAAGAATAAATTCCCAGTAAAATCCCTTGGTGGTGGTTAGCTCTTTGTCCCAGCTGATCATCGCTCGAAGAACGCTCCACAGAATGAATGCCATTTCTCTCAAAACCTCAGCTTTTATGCCTCCTGGCTGGCCACGCCTGACTTGCTCCAGCCCTCAAAGTCCTTGTTTATTCAGGATTCACACGTCCTGATTGGTTTTGGTACAGCAGGGCGTGCATAATCATATTCACATAACATTCGCAATTGGTTTTCCAGTGGCATGTGTAATCACATTTACATAGTATTGTTCTGACTGGTGCACGTTCACAGAGTCTTACATAACCATGAAGCATGAAGCCTCAAGGCTATTCGCCCTCGGTTCTCTCTCGCTATCACGTGCTAACAGCGGCTACTTAGCTGTGTGTGTGTGGTGGAGTTGTTGTCAAGGTCTCCTAGATAAACTAGAAGCACAGAGTTGTTTTGAATAATCCAGTTTAACTTTTCCCTCAAAAAGAATTGTTACTCAATTAACAAACCAAGTTTACACTTTATCCAATCCCATTCTAGGTTCGTCATTAGAGCAATCAATATTTCTATTGGGTTTATTACCTTACTAAACCAATACATGTCATCCAACTCTCCTCGTTGTCCTCTTCATTTTAAAGGAGCCTGACAGCCGTTTTTTTACATTTCAATGCTGCACATAGAGCCGGCTATCTCACTTTGTTTACATTCCCCAACAGTACAGATAACACTACTGATGCATTCAGTCACACTGGAAATGATCATTCACAATTCTTATTTCACAGTTAGAGACTAGTTCTTAAATATTTCTTCAACATAATAGCCAAGATGGTCCCTAAATTCCATGGATCACTCGACACTGTCCAACTGTCTCATGATCCTCATGGTCGTCCCTGATCGTTTCCCTCCCTGTCCTCGCAGCCACACCGTGAACCTGCTGGGGAACCTCCCTCTGACCTGCCTGGACGTCCTGCTGATACCAAAGGTGCAGCAAGGCTCCATAGAGTACATGGGGGTCAACATGGACGCCGTCAACATGCTGCTGGAGTTCATGGAGAAGAGACTGGACCGGGTAAGAGTCTGTGGACGTGGTCTCGTCCCCGAATTCTGTTTTAGAAAAGTTAGTAATCCTTTAATCCACCAGCACGGTGACACTGAAAACCTACGTACGTCTATCCTCCACCAGCAGTTTAAAACGTGACCCATCACCAGGAACACCTCCAGCTGTGGTCGCTGGTCGTTTCTGACTGTAGATGGTTGGTGTTGCAGAGAGGAGAAAATCAGCTGGAAACATAACTAGATGGTGGTGAACTACAGCAGGGGGCTCTAAAGTCGGTCCTGGGGGGCCGCTGTCCTGCAGGTTTTGCATGTTTCCCTCCTTTAACACACCTGATTAATGGCATCATCATCTCTTCATCAAGGTCAGCACCTGTCTGTTAACGACACAGTCACTCGTATCAGGGTGTGTAGAAGGAGGGAAACATCTAAAACCTGCAGGACACCAGGCCTCCAGGACCCAGACTGGAGACCCCTGAAGTACAGACTAAAGATCTGAGCTTTGACCATTATCTGTCTGCTGGAAGATAACGGCGCCTTTCAATAGACTAACTTCACATCGTCATCAAATCTGTCAGAACATCCTCATTTCAACAGTAACTACAGAAATTACATCTGAAGAGAGCTGAAACTAGGACCAGCAGAGAACTGCTGGAACCACCAGGCCACCGGTCTGCTGCTGCTGGTGGAGACAGAAGGTCCAACGGTCTGCTGCTGGTGGAGACAGAAGGTCCAACGGTCTGCTGCTGGTGGAGACAGAAGGTCCAACGGTCTGCTGCTGGTGGAGACAGAAGGTCCATCAGTCTGCTGCTGGTGGAGACAGAAGGTCCATCGGTCTGCTTCTGGAGACAGAAGGTCCATCAGTCTGCTGCTGGTGGAGACAGAAGGTCCAACGGTCTGCTGCTGGTGGAGACAGAAGGTCCATCAGTCTGCTGCTGGTGGAGACAGAAGGTCCATCGGTCTTCTGGAGACAGAAGGTCCATCAGTCTGCTGCTGGTGGAGACAGGTCCAGGTCTGCTGCTGTGGAGACAAAGGTCCATCATCTGCTGTGTGAGACAGAAGGTCCATCGGTCTTCTGGAGACAGAAGGTCCATCAGTCTGCTGCTGGTGGAGACAGAAGGTCCAACGGTCTGCTGCTGGTGGAGACAGAAGGTCCAACGGTCTGCTGCTGGTGGAGACAGAAGGTCCATCAGTCTGCTGCTGGTGGAGACAGAAGGTCCAACGGTCTGCTGCTGGTGGAGACAGAAGGTCCATCAGTCTGCTGCTGGTGGAGACAGAAGGTCCATCGGTCTTCTGGAGACAGAAGGTCCATCAGTCTGCTGCTGGTGGAGACAGAAGGTCCAACGGTCTGCTGCTGGTGGAGACAGAAGGTCCATCGGTCTGCTGCTGGGGAGACAGAAGGTCCAACGGTCTGCTGCTGGTGGAGACAGAAGGTCCATCAGTCTGCTGCTGGTGGAGACAGAAGGTCCATCGGTCTTCTGGAGACAGAAGGTCCATCAGTCTGCTGCTGGTGGAGACAGAAGGTCCAACGGTCTGCTGCTGGTGGAGACAGAAGGTCCAACGGTCTGCTGCTGGTGGAGACAGAAGGTCCATCGGTCTGCTGCTGGTGGAGACAGAAGGTCCATCGGTCTTCTGGAGACAGAAGTCCTGCTGCTGGTGGAGACAGAAGGTCCATCGGTCTGCTGCTGGTGGAGACAGAAGGTCCAACGGTCTGCTGCTGGTGGAGACAGAAGGTCCAACGGTCTGCTGCTGGTGGAGACAGAAGGTCCATCAGTCTGCTGCTGGTGGAGACAGAAGGTCCATCGGTCTTCTGGAGACAGAAGGTCTATCAGTCTGCTGGTGAAGACAAAAGGTCCATCAGTCTACTGGTGAAGATAGAGGGTCCATCAGTCTACAGGTGGAGACAAAAGGTCCATTGGTCTGCTGGTGGAGACAGAAGGTCCAACGGTCTACTGGTGAAGATAGAGGGTCCATCAGTCTACAGGTGGAGACAAAAGGTCCATTGGTCTGCTGGTGGAGACAAAAGGTCCATCGGTCTGCTAGTGGAGACAGAAGATTCATCAGTCTACTGATGGAGAGTGGTTGACTACTGGTGGACTACTGGTGGAGACTGGTTGAGACTGGTGGACTACTGGTGGAGACTGGTTGAGACTGGTGGAGACTGGTGGAGACTGGTGGTCTACTGGTGGAGACTAGTGGTCTACTGGTGGACTACTGGTGGAGACTGGTGGGGACTGGTGTACTACTGGTGGAGACTGTTGGACTACTGGTGGAGACTGGTGGAGAATGGTGGACTACTGGTGGAGACTGTTGGACTACTGGTGGAGACTGGTGGACTACTGGTGGAGACTGGTGGAGACTGGTGGTCTACTGGTGGAGACTGGTGGACTACTGGTGGAGACTTGTGGAGACTGGTGGACTACTGGTGGAGACTGGTGGACTACTGGTGGAGACTGGTGGACTACTGGTGGAGACTGGTGGACTACTGGTGGTCTACTGGTGGAGACTGCTGGACTACTGGTGGAGACTGGAGGAGACCGGTGGACTTCTGGTGGACTACTGGTGGAGACTGATGGTCTACTGGTGGACTACTAGTGGAGACTGGTGGTCTGCTGGTGGAGACTGGTGGACTACTGGTGGAGACTGGTGGACTACTGGTGGAGACTGGTGGTCTACTGGTGGACTACTGGTGGAGACTGGTGGAGACTGGTGGTGTACTGGTGGAGACTACGGGTGGACTACTGGTGGAGACTGGTGGAGACTGGTGGTGTACTGGTGGAGACTGGTGGACTACTGGTGGAGACTGTTGGACACTGGTGGACTACTGGTGGAGACTGTTGGAGACTGGTGGAGACAGGTAGACTACTGACAGTATAATAAGCTAGAAGGCAGTTTGGAAGCAGAACAGATGCAGAAGTGTTCAGGTGAAGGTAAAGGCCTGTCTGGAGTCCCAACAGTCTTTAAAGGGCCAGCGTCCTCAGCAGATTGACTTTGTTATTATTATTAGTGCTGAGATGTTGCATAAATCTGAGAACAAACCCGTTGTGCTCACGTCTCATGGATGAGGTCTAACTCTGAACAGATAAAGGACTCTGGTTTCTGTGTCCCAGGGTCAGAAGCTGAAAGAGACCCTCCTCCCATCGATGAACCTGCTGACCGAGAGCGCTCGCATCCATCGGGAGACCAGGAAGTTCCTGCGTTCTAAAGTCAGTACCCCCCCGAGGGGCCAGTGCACCTCGTACAAGCACGGTCACTGTGTGACGGTCTGTGTGCTTCGTTAAGGTGCTGCCCCCCCTCCGTGATGTCATGAACCGACCAGAGGTAGGAAACGCTCTGAGGAACAAGATCGTCCGCCTGATGACACACATCGACACTGACGTCAAGGACTGCGCTGCAGAGTTCCTCTTCGTTCTCTGCAAGGAAAGCGGTGAGAAAAACAACTTTCCGATTCCTCAGAATGACAAAAGAAAGAAAGTCCACTCCTCACCCTCCCAGACAGAGACGCCTACGTAGATGTAGGGTCTTCATTTGAACCCAACAGAACCGGTTTCAGCAGCCATGTAAGGGCCATGCCTTCAAGCACCTCCAGCTGGTGGTGAAACCACATCAGGTCCAGCAGTCACCCCTGGACTCCAGTCACCCCTGGACTCCAGTCACCCCTGGACTCCAGTCACCCGTGGAGTCCAGTCACCCGTGGAGTCCAGGGGTGACTGCTGGAGTCCAGGGGTGACTGCTGGAGTCCAGGGGAGTCACTCGTGGAGTCCAGTGACCCGTGGAGTCCAGTCACCCGTGGAGTCCAGGGGTGACTGCCAGAGTCCAGGGGTGACTGCCAGAGTCCAGGGGTGACTGCCAGAGTCCAGGGGTGACTGCTGGAGTCCAGGGGAGTCACTCGTGGAGTCCAGTGACCCGTGGAGTCCAGGGGTGACTGCCAGAGTCCAGGGGTGACTGCCAGAGTCCAGGGGTGACTGCCAGAGTCCAGGGGTGACTCCATGAGTCCAGGGGAGTCACTCGTGGAGTCCAGTGACCTGTGGAGTCCAGGGGTGACTGCTGGACCACCAGGGGTGACTGCTGGACCACCAGGGGACCTGGGGTGACTGCCGGACCACCAGGGGACCAGGGGTGACTGCCGGACAACCAGGGGACCTGGGGTGACTGCTGGACCACCAGGGGATCTGGGGTGACTGCTGGACCACCAGGGGACCTGGGATGACTGCCGGACAACCAGGGGACCTGGGGTGACTGCTGGACCACCTGGGGATCTGGGGTGACTGCTGGACCACCAGGGGACCAGGGGTGACTGCCGGACAACCAGGGGACCTGGGGTGACTGCTGGACCACCTGGGGATCTGGGGTGACTGCTGGACCACCAGGGGACCAGGGGTGACTGCCAGACAACCAGGGGACCTGGGGTGACTGCTGGACTACCAGGGGATCTGGGGTGACTGCTGGACCACCAGGGGACCAGGAGGTGACTGCCGGACCACCAGAGGACGTGAGGTGACTGCCGGACCACCAGGGGATCTGGGGTGACTGCTGGACCACCAGGGGACCAGGGGTGACTGCTGGACCACCAGGGGACCAGGAGGTGACTGCCAGACCACCAGGGGACGTGAGGTGACTGCCGGACCACCAGGGGACCTGGGGTGACTGCCGGACCACCAGGGGATCTGGGGTGACTGCCGGACCACCAGGGGACGTGAGGTGACTGCCGGACCACCAGGGGACCTGGGGTGACTGCTGGACCACCAGGGGACCTAAGATGACTGCCGGACCACCAGGGGATCTGGTGTGACTGCCGGACCACCAGGGGACCTGGGGTGACTGCCAGACCACCAGGGGACATGAGGTGACTGCCGGACCACCAGTGGACCTCGGGTGACTGCCAGACCACTAGCGGACCTGGGGTGACTGCCGGACCACCAGGGGACCTGGGGTGACTGCTGGACCACCAGGGGACCAGGAGGTGACTGCCGGACCACCAGGGGACCTGGGATGACTGCCGGACCACCAGGGGACGTGAGGTGACTGCCGGACCACCAGGGGACCTGGGATGACTGCCGGACCACCAGGGGATCTGGGGTGACTGCTGGACCACCAGGGGACCAGGAGGTGACTGCCGGACCACCAGGGGACGTGAGGTGACTGCCGAACCACCAGGGGACCTGAGGTGACTGCCGGACAAGCAGGGGACCTGGGGTGACTGCTGGACCACCAGGGGACCTGGGGTGACTGCCGGACCACCAGGGGACCTGAGGTGACTGCTGGACCACCAGGGGACCTGGGGTGACTGCCGGACCACCAGGGGACCTGAGGTGACTGCCGGACCACCAGGGGACCTGGGGTGACTGCCGGACAACCAGGGGAGCTGAGGTGACTGCCGGACCACCAGGGGACCTGGGGTGACTGCTGGACCACCAGGGGACCTGGGGTGACTGCTGGACCACCAGGGGACCTGAGGTGACTGCTGGACCACCAGGGGACCTGGCTTCAGCCTGGATCTCCACTGAGCACTACCAGGGGAGAGAGGCTGTGCTACTTGTTCCTACCTTGATGTACTGCCTGCTCACCTTTTCTGAGCAACGATGGACTATCTTAAGTCAGATCGTCCCCCCCGCCACCAGGGAGACTTAACTTAACAACAACAGTTGTATTTCTGATTACATTATTATCTTCCCACCTGTGTCACCTCTAACTAGCTACTATAGCTTAGCTTAGCTCATGTTAGCCTATAATGCTAACTAACATCAGCCTCCATTCGCCCTGATTGGAGCCATCTGCTTATCCTAGTTTTAAGTCATTTCAGTTGCAGTATTAATTTGTGCCGGGGCTGTCCGGGGCTGATCCCCGGCACATAAGCTCGGAGCGGATGGCATATGATCATGCACAAACCCTTTTCACGATTTTAAGTTCTGAATAATTAAATATTGTTTTATTAATCAATAAACCCATGGCTTTTATGAGATAGATCATAGTTTTCCTGATAACAAGACGACCTGTCAAAGCTATTTAGAACAGAACCTGCGATCAGAGATTCTGGTTTCCGCAACACTGCGTGGTTTCTTTTTTTTTTGTGAGCTCGCTTTAAAAAAAATAAATCAGAAGTTGTGGTTTGCGGGTTTTGGGGCTTGTATTTCAGAGTTGTGACTTCTCCGTCTCCCCTTTTACCTACATACCTACATACGATAATCCATCAATGACAATGCTCAACCTACATCTGTAAAGTCAGCTAACAACTTATTAAAATGCACCAGAATTCAGCAAAGAACATGTATGATAATAAAAAACTTCTGAGGGAGGACCCCCAGATCACTAATAATTTCCTTCAAACCAATGTACAACAACCTGTACAATCTGTTACATTGGCCAACCAATCTACATTCAAACTGCCATAATGTGTGTGTGTGTGTGTGGGGGGGGGGGCACTATAAGACACACATAGGCCTAAAACACACAGATAAGGTGTATATCTCTGTGCAATATGATATGGTTATCAAATTAGAGAGTTATTTTCCAAAAAGTATATTGGGGCAGGGCGGCGGGGGCAGGGGCGGGTACGCGGCAGAGCCCCCCCACATAACCAATCCCAATTAACCCCTGGTCAAACTCCTTCATCTGTGTTTCTACTAGAGATGCGCGGTTGAACCGCGCACCCGCGGGCGGAGCGGATAATCCGCATATCGGGCGGATGACTCGTCAAAAAATAATACTTTAATTAAATTCGGGCGGGTTGCGGTTGAAGCACTCAAATAATAATAATAAGAAAAAATATTTTACATATTATTAAAAAGGATGGCGGATCAGTTCGGTTTTGAAAATTGGTGAGAAAACGTTCCTGCAAATGGATAGCGGGCGGATAGAGTTTTTAAGTAGCGGTTGCGGGTTAAAATATACGTCATCCGCGCATCTCTAGTTTCTACACATACCAGGCTGATGAATCTACATCCACAGCTCTGGGAAGCAGAAAAGTCTGGGCGAGAAGGTGCTCACCTCTTTACATACCAGAACTGAGAGCAACCTTCCTGGCTGAGAGAAAGTCCTTATAGACGATTGATATCTACTAATTAATCAGCCGTAAAGCTGGACATTTTAACATGTAGGCCCATGGAAATTAAGATTAATTGTTGGAATACAACAGCAGGGTGTCTTGGTGGTCTCTGTTGTCTCCCAGCTAGAAGGTTCCTGGTCTGAACCTCAGCAGGTCTTTCTGTGTGGAGTTTCCATGTTCTCCTGGTGCTTGTGTGGGTTTCCTCCAGGTTCTCCAGCTTCCTCCATCAGTCCAAAATAGAGGTCTTCAGAACAACCTGAAAAACCAGAGGTTCCGACCCGACCCGAATCGGGTCTCGGGTCCATTCAAAAGACGTGACTCCAGGTTCGGGTCTGAATCGGTACAGTTAGTCTCGGGTCCGGTCGGTGCTCTCTGACAGGCTGGGTCCACGTTTACTTCAGAGGTAAAGATATTAGCGGTGGCAGCCATTGTCAGGACTCGGGGTAGTTTAATTAATTATTCATTAACGTGTTTGTCATGAAACAACCGTGTTGCCGTAGCGTGTTATTAGCGTGTTATTAGCGGTTTGCCCGGCAGCTGTAAAGTACAACGGATCACCAACATGACAACGTTGGATGAGAGAACATATTTACGACACGTCCTGACCGGTGTAGGATATTAGCGTTAGCAGTTGCTACCAATAGCATCTGTATCCACAAAGAAAGTAACGACGTGGATTTATTGTTGTTTACATCACGTAGCCTATGTAGCAACTGAACCGGTAGAAGAAGACAACTTTAGGTAAGAAAATCAAGTTTTATTCAACGCTAGACAACTTTAACAGGAGCAACTATGGGCTGGATTGTCTCGGTTCTATTCGGGTAACTCGGTTCAGTTCGTGGTCGGAAACTAAAGACTTGGGTCGGGTCGGTTCCGGGTCCAAATATTGCGGGTCCATTCGGGTTCCGACTCCTGAACTTATGATAATAGCTCGGGTCGGGTCAGTTTCGGGTCGAATTTTCACGGCTCCATTTGGGTTCGGCTCCATGAAAGTGGACCCGTCAAGACCTCTAGTCCAAAGACCTGCATGTCAGGTTAACTGGTGGATCACCTGTAGGAGTGATTGTGAGTGTTCATGTGGTCCTGTGATGGACTGGAGACCTGTCCAGGTGATGGACTGGAGACCTGTCCAGGTGATGGACTGGAGACCTGTCCAGGTGATGGACTGGAGACCTGTCCAGGTGATGGACTGGAGACCTGTCCAGGTGATGGACTGGAGACCTGTCCAGGTGATGGACTGGAGACCTGTCCAGGTGGACCCCTGACTGTAGACCTGAAGAGAGCTGGGATAGACTCCAGCAGATCCCTGAGACCCTGTAGAGGACTAAATGGGTCTAGATGATGGATGTTGGAGTGAAACCCTCATGATCAATAGAGGAACTGCATACTTTCAGATTTTTGGATTGGAACTAAAAAGTACAACTAGACTTTGTCTCTTGGTCCAGACTGTGTTAGTGGTTCCTCAAAGCTCTTCATCACAGATCGATATGCTTCAGGTTATGGACGAATGGATCCTGTCCATCCTGGTTGACTTGGTTTCACTGATATTTATTTCTTTATCTTCTTTCATTTTGTTAAAATTGCTGAACCTTTAAGGGTGATGTTTGTCTTTCCAGTGTCCAGGTTCATCAAGTACACGGGATACGGGAACGCTGCAGGTCTGCTCGCTGCCAGAGGACTGCTGAGAGGAGGACGGGACTCTGGGATCTACTCTGAGGACGAAGACTCTGAGACAGAAGAGTACAGAGAGGCGAAGGCCCAGTCAGTCCCATTACCACACCGAAACACTGATTCACTAACTGTCCATGACGACCATACTGTCGAAGAAACGTTGGACCATGTGGAACATGAAAACTAAGTAGTTGAAAAAAAGCCGTGATCCTACTTTGGCTGTTCTCTTCGCAGACATCATGAATCCAATATATTTCATTTTTTTCTTCTTAACTTTATTTCATTTGTTAATAAACGTCCATTTTTATGTTTCGGACCTGCAACACATTCCATGAAGGTCCAGTATTGTAGCATCTTCTTCCACAGCCAGGTCTTTGTAATGAGTGTTGGAAACTTCATTGGGCGTCCCTGGAACAGATGTGGTCCTGAAGGCAGCAGATTTTTTATTAAATGTCCGCATCAATGCCGCCGTCACAGAAGCGTGAATAATTCAACAGAACCTGGACAGTCGGGATGTCAGGATGAGCCCTTCCCTCTTTGGACCAGAGCACATGGTGTCCATTCCTTTCAGGAAAGATCTGGAATACCGATCTGGAACATAAACCAGAGTGTCGTCTGCATATTCTGACATTTATATCAATGAACACCATTCTGGTGTTTGTGTAGATGAATGAAATGGTGTGAAACTGAATTTCTCAGCTTTTCTGGCGTAGATTTTGGAGTGGATGATATCATCACACTAACTGAAGAATCTAAAAATAAAGATGAACAAGCCCCTCCCCCAGGCCTGGCTCCAGGGTGGAGCCCCGGTAACCCCTAACCCGGGTGAGGGACATCGAGCTCTCGTTTTTATTTTCTTCATAAGAGTCGTCTGAATAGCGTTTAGTCTGGCCCCTCCCCCAGGACCAGATTACCTTGGGTGACCCAACCAAATGCCCCCAACAACAAAGCTCCCGGGATCATTCAGGGCACACAAACCCCTCCACCACGTAAAGGTGGTGATTCAGGGAGGCTTTATCCCCTAATGGAGGCTCCTTTATCCTGCTGGGGGACTTCAACGCTCACCTGGTCAATGACAGTGGTACCTGGAGGGGGTGATTGGGAGGAACGGCCTCTAAAACCAGAGTGGTGTTTAGTTGTTGGACTTCTGTTCTCGTCACAGTTTGTCCAGAACAAACACCAGGTTCAAACATCAGAGTCCATAAATGCAGGAGACATCAGGACACTCTTGGCTGTAGATCGATGATCTTCTTCATAGTCGTATCATCTGATCCTCAGCTGATGTTCTGGACTCTGTGGTGAAGAGAGGAGCTGAGCTGTCAGCTGATCTCTACCTGGTGGTGGGTTGGATCAGCTGATCTCTACCTGGTGGTGGGTTGGATCAGCTGATCTTTACCTGGTGGTGGGTTGGATCAGCTGATCTCTACCTGGTGGTGGGTTGGATCAACTGATCTCTACCTGGTGGTGGGTTGGATCAGCTGATCTCTACCTGGTGGTGGGTTGGATCAGCTGATCTCTACCTGGTGGTGGGTTGGATCAGATGGAGGGAGGATGCCGGTCAGACCTGGTAGGACCAAACGTGTAGTGAGGGTTTCTGGGAACGTCTGGCAGAGGAACCTGTCAGAAAGATCGTCAACTCACACCTCCATCAGAGCTCCAACCACATCCAGAGGGAGGTGGAGGACATTGAGTCTGAATGGACCATGTTCTACACCTCTGTTGATGAACCATTGCTTGATCCCTGATTACTGCTGATCTTTGTTGATTTTTCTTTTAGTTCAGCAAAATTGTAACTTTTTGACAAAATAACCGGCTTTTTGTCGTAAAACTTTCCTTTTGTGTGATTGTGTGTATTTAGTTGTAAAGTGATAAACCTTGTTGAAACCTTGTGAGGTTCACAGGATGAGCTCGTTGATGTCGGAGCTTTCATCCTGATTTGCTGCTCTGCGTCTCCAGCTGATATTCAGGTTTGTGTCGCTCCGGACCTGAACAGGCAGAACCGACTTGAACTCCTTCAGAGTTTCTCCAGAAATGTTCTCGTCATTTTCATCGTTGAGGTAACTGTTGTCCAGATGCCTCTGAGTCCAGAGATGTCAACATTTCTGTCATTACTGAACGTATCCTCATTGTGTTGACAGAGGTTTTCTTGGCAAACCATTGTCCATGCGGTTCTGTCAGGTGTTGATGATGGACGGATCACGAGGTTCTTCCAGGTGGTGCTTCAATGGTTTGAAGATAATCTTCAAACTGTTCCATCTTCTATTTTTTTTAAATATCTTCCAAACTTTCTCTGATAAACATTTCAATGACTTTCCCACATTTGTTGACAAAATGGAGATCTTCTGTCCACCTTTGCTCCTCAGCTTCAGCCTCTCCTGGATGATGCTCATGGATGAATATTCCCAAATGTGAATGAAGCTGATGAGAAAGACTGAAAGATGTTGGGTTCATCCAGTCTGTAAAGAAACCGTAGTGAACTAAATGTTTCCACGTGGTCCTGGCTGTTTCTGATCGAGGCTTTCAGACTTTCAGACTTTCCTCTGAATCCTCTCGTCCGTCTGTTTTTCCAGCATAAACCCGATCACTGGAGCCGTGGAGGAGGAGCAGCCTGACCCGATGGAGGGCATGACGGAGGAGCAGAAGGAGTACGAGGCCATGAAGCTGGTCCACATGTTTGACAGACTATCAAGGTCCAAACTCCTGCTGCTGCTCACACTGTTCCTTCCACCAACTCAGATTCAGTCAGAGGAACTCAGATTCAGTCAGAAGAACTCAGATTCAGTCAGAGGAACTCAGATTCAGTCAGAAGAACTCAGATTCAGTCAGAAGAACTCAGATTCAGTCAGAAGAACTCAGATTCAGTCAGAGGAACTCAGATTCAGTCAGAGGAACTCAGATTCAGTCAGAGGAACTCAGATTCAGTCAGAGGAACTCAGATTCAGTCAGAGGAACTCAGATTCAGTCAGAAGAACTCAGATTCAGTCAGAGGAACTCAGATTCAGTCAGAAGAACTCAGATTCAGTCAGAAGAACTCAGATTCAGTCAGAGGAACTCAGATTCAGTCAGAAGAACTCAGATTCAGTCAGAAGAACTCAGATTCAGTCAGAGGAACTCAGATTCAGTCAGAAGAACTCAGATTCAGTCAGAAGAACTCAGATTCAGTCAGAGGAACTCAGATTCAGTCAGAAGAACTCAGATTCAGTCTGAAGAACTCAGATTCAGTCAGAGGAACTCAGATTCAGTCAGATTCAGTCAGAAGAAGTCTCAGATTCAGTCAGATCAGATTCAGTCAGAAGATCAGATTCTCAGATTCAGTCAATTCAGTCTGAACAGGTCTCTCAGCTGGAGGAGCTAGCTGTTCCAGGACAGTCCAGACTGAGCTGCAGTAGTCTGTTAGAAGAGCTCTTTAAAGACATCTTTAAACAGTTTTCAGTATTATCTTCTGGACGGGTTCCTGGGTGGTTCTCTGTCTCACATTCAGGGTTAATGCTGTCAGACTGCTCAGTGTTCGTTCCACCTCTCCATCCCTGCAGGACCAATCTGATCCAGCCCATGCAGCTGGGCATGGACGGGACCATGAGGGAGATGACATCCGAGGATATGCACAAACTCACCCACAATCCCTTGCAGCAGCCAGAGGAAGCAGCTGAGAGCGGCGAAGAAGACCAGTGAACACGTGAGGACGGCGACACCAGGAGGTCCAGGACCAGCACCAGAGGATCTCCCTCTTTATTCTAGACATTCCCACGTAGAAGAGGTAAAGTAGCGGGATTCCCGTCCTGGTTCTTGTGAATCAGGATCAGCCCCAGACCTGGAGCACCTCCTCAGAGGGAACTAGTCTCTCACACGAAGCTGGAGTTTCTAGAAGATGTTCACAGGATGTTTGGCTCTTCAGGAGACCCCGCTGATGTATTTAACGGCTGCTGATGACTGTTCCTGCTGATGAACGTCTCCGTTTTCATGATTATTTATCGGTTCTTTCCTCTTCCTGCAGTTTTAAGAAAATAACTGCAGCATCACGTCCAGCTCCATCAGGACGTCTGCTAGCGACTCAACTCACACCTGAACTTAAAATCACTGCTTTTAACATAAACGACAGATGTAATTAAACAACAGTCATAAAAATAACATTTACACACTGTGATACATTGTCTTAAAATTGTCCCAAATTTATAAATTTTGTTTGTAAATTCACAAATTTCACAATTTTGTATTTTTTAGTTCATACAATTTCAAATTTTGCAAAAACTGACTTTGTCCTAAAATTACAAATAATCAAGTTTCTTGTAAAGTCATGAATTTGGAAAAATAATGTTTTCATTTTAAAAAGCGTTCTTGCAGACTTTAAGTGGTGGAATCTGGACTAAAATCACGTTTTGATGTGAAATTATATTATATATATATATATATGTTTTATTGCTCTGAGTGAAACTCAGATGAGTGTTTTAGACCGAAGGTGAAATATTCTGATGTGAACGTTAGATGTATTCTTCCTCATATTCTACTGTTATAAAGTATTTAAATGGCGCCGTTGTCTCTGGTCTTCAGTTGCACGTGATCGTTGTGGTGATCTGAAGACAGGAAGTGGCTCAGCTGTCCAGAACCTTCTCTGGTGCTGGAGATGGAGATGACAGAGATTAACGAGCTCTTCACTGTCATCCACGGTGCTAGTTGTGGCTAACACGCTAATGTAAACTGAACAGAGGACATCCAACATGGGACACGAATCAAGATCAATAACCACACAGATCTAATAAACGCTTTAATCATTATTAACAAGGATAGTCATGGATTTACACTCTGTTCATAAGTAGATTTTTATTTTGTTTTGTACATTTTCTGAGCGTGCAAGGAGAGAAAGATGGGAGGAGGAACCGACATGTCCTCCGGGAGGAGGACAAACACAACATTACATCCACTCAGGCCTGCTTGTCCTCCACTGGTGGGGGGTGGGGTGGGGTGGGGGGGATGGGGGGGGACCAATGTGTCCAGAAGAACAAGCAAACCTGAATCAGTCACAAACCAACGTGGATCCACTGAAGCAGAAACATGCAGCTTCAGAGTTCAAACCTGGAGATTCTAGAAGGTTTCAGTGAAAACAAGGGAGAAAATACTGAAAACCATCCGACATGAAAAAAAAAATACTGGACATTTACAACCGATTCAGTATAAAAGACTCCAGATGGAGGAAAAATCTGGACATGACTGTTGGAGGTAAACACAGTTACTCCACCAGCCGAACAGATACCATCATCAGACCAATATCAAAAGTTGAGTTTTAGCATTTAGCTCTTCTGGGATGGTTCGAAACCGCTCCACTGCACCGCTGCACCACTGCTGCACCACTCTCACCGGCCAACACGCCGCTGGCGCCGTGGTTTCACGGTTGTTCCGGGTCCTGAGGGACGTCAGAGCATCACGCAAACGTGAAACGTGGAAACGAAGCTGCTGCGTTGTTGTGGTCATGAGGGCGAGCAGCTGTGACGCTGGAGACGTTACGGCGGTGAACCTGCTGATGACCTTTAACATGGTCTCCACGGGTCAACCGACCAGCGGTGTAGATCACGTGCACATTCTTTTGAGGACGTGCATGACGACATGCCAATCAAACACGCGGTGGGCGTGGTGATCGTGGTGGGCGTGGCGATCGTGGTGGGCGTGGCGGCCTTGCCGTTGGGATGAAAGCCAGGAAGGGTTGGTCACGTGACGTTTCATCCTCAGTGAACTTTGACCTGATTCAGGAGTTGGTGATGTCAGACCAAATTAGATGTTGAGTAAAAACAAAGATTCATCTCAAATCACAGAAACTAAAATATAATTTCACTTTTTTTATTTCTGTGTTCAAAAAAATAATAAAAAACCTGCTGCTTTCAAAGAAGAAAAACGATTAAAAGCTTCTTAAATGCATGTTTTGATGTCAGATCAATATTTTCCTTTTGCATCGATGCTATTGGATCCTTTGTCGTTTAATCACTGCGTCGACATAAATGTGATAAACGGCAACGATGTTACGGGTCCAAGAATCAGTTCAGTTGAACCGTCTGTCGTGACAACGTGATCAGATTGGTTCTGGAAGGTAATCAATAACAGCAGAGTGAGTGGGGAGCAGTGGGAGGACTAACAGGGTGCTCACTGGACCACATAGGAACTAGAGGACTCAGACTGCAGGATCTGACAGACCAGAGAACTTTAGAAAGACAATCAAAGTAAAATCAATCAATAAAATCAATCCTGATTGATTTGGATCTTTAAAACTATTTAAAAACAGTTTAAAACGGTTGTCGTCATTGATTTCAGATATCTGCTGATATTTTTTCAACGTTCACCTTCTGGAACATACGTGTCCTTACTCTCTTCTTTCCATCCTTTATCCATTCCTTTGTCCCTCTCTTCCTCTCTCCTGGTTCCTTCTGTCTTTCCTTCTTTTACAACGTTTCTTGGTTTCCTTCCTTAGTTCCTTCCTTCAGTCTAATCTTCCGTCCTTTTGTTTCATCCTTCCTTAGTTTCTTTTTTCCTTCCTTCCTCAATCCCTTCATTTCTTAATTCTACTGCCTTCCCTCTTGCCCTTGGTTCCTCTCTCAGTCTCCAAGTTTCCTTTCTTCTTTCCTTCTTTCCTAACTTGTTTCCTCTGTGGTTCCTTTAGGTCCCTTCCTGAACTTCCTTCCTTCTCCCAGCAGAGGTCCTCATCCAGAGTCTTCGTCCCATCAATGACGTTTCTTTGTTCCCCAGTAAAGTTTTATGTGTCATGATGATTCGTGATGTCTGCAGACAGCTGGGATATTTTTTTATATCCTGTTATTTTTCTCTAAATCTTTGTATTTCAGGAAGTTGGACGTCGATGTAAAAGTGATTCATAAAGTTGAGAGTGAAGCTAAAAAAGGAGGTGAAAGTGACGTGTTCGTGGAGCTGCACGTGACTTTTGGGGTGAAAAAGAATAATGTTTGGATAAAAAAGACAAATGTCAGATTCATTTAACTCTTTCAAAAGCAGAGCCCCCTTTAAAGGGGGGGTATGTGATTTTCAAGCAGGAGCCTGAGAGTTGGGTCAAGATAACGTTCAGAAAAGTCTCCTCCTCCTCCACGTGTCCATCTTAGAACCGGTCCTGTTTCAGAACTGTGTTCTGGTCGGGCCCAGGTCCAAGTCCAGGTGCATGGGAGAACATGATTGGCAGACGTGGAAGAGTCTCATGAGGCCTTGTAGCCCCCCCCCCCTCCTTCCTGTGACTGTCGGCCCCTCCCACTACCTGTATGTTTCCTGGTTGCCGGTCAGTCCTGGTGTCTGCTGGCTCTGCTGGTCCTGCCGTTGGCTGGTTCTGCTGGTTCTGGTGTCGCTGAGTTCCGATGAGACGCCGCCTCTACTTGCCGGTCCCTCAGGTTGGGCGGGGGCCCCGTTAGGGGCATCTCTGAGGGTCCAGGTGACCCGGGGGCTGTGCTGGGGAAGGGGACTGGTGGTCCGTCTGGAGTTCGGGGCCCAGGCTTCGTGCTGGGGCTCTTTTTCTGGGACGTGGGGGTAACTGGAGACGTCTGCAAGGCTTGGGTTGGTTCTGGAGCTGAGATTAGGAGTCGGGGCGCCGTCACTTTCTGTTGAGCCTGAGCTGTGGGACACCCTGGTAGTTGAGGTGGGTGCAGGGTCTGAGCCCCTGGACTTCCACAGTCCTTCAGGACAGGATCCTTGGCTTCTTCATCTGTCTGTTTTCCCGTGTGGCTTCCTGGTAGGTAAAGAACAAACAATAGAAGAAGTCTGAGAGACTGCCAGGAGGAGAAACCAAGGAAAAAGACGGTTGGAAGTCTCACCTGGACTTTGTTGTGCTTCATCTTCTCTGCAGGAGGGAAGATCCCGTCTGTTTCCTCGGTAACGGATGGGTGACCTCTGAATAACTGCCTTCAGCTCTAAAAGGAAGTAGACAAGCATAAAGACTTACTGGAGAGACATTTGATAGTGTCACATGTGAGACAAAAGTCTCAAAAGCTAAAGGTAGAGCAGCTGCTGTGGCAACTGCAAAGAGACCCCAGAAAAAGACCAAGAACCAGACCAGGAAACAGACCAGAAACCATACAGACGAAAACAGAACCAAGGAACAGACCAGGAACCGACCAGAACCTACAAGAAACAGACCAGGAAACAGACAGAGAAACAGACCAGAAACATACCAGGAACCTACAAGAAACAGACAGAAACCAGACGGAAACAGACCAGAACAGACCAGAAACAGACCAGAACAGGACCAAAACAGACCAAGGAAACAGACCAAACAGACCAGAAACCTCCAAGAAACAGACCAGGAACCTCCAAGAAACAGACCAGGAACCTCCAAGAAACAGACCAGAAACAGACCAGGAACAGACGGAAACAGACAGGAACCTACCAGAGGAAACAGACCAGAAACAGAACCAGGAACAGAAGAACAGACCAAGAACTACAAGGAAAACAGACCAGGAACCTCCAAGAAACAGACCAGGAACCTCCAAGAAACAGACCAGGAACCTCCAAGAAACAGACCACAAACAGACCAGGAACAGACGGAAACAGACCAGGAACCTACAAGAAACAGACCAGAAACAGACCAGGAAACAGACCAGAAACAGACCAAGAACAGACCAGGAAACAGACCAGGAACCTACAAGAAACAGACCAGAAACAGACCAAGAAACAGACCAGGAACCTCCAAGAAACAGACCAGAAACAGACCAGGAACAGACCAGGAACAGACCAGGAACCTCCAAGAAACAGACCAGAAACAGACCAGGAACAACAGACCAGGAAACAGAAACCAGGAACCTACAAGAAACAGACCAGGAACAGACCAGGAACCTACAAGAAACAGACCAGGAAACAGACCAGGAACCTACAAGAAACAGACCAGGAAACAGACAGAACCAGGAACAGACCAGGAAACAGACCAGGAACCTACAAGAAACAGACCAGAAACAGACCAGGAATGGACCAGAACAGACAAGGAAACAGACCAGGAACAGACCAGAACAGACAGAACCAGAAACAGACCAGAAACAGACGAACAGACCAGAAACAGACCAGGAACCTACAAGAAACAGACCAGGAACAGACCAGGAACAGACCAGGAACAGACGGAAACAGACCAGGAACCTACAAGAAACAGACCAGAACAGACAGGAAACAGACCAGGAACCTACAAGAAACAGACCAGGAACAGACGGAAACAGACCAGGAACCTACAAGAAACAGACCAGGAAACAGACCAAGAACCAAGAAACAGACCAGGAACAGACAAGAAACAGACCAGGAACAGACCAAGAACAGACCAGGAACCTACAAGAAAAAGACCAGGAAACAGACAAGGAAACAGACCAGAACAGACCAGGAACCTACAAGAACAGAACCAGAAACCAGACCAGGAACCTAAACAGACCAGAAACAGACCAGGAACCTACAAGAAACAGACCAGGAACCTACAAGAAACAGACGGAAACAGACCAGGAACAGACCAAGAACGGACCAGGAACCTACAAGAAACAGACCAGGAACAGACCAGGAACCTACAAGAAACAGACCAGAAACAGACCAGGAACCTACAAGAAACAGACGAAAACAGACCAGGACCACCAGAACAGAACCAGGAACAGACCAGAAACAGACCAGACCAGAACAGACAGAAAAGACAGACAGAAGAAACAGACCAGGAACCTACACAGAAACAGACAGGAAACAGACCAGGAAACAGACCAACAGAAAGAAACAGACCAGGAACAGACAAGGAAACAGACCAGGAAACAGACAAGGAAACAGACCAGGAACCTCCAGAGAAACAGACCAGGAACAGAAAAGGAAACAGACCAGGAACAGTCCAGCATCAGTTCCTGGTCTGTTTCGAGGAACAGCTCCAGAACCTGGTCCTTGGTCTCTCAGAGACTCTTTCCACTGTCATCAGCACTCTTTTATCTCAGGTTCTAATCAAATGCATTTACCTTGATGAGGCCTCACCTTGTGTCATGGCCAGCGTGTCCTCGTGGACGGATACAGCTCTGCGCTGAGGAGGAGGCTTCATGTGCTGCTGAGGCTTTGGAAGACTCTCTGAAAGGATGTGAGACCCTCATTTATTCCTCATTATTATGAGGCCTGGTTACCACTGGAGGTCCACCAGCAGCTCCAGTTTGATAACAATGTTCCTGAGGGTGTTGTAGGTGAGAAATGTTAAACTGATTATCAGATGAAGTGAAGCTCCATCCAGACTCACCCTCGGTTACTGATTGTGCTTTCTCAGAGCGCTCCTGGGCACCGATGCCCCTCCATGGAGCCCTGGGGGGCAGTGCAGGGGGGGCTCCTTCGTCTCCCTCCAGACCTCCGTTCTACATTTAAAGACCAGAAGATGCTCATTGCCTTTGACAAGTTTAATACAGACAAGTATGTGGAACATCTGCCAGCAGGGAGGGCTGGAGTCACCTGCACCTGAGCCGCCGTGTCCGCCGGCCCACCCTCACGGGTCGGGACCGTTGGCTGATGCTGCGTGGAGCTGCTGGAAGGAGGCGCAGAGGAGGGACGAGGTGTCCCT
Source organism: Hirundichthys speculiger (assembly GCA_018398805.1). NCBI lineage: Eukaryota > Metazoa > Chordata > Actinopteri > Beloniformes > Exocoetidae > Hirundichthys > Hirundichthys speculiger. The sequence goes on from JAGFBZ010001886.1 coordinate 238,716, forward strand.
GCGGTGGCAGATAGGGCTGGTTTAGCTGCGACAGCAGGTCTGGGTGGCAGGAGGCCTGCGGGGGGGCGGTCTGGGAGCAGAGGCCTGGGCTGGACCGGTTCTGGTGGGAGGGGACCCTGCACTCTCTGATACCTGGGTTCAGCTGGAGACAGGAAGTTATGCTGGATTTCCATAGCTGCGTGGTGTTTCTGATGTTCCTTCATCTTAACAAAAACAACCAATCAAATTTCTTCCTGCTCTTCACAGACATATCGAGTTGATTTGGATTAGTCCCGCCTCCGTCTACAATTGCATTGGCTAACTCTATCTGTATAGGGACCACCGCGGTCCATCCTCAGGTCTAACAGGGAACAGGACCACCATGGTCCATCCTCAGGTCTAACAGGGAACAGGACCACCGCGGTCCAACCTCAGGTCTAACAGGGAACAGGACCACCGGGTCCATCCTCAGGTCCATCCATCCTCAGGTCAAAGGGAACGGGACCACGTGGTCCATCCTCAGTCTAAAAGGGAACGGGACCACCGCGGTCCATCCTCAGGTCTAAAAGGGAACAGGACCACCGATGTCCATCCTCAGGTCTAAAAGGGAACAGGACCACCCGTGGTCCATCCTCAGGTCTAACAGGGAACACCACCGGGTCCATCCTCAGGTCTAACAGGGACAGGCCACCGCGGTCCATCCTCAGGTCTTAACAGGGAACAGGGACCACCGTGGTCCATCCTCAGGTCTAAAAGGGAACGGGACCACCGCGGTCCATCCTCAGGTCTAAAAGGGAACAGGACCACCGCGGTCCATCCTCAGGTCTAAAAGGGAACAGGACCACCGAGGTCCATCCTCAGGTCTAAAGGGAACAGGGTCCATCCTCAGGTCTACAGGGAACGGACCACCGTGGTCCATCCTCAGGTCTAACAGAGAACGGGACCACCGTGGTCCATCCTCAGTCTAACAGGGGGACCACCGTGGTCCATCCTCAGGTCTAAAAGGGAACAGGACCACCGCGTCCACCTCAGTCTAAAAGGGAACAGGACCACCGGTCCATCCTCAGGTCTAACAGGGAACGGGACCACCGTGGTCCATCCTCAGGTCTAAAACACCGGGTCCATCCTCAGGTCTAACAGGAACGGGACCACCGTGGTCCATCCTCAGGTCTAACAGGGAACAGGACCACCATGGTCCATCCTCAGGTCTAAAAGGGAACAGGACCACCGTGGTCCATCCTCAGGTCTAACAGGGAACAGGACCACCGTGGTCCCATCCTCAGGTCCATCCTCAGGTCTAAAAGGGAACAGGACCACCGTGGTCCATCCTCAGGTCTAAAGGGAACAGGACCACCGTGGTCCATCCTCAGTCTAACAGGAACAGAACCACCGTGGTCCATCCTCAGGTCTAACAGGGAACGGGACCACCGTGGTCCATCCTCAGGTCTAACAGGAACAGGGACCACCGTGGTCCATCCTCAGGTCTAAAAGGGAACAGGACCACCATAGGTCCATCCTCAGGTCTAACAGGGAACAGGACCACCGGGGTCCATCCTCAGTCTAAAAACCCATGGTCCTCCTCAGGTCTAAAAGGGAACAGGACCACCATGGTCCATCCTCAGGTCTAACAGGGAACGGACCACCGTGGTCCATCCTCAGGTCTAACAGGGAACAGGACCACCGGTCCAGGAACAGGACCACCATGGTCCATCCTCAGGTCTAAAAGGGAACAGGACCACCATCCATCCTCAGTCTAACAGGAACAGACCACGGTCCATCCTCAGGTCTAACAGGGAACGGGACCACCGTGGTCCATCCTCAGGTCTAACAAGGAACGGACCACCGTGGGTCCATCCTCAGGTCTAAAGGGAACAGGACCACCGTGGTCCCTCCTCAGGTCTAACAGGGAAACCACCGTCCATCCTCAGTCTAACAGGGAACGGGGTCCATCCTCAGGTCTAAAAGGGAACAGGACCACCATGGTCCATCCTCAGGTCTAAAAAGGGAACAGGACCACTGCGGTCCATCCTCAGGTCTAAAAGACAAGGACCACCATGGTCCATCCTCAGGTCTAAAAGGGAACAAGACCACCATGGTCCATCCTCAGGTCTAAAAGGGAACGGGACCACCGCGGTCCAACCTCAGGTCTAACAGGGAACAGGACCAACGTGGTCCATCCTCAGGTCTAACAGGGAACGGGACCACCGTGGTCCATCCTCAGGTCTAAAAGGGAACAGGACCACCGTGGTCCATCCTCAGGTCTAACAGGGAACAGGACCACCATGGTCCATCCTCAGGTCTAACAGGGAACGGGACCACCGTGGTCCATCCTCAGGTCTAAAAGGAACAGGACCACCATGGTCCATCCTCAGGTCTAACAGGGAACGGACACCGTGTCCATCCCACTAAAGGGAACAGGACCACCGTGGTCCATCCTCAGGTCTAACAGGGAACAGGACCACCATGGTCCATCCTCAGGTCTAAAAGGGAACAGGACCACCATGGTCCATCCTCAGGTCTAACAGGGAACAGGACCACCGTGGTCCATCCTCAGGTCTAACAGGGAACGGGACCACCGTGGTCCATCCTCAGGTCTAACAGGGAACAGGACCACCGTGGTCCATCCTCAGGTCTAAAAGGGAACGGGACCACCGTGGTCCATCCTCAGGTCTAAAAGGGAACAGGACCACCGTGGTCCATCCTCAGGTCTAAAAGGGAACAGGGACCACCGTGGTCCATCCTCAGGTCTAACAACGGGACCACCATGGTCCATCCTCAGGTCTAACAGGGAACAGGACCACCGTGGTCCATCCTCAGGTCTAACAGGGAACGGGACCACCGTGGTCCATCCTCAGGTCTAAAAGGGAACAGGACCACCATGGTCCATCCTTTGGTCTAAAAGGGAACAGGACCACCATAGTCCATCCTCAGGTCTAACAGTGAACAGGACCACCATAGTCCATCCTCAGGTCTAACAGGGAACAGGACCACCGTGGTCCATCCTCAGGTCTAAAAGGGAACAGGACCACCATGGTCCATCCTCAGGTCTAAAAGGGAACAGGACCACCGGTCCATCCTCAGGTCTAAAAGGGAACAGACCACCATGGTCCATCCTCAGGTCTAACAGGGAACAGGACCACCGTGGTCCATCCTCAGGTCTAACAGGGAACGGGACCACCGTGGTCCATCCTCAGGTCTAACAGGGAACGGGACCACCGTGGTCCATCCTCAGGTCTAAAAGGGAACAGGACCACCATGGTCCATCCTTGGGTCTAAAAGGGAACAGGACCACCATAGTCCATCCTCAGGTCTAACAGGGAACAGGACCACCGTGGTCCATCCTCAGGTCTAAAAGGGAACGAGACCACCATGGTCCATCCTCAGGTCTAAAAGGGAACAGGACCATCATGGTCCATACTCAGGTCTAAAAGGGAACAAGACCACCATGGTCCATCCTCAGGTCTAACAGGGAACAGAACCACCGTGGTCCATCCTCAGGTCTAACAGGGAACGGGACCACCGTGGTCCATCCTCAGGTCTAACAGGGTCCACCTGGGACCCACCGTGGTCCATCCTCAGGTCTAAAGGGAACGGGACCACCATCAGTGGTCAATCAGGACCACCATCCTCGGTCTAAAAGGGAACAGGACACCATGGTCCATCCTCAGGTCTAACAGGGACAGGACCACCAGGTCCCATGTCAAAGGGACGGACCATCCAGGTCCATCCTCAGGTCTAAAAGGGAACAGGACCACCATGGTCCATCCTCAGGTCTAAAGGGAACAGGACCACCATGGTCCATCCTCAGGTCTAAAGGGAACAGGACCACCATCGGTCCATCCTCAGGTCTAAAAGGGAACAAGACCACCATGGTCCATCCTCAGGTCTAACAGGGAACAGGACCACCATGGTCCATCCTCAGGTCTAACAGGGAACAGGACCACCGTGGTCCATCCTCAGGTCTAACAGGGAACGGGACCACCGTGGTCCATCCTCAGGTCTAACAGGGAACGGGACCACCATGGTCCATCCTCAGGTCTAAATGAGAACAGGACCACCTCGGTCCATCCTCAGGTCTAAAAGGGAACAAGACCACCATGGTCCATCCTCAGGTCTAACAGGGAACAGGACCACCATGGTCCATCCTCAGGTCTAAAAGGGAACAGGACCACCGTGGTCCATCCTCAGGTCTAAAAGGGAACAGGACCACCACGGTCCATCCTCAGGTCTAAAAGGGAACGGGACCACCGTGGTCCATCCTCAGGTCTAACAGGGAACGGGACCACCGTGGTCCATCCTCAGGTCTAAAAGGGAACAGGACCACCATGGTCCATCCTTGGGTCTAAAAGGGAACAGGACCACCATGGTCCATCCTCAGGTCTAAAAGGGAACAAGACCACCATGGTCCATCCTCAGGTCTAACAGGGAACAGGACCACCGTGGTCCATCCTCAGGTCTAACAGGGAACGGGACCACCGTGGTCCATCCTCAGGTCTAAAAGGCAACAGGACCACCATGGTCCATCCTTTGGTCTAAAAGGGAACAGGACCACCATGGTCCATCCTCAGGTCTAACAGGAACAGGACCACCATAGTCCATCCTCAGGTCTAACAGGGAACAGGACCACCGCGGTCCATCCTCAGGTCTAAAAGGGAACATGACCACCATGGTCCATCCTCAGGTCTAAAAGGGAACACCACCATGGTCCATCCTCAGGTCTAAAAGGGAACAGGACCACCTGGTCCATCCTCAGGTCTAAAGGGAACAGGGACCACCGTGGTCCATCCTCAGGTCTAACAGGGAACAGGACCACCGTGGTCCATCCTCAGGTCTAACAGGGAACGGGACCACCGTGGTCCATCCTCAGGTCTAAAAGGGAACAGGACCACCATGGTCCATCCTCAGGTCTAACAGGGAACAGGACCACCGTGGTCCATCCTCAGGTCTAACAGGGAACGGGACCACCGTGGTCCATCCTCAGGTCTAAAAGGGAACAGGACCACCATGGTCCATCCTTTGGTCTAAAAGGGAACAGGACCACCATAGTCCATCCTCAGGTCTAACAGTGAACAGGACCCACGGTCCATCCTCAGGTCTAACAGGGAACGGACCACCATGGTCCATCCTCAGGTCTAACAGGGAACGGGACCACCGTGGTCCATCCTCAGGTCTAACAGGGAACAGGACCACCGTGGTCCATCCTCAGGTCTAACAGGGAACGGGACCACCGTGGTCCATCCTCAGGTCTAAAAGGGAACAGGACCACCATGGTCCATCCTTTGGTCTAAAAGGGAACAGGACCACCATAGTCCATCCTCAGGTCTAACAGTGAACAGGACCACCATAGTCCATCCTCAGGTCTAACAGGGAACAGGAACCACGTGGTCCATCCTCAGGTCTAACAGGAACGGGGACCACCGTGGTCCACCTCAGGTCTAAAAGGGAACAGGACCACCATGGTCCATCCTTTGGTCTAAAAGGGAACACCACCATAGTCCATCCTCAGGTCTAACAGTGAACAGGACCACATAGTCCATCCTCAGGTCTAAACAGGGAACAGGACCCACCGCGGTCCATCCTCAGGTCTAAAAGGGAACAGGACCACCATGGTCCATCCTCAGGTCTAAAAGGGAACAGGACCATCATGGTCCATCCTCAGGTCTAAAAGGGAACAAGACCACCATGGTCCATCCTCAGGTCTAACAGGGAACAGGACCACCGTGGTCCATCCTCAGGTCTAACAGGGAACAGGACCACCGTGGTCCATCCTCAGGTCTAAACAGGGAAGGGACCACCGTGGTCCATCCTCAGGTCTAAAAGGGAACAGGACCACCACGGTCCATCCTCAGGGTCTAAAAGGGAACAGGACCACCATAGTCATCCTCAGGTCTAACAGGGAACAGGACACCGTGGTCCATCCTCAGGTCTAAAAGGGAACGAGACCACCATGGTCCATCCTCAGGTCTAAAAGGGAACAGGACATCATGGTCCCTCAGGTCTAAAAGGGAACAAGACCACCGTGGTCCATCCTCAGGTCTAACAGGGAACGGAACCACCGTGGTCCATCTCAGGTCTAAAGGACGGGACCACGTGGTCCATCCTCAGGTCTAAAGGGAACGGGACCACCGTGGTCCATCCTCAGGTCTAACAGGGAACGGGACCACCGTGGTCCATCCTCAGGTCTAAAAAGGGAACCCACCGTGGTCCATCCTCAGGTCTAACAGGGAACAGGGACCACCATGGTCCATCCTCAGGTCTAACAGGGAACAGGACCACCATGGTCCATCCTCAGGTCTAAAAGGGAACAGGACCACCATGGTCCATCCTCAGGTCTAAAAGGGAACAGGACCACCATGGTCCATCCTCAGGTCTAAAAGGGAACAGGACCACCTCGGTCCATCCTCAGGTCTAAAAGGGAACAGGACCACCTCGGTCCATCCTCAGGTCTAAAAGGGAACAAGACCACCATGGTCCATCCTCAGGTCTAACAGGGAACAGGACCACCATGGTCCATCCTCAGGTCTAACAGGGAACGGGACCACCGTGGTCCATCCTCAGGTCTAAAAGGGAACAGGACCACCATGGGCCATCCTCAGGTCTACAAGGGAACAGGACCACCATGGTCCATCCTCAGGTCTAACAGGGAACAGGACCACCATGGTCCATCCTCAGGTCTAAAAGGGAACAGGACCACCATGGTCCATCCTCAGGTCTAAAAGGGAACAGGACCACCTCGGTCCATCCTCAGGTCTAAAAGGGAACAAGACCACCATGGTCCATCCTCAGGTCTAACAGGGAACGGGACCACCGTGGTCCATCCTCAGGTCTAACAGGGAACGGGACCACCGTGGTCCATCCTCAGGTCTAACAGGGAACGGGACCACCGTGGTCCATCCAAAATTGATTTTAATTTTTCAAACTTCCCTTTAATCTATGACCTGGCATTAACTGATAAAACCTGTTTATAGGGTGTAACCACTCCAGCCCTGGGACTGGGACCAGAACCAGACTAGAGCAGCTGGAAGAGATCAGGAAGGACGTCTGAGTGACAGCAGTGACATCACCAGGGGTGTGGTCATCAGTCCTTGACTCGTCACTGCCCCCTGATGGACATGTTGCTTCACAAACAAATAAAGCCATGTGGGATAAGTGACGATAACAACATCTGGAACGGACAGATGTACAAACATATGAAAATGGATCATGAACTGTGATTAATCCCACCAACGAAAGACAGAGCTACATCAGGGTGGAGCTCTGCTCGTCGCTGGTTCAGCTCTGGCAGCACCTGGAAATATGTTTGGTTTTTAACTGCAAACTAAAAAGAAACTGCAGCTGGTAAAAGCAAATCACTGATACCTGATGAGGTGGACATGGTTCTGGGCTTGTTGTGTCCTGGAGGGAGCTCAGGTTGGTCCAGGATAGCACCTGAGGAGGAAGCAGAAGAACAGCAGGAGGGAGATTAGTCCAAACTGCAAAAGTGGCGACGTGACAACGCGGCCAGGCGACGCTGCCAGGCAACGAGGCCAGGCGACGCTGCCAGGCGACGCTGCCAGGCGACGCTGCCAGGCGATACGGCAAAGCGACGCGGCCAGGCGACGCTGCCAGGGGACGCTGCCAGGCGACGCTGCCAGGCGACGCTGCCAGGCGACGCGGCCAGGCGACAACTAATCCATGTGGGGTCACTGATACGAAAACAAATCTGCATAAATTGCTAATATAGCAACCAATCCACATGGGGCCACTAATACAACTGATCCGTGTGGGTTTGCTAGTATAACAACTACATTCCTTTATAAGTTGCTAATGAAATGAGATATGAGGAGATGTGAGCAGAAGGTCTTCTGATCGACATTCAGGCAGCATTTGTATCCTCAAGGAATCTCTGACAGGTGTGAGCTGCAGCCCCATTTAGAAAAGATATGCAGTAGCAAATAAGTTCATTGCAGGCACAAATGATGATGATGGACAAACTCACTGTCCCAACGTAGACACACGAGGACACACAGAAATTCAAGGACATCTTCACAAGATTATTCCACCTCTTCAATAACATGCTAATGTTTCTGCCCAGAGGAGGCCTGCAGGAAAAGCTCCAGCACAGCTCACCAAGATCAAAAACATACACGCATGTTCAAATCTGTTATGTATTTTACCAGATATAAATCATAATGGAATTTCTAGCTTCATCAGGCACAAATGCAGTCATATCCAGCCCATTTAGCAAGTACATACACGATCTCCTGACAACGTAGAAATGAGCGTGACTCAGGGATTCTCACCTTCAGAGTTGGCCTTTCTCAGCTCCTCATCTTTATTCTGCAACAGAAACATCAGAAAGCATTAAATTACAACCTCTGAGCAGCAGACCTGTGAGCTGAAGGAGCATCAACCAGACGAACAAGAAGACCTCATAGCAGTCCAGAACCCATGAGAAGAGGAATTATATTTACTTCCTGAAACACAACCAGGCACCAACATGACAACTACCGACCTACAACTACCGGAGAGGAACTGCAGCCTGTTCCTCTTCCGACCACTAGAGGCTGCAGTTCCTCTACCGACCACTAGAGGCTGCAGTTCCTCTACCGACCACTAGAGGCTGCAGTTCCTCTACTGACCACTAGAGGCTGGCAGTTCCTCTAAACCGACCACTAGAGGCTGCAGTTCCTCTACCGACCACTAGAGCTGCTGTTCCTCCGACCGCTAGAGGCTGCAGTTCCTCTTCCGACCACTAGAGGCTGCAGTTCCTCTACCGACCACTAGAGGCTGCAGTTCCTCTACCGACCACTAGAGGCTGCTGTTCCTCTACTGACCGCTAGAGGCTGCAGTTCCTCTTCCGACCACTAGAGGCTGCAGTTCCTCTACTGACCACTAGAGGCTGCAGTTCCTCTACCGACCACTAGAGGCTGCAGTTCCTCTACTGACCACTAGAGGCTGCAGTTCCTCTACCGACCACTAGAGGCTGCAGTTCCTCTACTGACCACTAGAGGCTGCAGTTCCTCTACAGACCACTAGAGGCTGCAGTTCCTCTACCGACCACTAGAGGCTGCAGTTCCTCTACAGACCACTAGAGGCTGCAGTTCCTCTACTGACCACTAGAGGCTGCAGTTCCTCTACTGACCGCTAGAGGCTGCGGTTCCTCTACTGACCACTAGAGGCTGCAGTTCCTCTACCGACCACTAGAGGCTGCAGTTCCTCTACTGACCACTAGAGGCTGCAGTTCCTCTACTGACCACTAGAGGCTGCAGTTCCTCCACCGACCACTGGAGCCTGCAGTTCCTCTACCGACCGCTAGAGGCTGCAGTTCCTCTACTGACCACTAGAGGCTGCAGTTCCTCTACTGACCACTAGAGGCCAAAGTCCAACTTTGGAGCAGAAATAGACATTTATAGTCTTGTGTAAAAACACTGATTTTTCTCCGTAGATAGATTAACTTCCATGACAACAGTACGAGGGGAGTTTTTATGTGCTAAATCAAGCACACTGAAATAAAGCTATAGATTTAGGTGTAAATTTAGGCCGTTCCTCATTTGATTGGAAGCCAGCATAGCCGATGGCTAGCTGTCATCACTTTAGCTACTGATTCTGAAATGGACCTCTGAGCTGGTAATAAAGACCTAACAGAGCAGTGATTTATATTTGAAAAAGAATGGTTTTGTTATGCTTTTTACTGTACTAATAGGCCGCTGTGACTGGCTTGGGCTGGTCTGGAAGGATCTGAGGTTGAAAGCAGCAACACCACATGCTAACTGAGCATCAAGTGAAAGATGTTGCTGTGGAAACTGCATTGAAAAATAAAGAGAAAACAATCAGAGCTGACCTTCCCTCCATCCAGGACCTGTACCGGTCCAGGGTCAGGAAATGGACCGGGGACATCTCTGCACACAAACTATCTAAACTTCTCCCATCTGGAGACCTGAGCAACCAAACCATCAAACCACCAACCAACATCACAGAGACCGTTTCTTCAACCACGCCGTCACTGGCAATAGTTTTGGAGCAATATTGTTTGTTCGTTTGTTTGCACAAATTTAGCAAATAAAGCTAATTCTGACTTCAAACTGGAGGTCGTGTTGTGGATGTCCACCAGCAGCCCCACGGCTGAAATTAAAATCTGAGCCAGTTTAAAAATAAAAATCCCTCAAAGTATTTCAGAGATACCATGCATAAAATACTGGTCTGGTCTGGCTGTGTGTTTGTGTTTCTGCAGTACCATCTCCTACCATTCAGGGTCAGTACTGAGTTACCTCCCAACAAACAGAAGAGAACTCACTGTTAGTTTCTGTGGATTGGGAGGTCAACCCTAAACATTTTAGAAAATACTCCAGTGGGCTTATTTTTATTGAACTGAGGGGGATTTTTGGATAATGTTTTTGGGTCCCCACAAAGATTTTGGTACTCCCTCCGTGAGTGTCCTGTCAGGCCTCGGTCCCCTCTATGTTCTCAAGACAAACGGACACACACACACACACACACACACACACACACACACACACACACTCTACCTGGCACATCTTGGTGTCTGCAGGCGGAGTTTTGGCCACGCCCATCCTGTGCAGCATCACTTGAAGCCTCTGTTCAAAGTTTGTTGTGCTCTCAGATGCAGGTTTCTGAAATACAAAGATTCTTTAGATTATATCTGTTCGATTTTCACGTTTTTATCGTTTTCTTGCTTTGGTCTGCCTGTCCTGTGTTCTTTTCTGCTGCTGTTAACTTTACTTCCTGCTTTATTTTGAAAGTCTGTCTTTCCCTTGTTGAGTTCTGTTTTCCTTCCTTTGTTCATTTCTCTGATTGTTTGCACCTGTATCTCACTTGTTTCTGGGTTTATTTCAGTCTTGTCCTTTTCCCTCTTCCTTGTTTCTTTGTCCTGTTCTCGTCTCGTTCTTCATCCCGTTCTCGTCCCGTTCTCGTCATATTCTCGTCCTGTTCTCGTCCCGTTCTTGGTCCCGTTCTTCATCCTGTTCTCGTCCCGTTCTCGTCATATTCTCGTCCCGTTCTCGTCCCGTTCTCGTCCCATTCGCGTCCCGTTCTCGTCCCGTTCTCATCCCATTCTTGTCCCGTTCTTGTCCCGTTCTCGTCCCGTTCTTGGTCCCTTTCTTGGTCCCGTTCTCGTCCCATTCTTCGTCCCGTTCTTCATCCTGTCCTCGTCCCATTCTTGGTCCTGTTCTTTGTCCCGTTCTTCGTCCCGTTCATATTGGCTCCTGTTAGTTCCCCGTGTTGCTGCCCTGCTGTGTCTCTGCTCGTTGTGGACTTAACCAAGTTAAGTTTGTTTGTACTTTCTGATTTGTCAAATCACTCTGTTGTTGGACTCTCCTGCCTCCGGGTCCTAACCAAACCGTGACAGTATGAACCAGTCAGTCATGGACCCAGCAGGGGTGAAATATTTCACTCTTTCTGAATATTTATTGGGGACTCCAAGAGTCTCCAACAGGGAGACAACTGCACGTCTTTTCAGCCAGTCCACTTCCAAGCAGAGGCCTCCCTGGAAGACCCTCCAGGAGGAGGTGCCCAAGCTCCTCCGTGTCCATGTTGCCCTCTGGTTCCCAGGTGGCCAAGGGTGCACCCAAGCTTTGACTGTGGTGGTCCAGGAAGACTGCGACGGTCCTTTGCCTCTGTCCAGGCTCTGGTCAGTGTCTCCTCCTCTGCTTGACTCCATGGTGGACCCAGACACATCCCATTCTGTTCCCAAGGTGGTCCCGGACCCACCACAGTCTCTGCTGCTGCAGTCTACGCCTCTGCTAAAGACCTCTGCTAAAGGCCTCTGCTAATGGCCTCAGCTAAAGACCTCTGCTAATGGCCTCAGCTAAAGACCTCTGCTAATGGCCTCAGCTAAAGACCTCTGCTAAAGGCCTCTGCTAAAGGCCTCTGCTAATGGCCTCTGCTAAAGGCCTCTGCTAATGGCCTCAGCTAAAGACCTCTGCTAAAGGCCTCTGCTAATGGCCTCTGCTAAAGGCCTCTGCTAATGGCCTCAGCTAAAGACCTCTGCTAATGGCCTCTGCTAATGGCCTCTGCTAAAGGCTCTGCTAAAGGCCTCTGCTAATGGCCTCAGCTAAAGACCTCTGCTAAAGGCCTCTGCTAATGGCCTCAGCTAAAGACCTCTTCTAAAGGCCTCTGCTAATGGCCTCTGCTAATGGCCTCTGCTAAAGGCCTCTGCTAAAGGCCTCTGCTAAGGCCTCTGCTAATGGCCTCAGCTAAAGACCTCTGCTAATGGCCTCTGCTAATGGCCTCTGCTAAAGGCATCTGCTAAAGGCCTCTGCTAATGGCCTCAGCTAAAGACCTCTGCTAAAGACCTCTGCTAAAGGCCTCTGCTAATGGCATCTGCTAAAGGCCTCTGCTAAAGGCCTCTGCTAAAGGCCTCTGCTAATGGCCTCAGCTAAAGACCTCTGCTAATGGCCTCTGCTAATGGCCTCTGCTAAAGGCATCTGCTAAAGGCCTCTGCTAATGGCCTCAGCTAAAGACCTCTGCTAAAGACCTCTGCTAAAGGCCTCTGCTAATGGCATCTGCTAAAGGCCTCTGCTAATGGCCTCAGCTAAAGACCTCAGCTAAAGGCCTCTGATAATGGCCTCTGCTAATGGCCTCTGCTAATGGCCTCTGCTAATGGCCTCTGCTAAAGACCTCTGCTAAAGGCCTCTGCTAATGGCCTCTGCTAAAGGCCTCTGCTAAAGAACTCTGATAATGGCCTCTGCTAATAGCCTCTGCTAATGGCCTCTGCTAATGGCCTCTGCTAATGGCCTCAGCTAAAGACCTCTGCTAAAGGCCTCTGCTAATAGCCTCTGCTAATGGCCTCTGCTAAAGGCCTCAGCTAAAGACCTCTGCTAAAGGCCTCTGCTAATGGCATCTGCTAAAGGCCTCTGCTAATGGCCTCTGCTAAAGGCCTCTGCTAATGGCCTCAGCTAAAGGCATCTGCTAAAGGCCTCTGCTAATGGCATCTGCTAAAGGCCTCTGCTAATGGCCTCAGCCTCTGCTAAAGGCCTCTGCTAAGGCCTCTGCTAATGGCATCTGCTAAAGGCATCTGCTAAAGGCCTCTGCTAATGGCATCTGCTAAAGGCATCTGCTAAAGGCCTCTGCTAATGGCAGCTGCTAAAGGCCTCTGCTAATGGCATCTGCTAAAGGCCTCTGCTAATGGCATCTGCTAAAGGCCTCTGCTAATGGCATCTGCTAAAGGCCTCTGCTAATGGCATCTGCTAAAGACCTCTGCTAAAGGCCTCTGCTAATGGCCTCTGCTAAAGGCCTCTGCTAAAGAACTCTGATAATGGCCTCTGCTAATAGCCTCTGCTAATGGCCTCTGCTAATGGCCTCTGCTAATGGCCTCAGCTAAAGACCTCTGCTAAAGGCCTCTGCTAATAGCCTCTGCTAATGGCCTCTGCTAAAGGCCTCAGCTAAAGACCTCTAAAGGCCTCTGCTAATGGCATCTGCTAAAGGCCTCTGCTAATGGCCTCAGCTAAAGGCATCTGCTAAAGGCCTCTGCTAATGGCATCTGCTAAAGGCCTCTGCTAATGGCCTCAGCTAAAGGCCTCTGCTAAAGGCCTCTGCTAATGGCATCTGCTAAAGGCCTCTGCTAAAGGCCTCTGCTAATGGCATCTGCTAAAGGCATCTGCTAAAGGCCTCTGCTAATGGCATCTGCTAAAGGCATCTGCTAAAGGCCTCTGCTAATGGCATCTGCTAAAGGCCTCTGCTAATGGCATCTGCTAAAGGCCTCTGCTAATGGCATCTGCTAAAGGCCTCTGCTAATGGCATCTGCTAATGGCCTCTGCTAATGGCGATGCTACAGAACCCACAGAACCCTCCCACGCTGAACAGCTCACTGAAGGACAACAAACTGTGATTCTGATTGGTCGTCACTTCAGACACCCACATAAATGCTTCCAAGTAAAGAAAGATGAGGTTTTTAAATCATATGTCCCCTTTAAGCTGATAAGACAGAGATTATCATCATTTCCATCTTTTTGAACTGACCTTGCTGTCTTCAGGATCCAGCCTCGGCAGCAGGATCAGACTCTGGCTCTTGACCTCCCTCAGTCTCTTCGTGACCTTCAGCCTCTTCTCTGCAGACGGACCTCCTCCTGAGTGGACCGCCGGCTCAGTTCTGGAGGACGTCCCTGTAGGACTGGGCCTGGGACCCAGCGGTGAGGGAGGTCCCGCCGGGTCCGAGCCGAGGTGGGGGCTGGTGGTGGTGGTGATGGTGGGGTAGGAGGGAGCGGTCTCACTGGGAGACACCGTCGTGGTCAACGTGGGCGCCGTGGTTTCCCTCGTGAGACGGCGGGCGGCGGCGGCAGCGCCTCCTTCTGTGGTGGTGGCATCATTACAAATGTTAGCGTCCCCCCTCTCCTTCTCTCTGTCCTTGTCCCTCTCCCTGTCTCTCTCCTTCTCCTTGGCCTCCCGGAGAGGTCGGATGAGATCGGCGATGGAGGTCCTTTTGACCTTCACCCCCTCCGCTCCTCCCCCCTCTCCCCCGCCCGCCTTTGCAGCTCGGCTGGCTCGAGCCCTCTTGAAGGCGAAGAAATCCCCAAACTTTTTCTTGATATTTTTGGTGGGAAGCGTGGAGGAGGTGGTGATGGGGGTGGAGGTGAGGGGGGTGGGGGATGGGGAGGAGGGCGGGGCTTCAGGAGAGGTGATGGACGTGTTGTTGGATGCGGTGGCGGAGGAGACAGTGGTGGTGGTGGTGGTTGAAGGGGTGATGATGTCAGACGAAGAGCTAAAGGGGGTGGGGACTGAGGGGGTGGGGCTTGACTCTGAAGGGGTGGCTTGGGCAGAGTTTGACTCCTCCCACTGGCCTTTTCTGCAGCAGGGAGACAGCAGAAAGAGCAACAGACAGAAAGAGACACTCAGTACTACGACTACAGGCCCAAGAGCCAATCACATGCAGCGCTGGGTGAACGGGGGGAGGGGTCATGCAGACAGACAACGACCATCTCAGTAATTAGGACTTTCTGTTCCTCTGGAAACCAGGTGGTGGAAATGTTGGAGGGAACAGACCTGGGGTCTCTGAGACCATGCTGGTTCTGGTGCTGTTATCCTGAAATAGAAAGTCCACTGGTCTGGTGCTAATCTATATCGGTTAAACTAAAACAAAGCTGTTTATTGACTATATCTCATCGTCACTGTCATGACTGCTGTCTTCTTCTCTACTCTAATCTAATCCCTTCAACTAGGTGGCGCTGTTCTGGGAACATAATTCTCATTAACATGTGTCCATACAAAGCTTTGAGGACTCCCTGATTACTATTCTCTCGTCAACTCACGATACGATTCGAATCCTGATTCCAGTCATGTTCAACACAAAATTAGTTTACAGGTAAATGACTGATTATTTTATTATTATTATTTCTCTGACACAAATTCAGCCTTTTCCTTTTTAACAATACTGTACTGTTTCTCTGACGCTCTTTTCAATACAGCAGATTAGAACTAGCGGCTAATGACAAAAAAATTGTATCAGTTCTTCTTTTTTTTTTAACAATTCTGTTTTTTTCTTAACCTCTTTATACCTGCAGAACAAATGACTGGAAACTGTTTTATCAACTCTGAAATCTATCAAATCCTGTTTTTGTTTTCTTTTCTTACACTCTTTCCAAATCAATACTGCATCAGTGAATGATTTTGGTTTAATTCTCGAGGTAGATAAGCCAGGCACTAACTAAGGCATATTTATTTCTGTCTGATCAGGAACTGGAGTTGGACCCTGCCGTGACTCACGCTTTTCTTTTATCTCGCTGTTTGTTTTAAATCTCCGTCAGACGCTGGAGCTCCGCCTTCCTCAGCTGGAGCTCCGCCTTCCTCAGCTGGAGCTCCGTCTTCCTCAGCTGGAGCTCCGCCTTCCTCAGCTGGAGCTCCGCCTTCCTCAGCTGGAGCTCCGCCTTCCTCAGCTGGAGCTCCGCCTTCCTCAGCTAGGGCTCCGCCTTCCTCAGCTGGAGCTCCGCCTTCCTCAGCTGGAGCTCCGCCTTCCTCAGCTGGAGCTCCGCCTTCCTTAGCTAGGGCTCCCCCTTCCTTAGCTGGAGCTCCGCCTTCCTCAGCTGGAGCTCCGCCTTCCTTAGCTAGGGCTCCCCCTTCCTCAGCTGGAGCTCCGGCTTCCTCAGCTGGAGCTCCGCCTTCCTCAACTGGAGCTCCGCCTTTCTCAGCTAGAGCTCCGCCTTTCTCAGCTAGAGCTCCGCCTTCCTCAGCTGGAGCTCCGCCTTCCTCAACTGGAGCTCCGCCTTTCTCAGCTAGAGCTCCGCCTTTCTCAGCTAGAGCTCCCCCTTCCTCAGCTGGAGCTCCGGCTTCCTCAGCTGGAGCTCCGCCTTCCTCAGCTGGAGCTCCGCCTTCCTCAGCTGGAGCTCCGCCTTCCTTAGCTGGAGCGGCGCCGTCACACGTAGCGCAGCTTATAGTGACGTTGAACAAGCACATAGTTTAACTCAGGTGCGCCCCCTGCTGGCCTGGAGGCCACATCGTGCCTCATGGCTTAGTTAAATCGATTTGAATCGTATTTAAAAATTTGATTTAAATTGATTTCTTTTTCAAAAATGGCGGCATGCCTAGTCGTATCCATATTACTTCTGCTCATTCTTTACTGAAAGAGAGCAGCTAGACGATCATGAAGGTCACACCTGCTTCAGCTCCATCTCCACACCGTCGCCCTCTGGAGGTGTTTCAGAGAGAACATCTACCCACTGAGGAGTTTCCATGGAAACAGCATCCTGGTTTTACTGTGTTTGCACCAGCAGAGCTTCTTTCCCAGCATGCATCAGCCCTGAGCTGATGCTGCTGAGGAGAAGGTTGTCTGAGTGGTGGAGAACTCACAGTGCAGAGTCACGGATGATCTTCTTGGTGAAGAACTCCTCCACTCCTTCGTCTACTCGGCCCATGGCCTCATCAGTCTCCTTCTCTTCCTTCGACTCCTGCAACAACAACCGTGGAGACGACTGTCAACTAAACAGGCTCGGAGTTAATGGACCAGCAGATAATTATATTGATCATCTAAGAGGTCATTAAATGTGTCAGCGGCCGATACAGCAGAGAGCACAGACTGATGGCACTGATCTATCAATCATCCCTCCATCTATCTACCATCCATCCATCCATCCATCCCATCCATCATCCCATCCAGCGCTAGCCAGCATCCGCATCCCCAGCCATCATCCATCCATCCATCATCAGCCATCTAGCATCAATCATCCCTCCAGCTATCTACCAGCCATCCAGCATCCAACCATCCATCCAGCCATCAGGCAGCCAGCCATCCAGCCAGCTAGCAGCGAGCAAGCAGCCCCATCATACCATCCATCCAGCCATCCATCAAGCATCCCGCCATCTATCTACCATCCAGCAGCATCCAGCCATCCAGCCAGCCATCATCAGCATCATCAGCCCTCCAGCGAGCACAGCCCATCCATCAGCAGCCAGCGATCATCAAGCAGCCCGCCAGCATCATCCAGCCAGCCAGCCCATCCATCTAGCAAGCGAGCAAGCAGCCCTCCATCGAGCGACCAGCCAGCCAGCCAGCCAGCAGCCATCCATCAGCAGCCATCAGCTAGCAGCGATCAAGCAGCAGCATCCCCCATCTAGCGATCAGCCAGCCAGCCATCCAGCAGCCATCCAGCGATCAGCGATCAAGCATCCCGCCATCGATCATCATCCAGCCAGCATCATCCAGCTAGCATCGAGCAAGCAGCCCCATCGAGCGACCAGCCAGCCAGCCAGCAGCATCCAGCCAGCAGCAGGCAAGCATCCCGCCATCTAGCGACCAGCCAGCCAGCCAGCCAGCAGCCATCCATCAGCATCCATCAGCTATCAGCACCAGCGATCAAGCAGCCCTCCAGCGAGCGACCAGCCAGCCATCATCCATCCAGCCATCCAGCAGCTCATCAAGCATCCATCCATCCATCCATCCATCATCCATCCATCTATCATCTATCAATCATCCCATCCATCTACCATCCATCCATCCATCCATCCATCATCCATCATCTATCTATCAATCATCCCTCCATCTATCTACCATCCATCCATCCATCCATCATCATCATCCATTCATCATCATCTATCATCTATCATCATCTATCAATCATCCCTCCATCTATCTACCATCCATCCATCCATCCATCATCCATCCATCCAGATATAAGGCCCGACTGGACCAATCATTCATCACTGTCTGATTGTTTTTAACTGTAAATCCTGTTGTACAGATAATGTTGATGTTTCAGAAGAATCTAAATCAGCTCTGAAATCACGTCTGAAATCACACCAGGGCTTCTTCTTGTCTCCGAGCTGTTCCTTTCAACCGTCTTCTTCACCGTCCAGTGAAAACGCTGAGCTTCTGTTTCGTGTCCTGCCTCCTCCTGAACGGCCACCTGTCTCCATGATGCTCACGCCAACATGAGCCCCCCTCCCCCACCCTCCTCTCAACACTCCACCACACGCGTGTCCATGGTGAGGATGGATCTCCATTTCAAGCCTTTCCATCCTCAATAATCACCTTCACTCCTAAATCTCACTTGTAATTATCTTAATTTGACATGGAAGCACATGATAAATGCCCTTCAGTTCACTGGTGGCTGTTACTGGGAGTTGAACCGGCGACTGCTGCAGGACTGTCGCCCCTTAAACCCCAAAGCTCTGCAGTGGACCATCTTCTTCCACACCAGGACTGACAGTTTAAGTTTCAGCAGCTGTTCAACATCTGGTCGACGTTTATATTCATTCAGCAGCAGGAAAACATTTATTAAAGAGCAGGTTTCAGCACACGAGGACCACGTCAGCCGGTTCCTGGACTCGGTCTACGATAGTGTTTCTGGTGTTCAGATCCTGTTTCTGTTCAGATCTGCTCATATTTGATCCAAACGTGGAGGTTCTGTGAGACTCCTGGAGTCTTGGAGGCGGAGCTCCTGGTCCGGTGTCACAACTTTTTATTCTCAGACCACAAATTTTTCTTGCAAACTGACTTTTTTGTAAAACATAAAATGTCAAATTTCACAAGACTGACTTTATAGTAGGGGTGCTCCGATCGATCGGTGACCTGATCGGATCGGCCGATACGCATATGATCGGGATCGGTCAGAATTGTCATTAAAGCCGATCAAAAACGCTCTATTCTCATGCGCATACACTGTGTATTGACCTTTTCAGGCCGGCCCCCCGGAAGTACCCCGTCCACCATTGCTGGGTTGTGCTACAGAGGGACACTTTCACCAGCTCGCAGATTAACCAGTGTTTTTCTCTTTCTACAAATATATATTTTTATAATGTCGAGTCGGTCGAGTGGGAATAATGTTCCGTCATAAACTGTGCCAACAATGGCGTGAAAATTCAACAATGGAAGAAGAAAGTATGTGAAATACACAAGCCTTTACTGCACGAAGACTGCCTTGTTTGCAGAACAAGAAGTTAGGAAGACGTGGGTGAAAAATATCAACAGAAAGGACTTTGTTCCAAATGAATACAGCCGGGTGAGTTTTCGTTAACATTCAATCTCGTACTACTCATAGGGCCTGATTTACTAAAGGTTTGCGTGCGTAAAAACGTGCGCAAACTTGACATCACCCGCAAACCAATGTGCAAGCTGATCTACTAACAGCGTGCAAAGAGGACTGCGCCTCTCAAATCAGCAAAATAGCACACGCTGTTCATTTAGCACTTTTGCCCTGATGAATAATCAATATGGGGCGTACCCGCCAGAAAGCGCTAAATACTGGGAGGGGAAAATGCAAATAGGTTCATTTACCACACGCAATGAGATTTACCAACCCTGAAAGTAATTGCGGGGATTGTGATTGCGTCTGTATTTAGTACGTTCGAAAGGAAGGTGCTAATCTGCCCAGCATTACGCACCGATGGCTGCTGTTATTGTGGCAAGGAGGCGACATCGCCAAAATCAAAGAATACGCAGAGAGAGTCTTTCGGACTCGTGTAAATTTGTTTGGAATGAATGAAAACCAGATAGTTGAAACTTAAGGGCTGATTTGGAGCCGGTCACAAGCACATGCAAAAGGAGAAATATTTTATTTGAATGTTAAATCGAGTATTATTCAGCAAAAGGTTGCCACAGGAGGCACATTCATTTTTTTATTTGTGATAATAAATAAATCACGTGTTTTCATGGAGAAAAAAGTGTTTCTTATTGTGCGCCTACCTTGTTCTGCAGTTGGCTCTAGCGTGTCAGACCCCAGTATCCCAGTTATCCGCTCCTCGCAGAAGGTGAGCTGCACCTGCTGCTCAATGCTGGTTAGAGGCATCTCTTCCCTCCACCTGTCTGTCTTGTTTGCCGAAGTTTTATTAAAGGCCACTTTTTCTTTAGTTCTTCGCCTTATATCTTGCCACCTTCTTTTAACCTCATCTGCCGTTCTTTTTGTCTTACCAACTGCATTTATTCTATCGCAGATTTTCTCCCATATTGCGTTTCTTTTGGTAATGTTTAAATTTCTTTGCTGTAGTTCATGAATGTGTTTATTTGCCTCTTCCACTAATATCTCTAACTCCAACTCGTCAAATTTCATTTTGCGCTTGCGTCTATCCTGCTTTCCATCCAGACTCTCCATGGCGCAAACCGTAAGACACGCAACACCTCATTTAAATACTGCGGTTTGCACCCGTTATCAATTGCGCGAGCATTCTTAGTTGATCACCCGCAAAACACACAACAGCACGCGCAAACTTTTTCAGTGCACACGCAATTTAGTACTCTTTATTTAGGATCTTAGTAAATCAGGCCCTTAGTCTCGCTGAGAGTCCCGGACGATTCTGGCTGAAAGAACAGCAGTATGAGGCTACTGTAGCCCTCGGCACTAGCACAAGCCTATAAATGAATGAATGAACGAATGACTGATAAAATAAATTAAATATAACATTAACACATAGCCTAATTTACCGCTAGCGTTAACGTTACAGTAGCATAATCTTTATGGCTTGTTGACGTTAGTTATAACCAGCGTTGCAGCGTTCCACAGTTTTTAGTGTTTGATTATGGGAATAGATCATGCTATTTCCATAACCAATCATTAAAAACAGCGATAAACTACCTTCATCTGTAACTGGAGGCCACTGCCTAACATCATCAATCCAAGACATGTCTGTGTTATCAGTAACAGATGCTCCACGCTGCTGTGTTTGGGTTAGTTGGTGGAACACCGCACACTCCAGTTATGGCGGGGCCACTAGGGGGCGCATGTCCACAATTTTCAAGTCGAAAAGGTCTAAGACAGCAAGAAACAAAGGGAAATAAATACAATCGGTGATCGGTATCGGATCGGCCGATATTGATTTCAGTGATCGGTGATCGGCCCCAAAAACCCTGATCGGAGCACCCCTACTTTATAGTAAAATTACAATCACAAACTTTTTGACTGGACCAAAGTCCCCCATCCAGAACCGTTTTGAGTCTGCTCTGAGGACCAAACCCACGGCAGGTGTTTGGAGCAGTCAGGCCGTCGGGTTAGTCCACCTCCAGGTCCTAGCAAGTCCCAGCAGGTCCCAGCAGGTCCCAGCAGGTCCCAGCAGGTCCCAGCAGGTCCCAGCAGGTCCCAGCAGGTCCCAGCAGGTCCTAGCAGGTCCCAGCAGGTCCCAGCAGGTCCCAGCAGACCTCCTCCTGAAGGGTCCTGAAATGATCCGCTTGTTTTCTTCAGCTGAGCCACGCTGGAGATTAACCCAGAACCTTCCAGACCAACCAGAACCCTCCAGACCAACCAGAACCTTCCAGAACAACAAAAACCTTCTAGACCAACCAGAACCCTCCAGACCAACCAAAACCTTCCAGACCAACCAGAACCCTCCAGACCAACCAGAACATTCTAGACCAACCAAAACCTTCTAGACCAACCAGAACCCTCCAGACCAACGAGAACATTCTAGACCAACCAAAACCTTCTAGACCAACCAGAACATTCTAGACCAACCAAAACCTTTCAGACCAAACAGAACCTCCAAGACCAACCAAAACCTTCTAGACCAACCAGAACCCTCCAGACCAACCAGAACATTCTAGACCAACCAAAACCTTCTAGACCAACCAGAACCCTTTAGACCAACCAGAACATTCTAGACCAACCATAACCTTCTAGACCAACCAGAACCCTCCAGACCAACCAGAACATTCTAGACCAACCAAAACCTTCTAGACCAACCAGAACCCTCCCGACCAACCAGAACATTCTAGACCAACCATAACCTTCTAGACCAACCAGAACCCTCCAGACCAACCAGAACCTTCCAGACCAACGAAAACCTTCTAGACTAACCAGAACCCTCCAGACCAACCAGAACATTCTAGACCAACCAAAACCTTCCAGACCAACCAGAACCCTCCAGACTAACCAGAACATTCTAGACCAACCAAAACCTTCCAGACCAAACAGAACCTTCAAGACCAACCAGAATCCTCCAGACTAACCAGAACCTTCTAGACCAACCAAAACCTTCCAGACCAAACAGAACCTTCAAGACCAACCAAAACCTTCTAGACCAACCAGAACCCTTTAGACCAACCAGAACATTCTAGACCAACCATAACCTTCTAGACCAACCAGAACCCTCCAGACCAACCAGAACCTTCCAGACCAAACAGAACCTTCAAAACCAACCAAAACCTTCTAGACCAACCAGAACCCTCCAGACCAACCAGAACATTCTAGACCAACCATAACCTTCTAGACCAACCAGAACCCTCCAGACCAACCAGAACCTTCCAGACCAACGAAAACCTTCTAGACCAACCAGAACCCTCCAGACCAACCAGAACATTCTAGACCAACCAAAACCTTCCAGACCAACCAGAACCCTCCAGACTAACCAGAACATTCTAGACCAACCAAAACCTTTCAGACCAAACAGAACCTCCAAGACCAACCAAAACCTTCTAGACCAACCAGAACCCTCCAGACCAACCAGAACATTCTAGACCAACCAAAACCTTCTAGACCAACCAGAACCCTCCAGACCAACCAGAACATTCTAGACCAACCAAAACCTTCTAGACCAACCAGAACCCTCCAGACCAACCAGAACCTTCCAGACCAACGAAAACCTTCTAGACTAACCAGAACCCTCCAGACCAACCAGAACATTCTAGACCAACCAAAACCTTCCAGACCAAACAGAACCCTCAAGACCAACCAGAACCCTCCAGACTAACCAGAACCTTCTAGACCAACCAAAACCTTCCAGACCAAACAGAACCTTCTAGACCAACCAAAACCTTCTAGACCAACCAGAACCCTTTAGACCAACCAGAACATTCTAGACCAACCATAACCTTCTAGACCAACCAGAACCCTCCAGACCAACCAGAACCTTCCAGACCAAACAGAACCTTCAAAACCAACCAAAACCATCTAGACCAACCAGAACCCTCCAGACCAACCAGAACATTCTAGACCAACCATAACCTTCTAGACCAACCAGAACCCTCCAGACCAACCAGAACCTTCCAGACCAACGAAAACCTTCTAGACTAACCAGAACCCTCCAGACCAACCAGAACATTCTAGACCAACCAAAACCTTCCAGACCAAACAGAACCTTCAAGACCAACCAAAACCTTCTAGACCAACCAGAACCCTCCAGACCAACCAGAACATTCTAGACCAACCAAAACCTTCTAGACCAACCAGAACATTCTAGACCAACCAAAACCTTCTAGACTAACCAGAACCCTCCAGACCAACCAGAACATTCTAGACCAACCAGAACATTCTAGACCAACCAGAACCTCCAGACTAAAGAAAACCTTCTAGACCAACCAGAACCCTCCAGACCAACCAGAACATTCTAGACCAACCAAAACCTTCCAGACCAACCAAAACCTTCCAGACCAACCAAACCTTCCAGACCAACCAGAACATTCTAGACCAACCAAAACCTTCCAGACCAACCAGAACCCTCCAGACCAACCAGAACCTTCTAAACTAACCAGAACCCTCCAGACCAACCAGAACATTCCAGACCAATGAAAACCTACCAGACTGACCAGAACCCTCCAGTCTAAACCAGAACCCTCCAGTCTAAACCAGAACCCTCCAGTCTAAACCAGAACCTCTAACCGAACCCATCTATCCAGAACCGTCCAAAACCAGAACCGAACCCTCCAGTCTAAACCAGAACCCTCCAGTCCAGAACCCTCCAGTCTAACCAGAACCCTCCAGTCTAAACCAGAACCCTCCAGTCTAAACCAGAACCCTCCAGTCTAATCCAGAACCCTCCAGTCTAACCAGAACCCTCCAGTCTAAACCAGAACCCTCCAGTCTAAACCAGAACCCTCCAGTCTAATCCAGAACCCTCCAGTCTAAACCAGAACCCTCCAGTCTAAACCAGAACCCTCCAGTCTAATCCAGAACCCTCCAGTCTAAAACCAGAACCCTCCAGTCCAACCCTCCAGTCTAAACCAGAACCCTCCAGTCTAATCCAGAACCCTCCAGTCTAAACCAGAACCCTCCAGTCTAAACCAGAACCCTCCAGTCTAAACCCGTCTAACATCCCATAACATCTGCTTTGATTTCTTGTTCGTTTGTCTTCATCAACTGTTATTTGTTAATTTTCAGTGTCTTTTCTTGTTCCTGAGCTGAATCAACTCTGTTTTTGAGACATTCTAATTTTTATCACAAAATCTCAGTTTTTTTTCCCACTTGTTTCAAACCCTTGAATGTCAACCAGATGTAAACTGGAAACCAGTAAAACCATCAAGTTCATATCTGCTATTTTAGCTGGTGGTTTTTGCAACAGTTGAGCATATTTACAGCAAAAATCCTGTCAATGATAAACAGTAAACAGCCCCCTTTAACTTTTCAACCTTTTGCCACATTTCAGGCTTCAAACATAAAGATATGAAATTCTTATCTTTTGTCAAGAAGCAGCAATAAGTGGGACACAATCATTAAGTGGAACGAAATTTATAGGATATTTTAAACTTTTTTAACAAATAAAAAACTGAAAAGTGGGGCATGGAATATTATTGGGCCCCCTTGCGTTAATACTTTGTAGCGCCACCTTCTGCTGCAGTTCCAGCTGCAAGTTAAACATCCAGCAGGATGGTCCAACATTCCAATGTTCTCACAGCTGTCAGAAACCTTTAAAACACGCGCCTCCACAACCAGGCCGGTTCTGTCTGAAACTACCGACCCAACAGAACCGGGGTTCATCTGTTGGTAGAACTTTAGCCTCAACAGAAAGCTGAGACATGTGAGGTTTCTGCAGTTTACGGTGTGGAACTCAAACCATCTCCTTCATTTCTCTGAGCTACAACACTGGGAAAATTATACATATATATATATATATATATATATATATATATATATATATATATATATATATATATATATATATACATATAATTAGAACATTTGTAAAGAAATGTTGGAGGGGATTGTCTGTGTGATTAGGGGTAGGGTTAAGGGGTTAGGGTTAAGGGGTTAGGGTTAAGGGGTTAGGGGTAGGGTGAGAAGATGTGAGGAGATAGTTGAGCAGCTACTTTAGCTAAAAAAAAGAGACATTTAGAGTTAGGATTGACTAACCCTGACTAACTCTAACTCTGACTTTAACTCTGATTCTGACTATCTGTGATTCTAATTCTAACTTTGACTCTGACTCTGATTCTGACTCTAATTCTAACTCTCGCTCTAACATTAACTCTAACTCTGACTTTAACATTAACTCTGACTCTAACTCTGATTCTAACATTAACTCTGACTCTAACTCTGACTTTAACAATAACTCTGACCCTGACTCTAACTCTGATTCTGACTCTTATTCTGATTCTAACTCTGACTCTAACTCTGACTCTGATTCTGACTCTAACTCTGACTCTAACATTAACTCTGACTCTATTTCTGATTCTAACATTAACTCTGACTTTAACTCTGATTCTAACATTAACTCTGACTCTAACTCTGATTCTGACTCTGATTCTGACTCTAACTGTGACTCTAACTCTAACCCTGACTTTAAGTCTAGCTCTAACTCTGACTCTAACATTAACTCTGACTCTGATTCTGATTCTAACTCTGACTCTAACTCTGACTTTAACATTAAGTCTGACTCTAACATTAACTCTGACTCTAACTCTGATTCTAACATTAACTCTGACTCTGACTCTGATTCTGACTCTAACTGTGACTCTAACTCTAACCCTGACTTTAAGTCTAGCTCTAACTCTGACTCTAACATTAACTCTGACTCTGATTCTGATTCTAACTCTGACTCTAACTCTGACTTTAACATTAAGTCTGACTCTAACATTAACTCTGACTCTAACTCTGATTCTAACATTAACTCTGACTCTGACTCTGATTCTGACTCTAACTCTGATTCTAACATTAACTCTGACTCTGATTCTGACTCTGACTCTAACTCTGACTCTAACTCTGATTCTGACTCTAACCCTGATTCTGACTCTGACTCTAACTCTGATTCTAACATTAACTCTGATTCTGACTCTGATTCTGATTCTAACTGTGACTCTAACATTAACTCTGACTCTGATTCTGATTCTGACTCTGATTCTGACTCTAACTCTGACTCTAACATTAACTCTGACTCTAACTCTGACTCTGATTCTGACTCTAACTCTGATTCTGACTCTGACTCTAACTCTAACCCTGACTTTAAGTCTAGCTCTAACTCTGATCCTCCTTTTTGTTGAAGAGTTGCAATTTAGAAAATGTTGACAAATTCATGAAAGGAAACAGGAACATGAAAACCGGCTCCAGCAGGTTGGTCCTCACCAGAATCAGGATCTTCACGCCACTTCGTCAAGAAACACCAGAAAGTAGCAAAGCATAGCTGGACCTGAGCCCTTGTCACCATGGTTACCGTCAAACCTCCAGTTATGTCAACCGGAGCCATCGTCACTGTGGTTACTGACCCTTAGATGGTAACCATGGTGTTGATGGCTCAGGACGACACCGCTGGTTTGTGGTGGTTCAGGAGTTGTACCGTCTGACTGCCATACTACCTATCCAGTTTTAGATTAACTGTGATTGGGTGGTCAACTCCTGTCAAGGTGGCACCCCCCCCCCCCCCCCCCCTGAATGTCCAGAAAACATGTGGGTGATACCTCAGAAGATTACTTCTGGTTATTTCTATACAGTTTATGGTCTTCTGGCAGGAGTTGGCACCGAAATGTTCTCATGATTGACCCCAGTTGGTCTAGTTTATTCTTACATAGTGTGCCTTTAATTCAGTGCTGCATAAATTAAATGAGTAATTACTTAAAAAAAATCAAAGCAGGTGTGAGAAATGAAACCACACAAGGTCACAGCAGATAAGAGATGAACAGAAGACCCCCCCACTGATGTGAAAACATAAATAATTGAGTTGTAGAGAGCATCCCCTGATGCTGGGGGGGGGGGGTACTGGGAAAAACCTGGGAATCACCACTCCCAACTCACGGTGACTTTGACTACAGCAGGAGAAATGAAGATGGCTTCCGTGATTGCAGCACCTCAGATAGATCTGCTGTCATGAACGTCTGTGTTGTAACGAGCGTGAGCTCACCTGAGGCCTGGGGGCGGGGGGCTGCGTGTGCGTGCGCCGCGGCCGCGGTCGGGAGGCGGTGTAGTGCCGGAGAGTGTGGCCCCCGGTGGGTAGAGGCTCCATGTGAGCGGCGGGGGCTCCGGGGAGGGGGCCGAGGCGGCCGGGGAAGGGCGCCTGTCGTCGGGGAGAGCGTCGGTAGCCGGCTGCCGCCTCCTCCTCTGGAGCTGGGGGGGAGAGACCGCGAGGGGGGACGAGAGGCGCTCCTCTGCCTCCCGATACTGCAGCATCCGCTGACACCTCCCCCTCCCTGCACCTTCTCCCCCTGTCTGCCGTGGGGGACGGAGCCAAGGAGGTGGAGGGGGAGGGACTTGAGGGGGAGGCTGGCAGCAGCCGTGGGAGGGTGAAGCTCCCTCCCCCGTCCTCGGATCGTCGGTCCCTGCTCTGCTGCTCCCGGTCCGCATCCAGGAGACCTGAAAACAAGCACGGAGGGAGGATGAGGACGGGCAGGACGATGAGGACGGGCAGGACGATGAGGAGGCTGAGGAAGAGCAGATGGACGCTCCGTCACAGAGCGCCGATGCTCTTCACGCTCCCTCCAGATGAATCCATCAAATATTTACCTGACTCTGAGAGCGTCCTAGCTCTGCCCTGATGTCTGTTCGGCTCGGCTGTTTCTTCTTCTACAGCTGATCAAATAGCAGCGGGAGGGGGATGGGGGGTGGAGTGTTAGGAGCCTCCAGTGAGATGAAGAGGAGTGTTTCCTCCTCTTCATCCCCTCCTCCACATCACTCCTCCCCTGCTGAAGTCACTGGTGTAAAAGTAAACAGGCTGTGCTCTAATTAACCGACCAGAGCTGAACCAGCATCATGAAGAATTCCACAAAGACCGCCTCACAGGAATACATGTGTGTGTGTATACATGCTAAAAAATATACTTTTACCAATTATTTTGTCTTTAAATTTTTTTTTGTAATAGAAATTTTGATTGGTTCAAGAACTGAATTAAAGGCACACTATGTAAAAAAAATCTGGACCTGCTCGCGGTCAGGCTAGTGGCCCCTGGCCAGGGGAACGGGTGGCTGCTGGCAGCTAGCTGCTAGCTGCCTCTTGTTAATTTGTAATAATAATTAAGGTCAAGGTAGCTAAACCTAGCTGCTGTTCGTTAACTAGTAATGATAATCAGGGTCAGTTAGCTAAAGCTAGCTGCTGCTTGTTAACTTGTAATGGTAATCAGGGTCGGTTAGCTAAAGCTAGCTGCCCCTCGTTAACTTGTAATGGTAATCCAGGTCAATTTAGCTAAAGCTAGCTGCCCCTCGTTAACTTGTATTAATAATCAAGGTCAAGTTAGGTAAAGCTAGCTTCCCCTCGTTAACTTGTAATGATAATTAATTTAAAGTTAGCTAAACCTAGCTGCTGCTCGTTAACTTGTAATGGTAATCAGGGTCAAGTTAGCTAAAGCTAGCTGCCACTTGTTAACTTGTAATGATAATCAGGGTCAATTTAGCTAAAGCTAGCTGCCCCTCATTAACTTGTCATGATAATCAGGATCAAGTTAGCTCAAGCTAACTGCCATTTGTTAAATTGTAATTATAATCAGGGTGACGTTAGCTAAAGCTAGCTCCCACTCGTTAACTTTTAATGGTGATCAAGCTCAAGTTAGCTAAACCAAGCTGCCGTTCATTTACTAGTAATGATAATCAGGGTTAGTAAGCTAAAGCTAGCTGCCACTTGTTAACTTGTAATGATAATCAGGGTAAGTTAGCTAAAGTTAGCTGCCCCTCGTTAATTGTAATGGTAACCCAGGTGAAGTTAGCTAAAGCGAGCTGCCCCTCGTTAACTTGTATTGATAATCAAGGTCAAGTTAGGTAAAGCTAGCTTCCCCTCGTTAACTTGTAATGATAATTAATTTAAAGTTAGCTAAACCTAGCTGCTGCTCGTTAACTTGTAATGGTAATCAGGGTTAGTAAGCTAAAGCAAGCTGCCACTTGTTAACTTGTAATGATAATCAGGGTCAGTTAGCTAAAGTTAGCTGCCCCTCGTTAACTTGTATTGATAATCAAGGTCAAGTTAGCTAAAGCTAGCTGCTGCTAATTAATATGATGATAATCAGGGTCAGTTAGCTAAAGCTAGCTGCCCCTCGTTAACTTGTAATGATAATCAAGGTCAAGTTAGCTAAAGCTACCTGCCGCTCATTCACTTGTTATTATAATCAGGGTCAAGTTAGCTAAAGCTAGCTGCTGCTTGTTAACTTGTAATGGTAATCAGGGTCAGTAAGATAAAGCTAGCTGCCTCTCGTTAACTTGTAATGGTAATCAGAGTCAGTTAGCTAAAGCTAGCTGCCCCTCGTTAACTTGTAATGGTAATCCAGGTCAATTTAGCTAAAGCTAGCTGCCCCTCATTAACTTGTCATGATAATCAAAGTCAAGTTAGCTAAAGCTAGCTGCTCCTCATTAACTTGTAATGATAATCAGGATCAAGTTAGCTCAAGCTAACTGCCATTTGTTAAATTGTAATTATAATCAGGGTGACGTTAGCTAAAGCTAGCTCCCACTCGTTAACTTTTAATGGTGATCAGGCTCAAGTTAGCTAAACCAAGCTGCCGTTCATTTACTAGTAATGATAATCAGGGTTAGTAAGCTAAAGCTAGTTGCCACTTGTTAACTTGTAATGATAATCAGGGTAAGTTAGCTAAAGTTAGCTGCCCCTCGTTAATTGTAATGGTAACCCAGGTCAAGTTAGCTAAAGCGAGCTGCCCCTCGTTAACTTGTAATGATAATCAATCAAGGTAAAGTTAGAGGTAAAGTTAGCTGCCCCTCGTTAACTTGTAATGATAATCAGGGTCAGTTAGCTAAAGCTAGCTGCCCCTCGTTAACTTGTAATGGTAATCCAGGTCAATTTAGCTAAAGCTAGCTGCCCCTCATTAACTTGTCATGATAATCAAAGTCAAGTTAGCTAAAGCTAGCTGCTCCTCATTAACTTGTAATGATAATCAAGATCAAGTTAGCTCAAGCTAACTGCCATTTGTTAAATTGTAATTATAATCAGGGTGACGTTAGCTAAAGCTAGCTCCCACTCGTTAACTTTTAATGGTGATCAGGCTCAAGTTAGCTAAACCAAGCTGCCGTTCATTTACTAGTAATGATAATCAGGGTTAGTAAGCTAAAGCTAGCTGCCACTTATTAACTTGTAATGATAATCAGGGTAAGTTAGCTAAAGTTAGCTGCCCCTCGTTAATTGTAAGGGTAACCCAGGTCAAGTTAGCTAAAGCGAGCTGCCCCTCGTTAACTTGTATTGATAATCAAGGTCAAGTTAGGTAAAGCTAGCTTCCCCTCGTTAACTTGTAATGATAATTAATTTAAAGTTAGCTAAACCTAGCTGCTGCTCGTTAACTTGTAATGGTAATCAGGGTAAGTAAGCTAAAGCAAGCTGCCACTTGTTAACTTGTAATGATAATCAGGGTCAGTTAGCTAAAGCTAGCTGCCCCTCGTTATGTGTAATGGTAACCCAGGTCAAGTAAGCTAAAGCTAGCTGCCGCTCGTTTACTTGTAATGATAATTAATTTCAAGTTAGCCAAAGCTAGCTGCCCCTCGTTAACTTGTATTGATAATCAAGGTCAAGTTAGCTAAAGCTAGCTGCTGCTCATTAATTTGTAATGATAGTCAGGGTCAGTAAGTGAAAGCTAGCTGCCATTCGTTAACTAGTAATGATAATCAGGGTCAGTTAGCAAAAGCAAGCTGCTGCTTGTTAACTTGTAATGGTAATAAGGGTCAGTAAGCTAAAGCTAGCTGCTGCTCATTAACTTGTTATGATAATTAGGGTCAGTAAGCTAAAGCTAGCTGCTGCTCGTTAACTTGTTATGATAATTAGGGTCAGTAAGCGAAAGCTAGCTGCTGCTCGTTAACTTGTTATGATAATTAGGGTCAGTAAGCGAAAGCTAGCTGCCGCTTGTTAACTTGTAATGATAATCAAGGTCAAGTTAGCTAAAGCTACCTGCCGCTCATTCACTTGTTATTATAATCAGGGTCAAGTTAGCTAAAGCTAGCTGCCGCTTGTTAACTTGTAATGATAATCAGGATCAAGTTAGCTAAAGCTAACTGGCTCCGGTAAACTTGTGATATTAATCTAGTTAAAGGTAAAGGTAGCTTGCTCAATTAATAATAAAACAGCTAGCGTCAGCTAATGTTCACTGTGTTGCCTGAGCTCAAGGACACGCCTCCTCTTTGACATGATGACTATGGTTGTAGGGTTCAGGTGGTTACAGCAGCGGTCTCTTACTCTTCAGAGAAGCCGCCGGCCTCAGGCTGTTGGAGTGTAGACTGGTCCTCCAGAACGCCGGACTGTACTGGAGATGAGAGAGAGCAGAATCAGTCCAGAACCAGTCCAGAACCAGTGAAGAACCAGAGAGAACCAGTCCAGAACCAACTAACGTCATCGGTGGGGAAGTCGCCGTCGCCCAGTCGCAGCTCAGGGATGTTGATTCTGGTGCATGAATTTTCTTTAACGAGTCGGTCCTGAAGAGGAGATGAAGAAACGTCTCAACAGTCAGACCTGACAAACGGTCTCACACCAGGTGAGGATGTCATCATGATGTCATCACCTGCATCAGGACTGCTCTGTAGGTAGACTGGCAGACCTGGAGACAGGTAACTGATGCAGGTGAGGATGTCATCATGATGTCATCACCTGCATCAGGACTGCTCTGTAGGTAGACTGGCAGACCTGCAGACAGGTAACTGATGCAGGTGAGGATGTCATCATGATGTCATCACCTGCATCAGGACTGCTCTGTAGGTAGACTGGCAGACCTGCAGACAGGTAACTGATGCAGGTGAGGATGTCATCATGATGTCATCACCTGCATCAGGACTGCTCTGTAGGTAGACTGGCAGACCTGCAGACAGGTAACTGATGCAGGTGAGGATGTCATCATGATGTCATCACCTGCATCAGGACTGCTCTGTAGGTAGACTGGCAGACCTGCAGACAGGTAACTGATGCAGGTGAGGATGTCATCATGATGTCATCACCTGCATCAGGACTGCTCTGTAGGTAGACTGGCAGACCTGCAGACAGGTAACTGATGCAGGTGAGGATGTCATCATGATGTCATCACCTGCATCAGGACTGCTCTGTAGGTAGACTGGCAGACCTGCAGACAGGTAACTGATGCAGGTGAGGATGTCATCATGATGTCATCACCTGCATCAGGACTGCTCTGTAGGTAGACTGGCAGACCTGCAGACAGGTGTCTGATGCAGGTGAGGATGTCATCATGATGTCATCACCTGCATCAGGACTGCTCTGTAGGTGGACTGGTAGACCTGTAGACAGGTAACTGATGCAGGTGAGGATGAGTCAGTAACTTGATGCCCAGCTCAACAGATTAAACAGACATAAAACGATCCAACATTACGTGATGAATACATGATGTTCACCATCTTGTCCTGGGCTGCAGTCAGATCCTGGAGAACCTGCTCCACAACAGCTTCAGCCAGAGTGTCGGTCAGCGTTTGTCTCAGTTCTCTGGATGGAGGACAGAAGCTGTGGTTAAAGTAGAAGGTCCAGAAGGTCACTGACGTCAGGTCCAGTTCTTACTGCAGTCTGGAGCTGATGAGATGTCCACTGGTCTCCACCAGACTGCTCCTCAGGAAGTTGTGGGCCTGCCGACGTCTCCTGGACACACAGTCGGACAGACACTTCCAGACGCTGGCGCGCTGGACCACGCGTGGACAAGCCGCCTCGGCGTCCCTCATCAGACCTCGAACCAGCTCCTGAAACACGCCGGTGTTTAGCACCTGTTTGGTTTCAGCTACCAGATCTAAAGGACGTCTCCTCCTTAAATCCTAAAGGTTCTCCTGAAATTAGTTTTCAATATCACAGCGTTTTGTTGGACAGTTTCCCTGTCAGACCTCTGTGGGAGGAGAACCAGAACCAGAACCAGAACCAGGACCAGAACCAGAACCAGAACCAGAACCCTCACCCAGGAAGGACCTGATCTAAAGGGTGCTGGGATCACCTGTACCTGCATGCTCCTGTTGAGTTCCTCTGTCAGACTGTCAGCGGCGTTACTGAGGATGACGTCCACCTGGTCTTCCTCAGAGGACAACTTCCCGTCCTCCGCACAGAGAGACGGCAGCAGCTGCGCCGAGACGAGCAGAGACAGACAGAGACGGCAGAAACAGAGACGGACGGAGATGGACAGAGACAGATAGAAACGGACAGAGATGGACAGAGACAGATAGAGATGGACAGAGACAGATAGAGACAGACAAAGACAACGAGGACAGACAGACAGATAGAAACAGTGACGGACAGAGATGGACAGAGACAGATAGAGATGGACAGAGATGGACACAGACAGATAGAGATGGACAGAGACAGATAGAGACAGAAAGAGACAGATAGATACGGCAGAGATGGGCAGAGACAGATAGAGACAGACAAAGACAACAGAGACAGACAGAGATAGAAACAGTGACGGACAGAGATGGACAGAGACAGATAGAGATGGACAGAGACAGGTAGAGACAGACAGAGATGGACAGAGACAGATAGAGACAGAAAGAGACAGATAGATATGGCAGAGATGGGCAGAGACAGATAGAGATGGACAGAGACAGATAGAGACAGCAGAAACAGAGATGGACGGAGATGGACAGAGACAGATAGAGACGGACAGAGATGGACAGAGACAGATAGAGACAGCAGAAACAGATAGAGACGGACAGAGATGGACAGAGATGGACAGAGACAGAAAGAGACAGATTGAGATGGCAGAGACAGATAGAGACAGCAGAAACAGAGTCGGACAGAGACGGCAGAGACAGATAGAGACAGCAGAAACAGAGACGGACAGAGATGGACAGAAACAGAGAGAGATGGACAGAGACGGAGAGAGACAGACAGAAACAGATAGAGACGGACAGAGATGGACAGAGACAGAAAGAGACAGATTGAGATGGCAGAGACAGATAGAGACAGCAGAAACAGAGTCGGACAGAGACGGCAGAGACAGATAGAGACAGCAGAAACAGAGACGGACAGAGATGGACAGAGACAGAGAGAGATGGACAGAGACGGACAGAGACAGACAGAAACAGATAGAGACGGACAGAGATGGACAGAGATGGGCAGAGACAGATAGAGACAGACAGAGACGGACAAAGACAACAGAGACAGACAGAAACACATAGAAACAGACAGGACGTCATTTCCTGACTCCATCAATCAAGAGACGTCCTCAGTTTACTGAAGCTGCCAGATCAATCAGTATTGATCCCCATCCATCATGATCAGTATTATGTCATGTCATATTACATTATATATTATTACATATTATTATTATATTATATTACCTTCATGGAGTCTCTGGCATTCTGCAGAACCTCCTGAGCCATAACAACCTCGTTCTGGACCTCCTCTGTGCTGCAGTGGCTCAGTTGCTCCAGGCTGTCCTCCAACCGCCGGCACATACCCTGGAGAACCTGAAAGAACCGACAACCACATACTGATCTGAACATCTGGAGACAGACCTGAACATCTGTAGACGGACCTGAACATCTGTAGACGGACCTGAACATCTGTAGATGAACCTGAACATCTGCAGACTGACCTGAACATCTGTAGACGAACCTGAACATCTGCAGACTGACCTGAACATCTGCAGACTGACCTGAACATCTGCAGACTGACCTGAACATCTACAGACTGATGGACCTGAACATCTGTAGACTAACCTGAACATCTGTAGACTGATCTGAACATCTGGAGACAGACCTGAACATCTGTAGACTGATCTGAACATCTACAGACTGACGGACCTGAACATCTGTAAACTGACCTGGACATCTGCAGACTGATCTGAACATCTGTACACTGACAGGCCTGAACATCTGGAGACAGACCTGAACATCTGCAGACAGATGGACCTGAACATCTACAGACAGACCTGAACATCTGCAGACAGATGGACCTGAACATCTACAGACAGATCTGAACATCTGGAGACAGACCTGAACATCTGGAGACTGACGGACCTGAACATCTGTAGATGGACCTGAACATCTGCAGACTGACCTGAACATCTGTAGACGAACCTGAACATCTACAGACTGACCTGGACATCTGCAGACAGACCTGAACATCTACAGACAGACCTGAACATCTGTAGACGAACCTGAACATCTGCAGACTGACCTGAACATCTGTAGACGGACCTGAACATCTGTAGACGGACCTGAACATCTGCAGACTGACCTGAACATCTGTAGACGGACCTGAACATCTGTAGACAGACCTGAACATCTGTAGATGAACCTGAACATCTGCAGACTGACCTGAACATCTGCAGACTGACCTGAACATCTGCAGACTGATAGACCTGAACATCTGTAAACTGACCTGAACATCTGGAGACAGACCTGAACATCTGTAGACGAACCTGAACATCTGGAGACAGACCTGAACATCTGCAGACTGATAGACCTGAACATCTGTAGATGGACCTGAACATCTGTAGACAGACCTGAACATCTGTAGACGAACCTGAACATCTGCAGACTGACCTGAACATCTGTAGACGGACCTGAACATCTGTAGACGGACCTGAACATCTGCAGACTGACCTGAACATCTACAGACTGACGGACCTGAACATCTGTAGACGGACCTGAACATCTGTAGACAGACCTGAACATCTGTAGACGAACCTGAACATCTGCAGACTGACCTGAACATCTGTAGACGGACCTGAACATCTGTTGACGGACCTGAACATCTGCAGACTGACCTGAACATCTACAGACTGATAGACCTGAACATCTGTAGATGGACCTGAACATCTGTAGACAGACCTGAACATCTGTAGACGAACCTGAACATCTGCAGACTGACCTGGACATCTGCAGACAGACCTGAACATCTACAGACAGACCTGAACATCTGTAGACGAACCTGAACATCTGCAGACTGACCTGAACATCTGTAGACGGACCTGAACATCTGTAGACGGACCTGAACATCTGCAGACTGACCTGAACATTTACAGACTGACGGACCTGAACATCTGCAGACTGACAGGCCTGAACATCTGTAGACTGTCCTGGACATCTGCAGACTGATCTGAACATCTGCAGACTGACTTGAACATCTACAGACTGACGGACCTGAACATCTGTAGACTGACGGACCTGAACATCTGTAGACTGACAGACCTGAACATCTGTAGACTGACCTGGACATCTGCAGACTGATCTGAACATCTGTAGACTGACCTGAACATCTACAGACTGATGGACCTGAACATCTGTAGACAGATGGATCTAAACATCTGTAGACTGACCTGAACATCTGTAGACTGACCTGAACATCTACAGACTGATGGACCTGAACATCTGTAGACTGACGGACCTGAACATCTGTAGATGGACCTGAACATCTGCAGACTGACCTGAACATCTGCGGACTGACCTGAACATCTGTAGACTGACCTGAACATCTGTAGATGGACCTGAACATCTGCAGACTGACCTGAACACCTACAGACTGATGGACTTAAACATCTGTAGACTGACGGACCTGAACATCTGTAGACAGACAGATCTAAACATCTGCAGACTGATCTAAACATCTGTAGACTGACCTGAACATCTGCAGACTGATGGACTTAAACATCTGTAGACTGACGGACCTGAACATCTGTAGACTGACCTGAACATCTGCAGACTGACCTGAGCATCCACAGCTGGATTTTCCTCGTCTGTTGGCTGTAAGTATCTCTTACCTTTTCAGACTGCTGGTATTTGAAGACTTGCTGGAGCTCCAGACTGCTGGACTGTCTCTGGTTGTTTCTGTCCAAACATGTCTGAATCTGAACACACTCAGATGTGAGTTATTCCAGAAAACAAGATGTTCTGGTGGTGTTTTAGCAGATGAAATCAGAGGAACGAGTAAAGAAGGATTCTTTGATTTATTCAGGAGCTAAGAAGCTCCACCCACCTTGTAGAGGGCCTCTTTGGTTCGTTCTGGGTTGCTACGGTAACTCTGTGTGATGTCAGCCAGGGGGAGGGGCACCTTCTGCAGCGTAAAGTTCCTGCAAAACAAAAAAATCCACTTACAGCTGTGGATCTGTCCACCTGTACAGGTGCTGTGACATCAGATACCAGCAGCTGTGGTCTTCTAACCACTGACCCCTGACCCCTGACCCCTTACCTTACTTGTCATTCCTAGAATATCTAATAGTAGATTTGGAGGATGGGTTCAATTCAATTCAATTCAATTTTATTTATATAGCGTCTATTACAAGGTAACTGGGTTAGTTACAGTAAGTCTCAACTATAGTGTGTTAGGGCCAATAGTCACAGCTACAGTTACAGGAATGGATGAAGACCAGACTGGAGCAGGCTGGTCTGAAACACAGCCTCATCATAGCTATGCTGCTATAGGTCTACGCTGCTATAGGTCTACGCTGCTATAAGTCTATGCTGCTATAGGTCTATGCTGCTATAAGTCTATGCTGCTATAGGTCTATGCTGCTATAGGTCTACGCTGCTATAGGTCTACGCTGCTATAGGTCTACGCTGCTATAGGTCTACGCTGCTATAGGTCTACGCTGCTATAGGTCTACGCTGCTATAGGTCTACGCTGCTATAAGTCTCTGCTGCTATAGGTCTATGCTGCTATAGGTCTACGCTGCTATAGGTCTACGCTGCTATAGGTCTACGCTGCTATAGGTCTACGCTGCTATAAGTCTAAACACATGTTATCCATGTGTTTATTTATCTTGTCTCATCATTTTTTATATGTATGTGTATGTCTAAGTGTTTGTGTGTATGAGCATGTGCAGTGGTGGGAGGAGTGTGTGGGCCCACCGCTGGTTGCGGTGTGCCGGGGCTGGTGCTGTTGATTATTTTGTTTTTACATTGTTAAGCACTTTGTGCTGCATTTATTTGTATGAAAAGTGCTATATAAATAAAGTTTGATTGATTGATTGATTGATATGCTGCTATAGGTCTATAGGTCTACGCTGCTATAGGTCTACGCTGCTATAGGTCTACGCTGCTATAGGTTTATGCTGCTATAGGTCTACGCTGCTATAGGTCTATGCTGCTATAGGTCTACGCTGCTATAGGTCTACGCTGCTATAGGTCTACGCTGCTATAGGTCTACGCGGCTATAGGTTTATGCTGCTATAGGTCTACGCTGCTATAGGTCTATGCTGCTATAGGTCTACGCTGCTATAGGTCTACGCTGCTATAGGTCTACACTGCTATAGGTTTATGCTGCTATAGGTCTACGCTGCTATAGGTCTACGCTGCTATAGGTTTATGCTGCTATAGGTCTACGCTGCTATAGGTCTATGCTGCTATAGGTCTATGCTGCTATAGGTCTATGCTGCTATAGGTCTATGCTGCTATAGGTCTATGCTGCTATAGGTCTACGCTGCAGGGAGACACCAACATGATCCACCCCTCTACTCTCTCCTCCTTTCCTCTCCTCCCTTCAGCTGTATCCATAATTAATTAGGAGCACCTCATTAATGGAACTGAGCTTCATTATTCCTGTAGTTTTTGTTCAGTCCTGTGTCCCCCCCTTTTTTTTTCTTTCTGTTTCTTTTTTTCAGTCCAGAGTTTCCAGAGCTACATACTAAACTGCAGTTCTGACCATCCCAGCGTCGACCTGGGATGGATTATAAAGCTATGATATAAATATAGACTTAATTTCTGTTTAAAATAAAAGCATATAAGTAACTATAAAATAGCAGAATGAAAGACAAAGTTTATGTTCATTTATGTTTGGAAGATGTAAGTGATGTTTAGTCATTCTTTAATGTTAGTGCTCTTGAATAAATAATCATAAATAGTTTATATGTGTGGGTATTGTGATGACAATGACAATATATCACTATAGTTTTAACTTAAATGTATTTTTTTGGTCATAAAATATCCACTTTAGCTAAACTGCAACTTTCTGTGATAAAATGATTATTTTGTATAACAAATTATTGTTGAAAAACAGTGAATTTTACAAAATTGTAACTTTTTCATGAAACTGAGCAGCTTTTGTTTGGAATACTGAGACTTTAGTGGAACTGCACGTTTTTGATGGAAAAATTACAGATTTTTGTTGCTAAAATCACATTTGCAACATTAGTGACTTTTAAATGCAAAATCGCTGCTTTTCAGCAACAAAATGGGACACAAAGAATCCAAGAAAGCCAGAGTAAAAGCAGGAGATCTGGGAGAAGAAGTTAGAGAACATCTGCTGCCACGGTGAGACTCACAGCTGCTTCACACAGGTGCTCTGGACTCACCTGTCCAAGGCGTCGGCCACATCCTGGAAACCTCTGGAACTGACGTTGTTCCTGTCCCAGCACAGCGTCCTGGAAGGATCGGAAACACACCTGAACATTTCCAGAAACAAACATCTGCTGCGCCTGCAGGGAACATCTGGATTTAAGGGAGGCAGGAAATGCTGCAGTTCCTCCAGTGACCACTAGAGGCTGCAGTTCCTCTACCGACCACTTGAGGCTGCAGTTCCTCTTCCGACCACTAGAGGCTGCAGTTCCTCTTCCGACCACTAGAGGCTGCAGTTCCTCTTCCGACCACTAGAGGCTGCAGTTCCTCTTCCGACCACTAGAGGCTGCAGTTCCTCTTCCGACCACTAGAGGCTGCAGTTCCTCTTCCGACCACTCCCTCACGTAGGGAGAAAAAAAAACCTTTATACCAAACAGTGGCAAGGAAAAACTCCACTTTAAGAGGAAGAAACCTTGAGCAGGACCTGGCTCATATGGGGGGACCTTCCTGATGAAGACCAGCTGGGTAGAGAAAGAGAAGAGGGGAGACAGGACAGAGAGAGGATGGAGGACAGAGAGAAGATGGAGGACAGAAAGAGGATGTAGGACAGAAAAAGTAAAAAATAATAATAAAGAAGTAGTGGAATTGTTGTAGGATGAATGCAAGCAGGCTATGGAGGGCCCTTGGGCGTGTGGTCAGCGTAATGAGCCATGATAGGCTCTTGAGTATCAATAATGTGTAATGGGTGTAGGTGAGGTGTGTGCGAGAAAAGGGGGAGGAGGGGGGAGGAGGAGGGGGTTTGGGTTTAAGAAAAGAGAAGGGTAGGATTCCAAACAACCTCCAGCTGACCTTCATTCCTCTCCTCTCCAGGTCATTCCTCCACCTCTCTAGATGTTCCTCCACCTGCCTCTCACTGCAGATCAGTGTCATCTCCAAACATCACGTCCATGGAGATTCCTGTCTGACCTCATCTGTCAGTCTGTCCATCACCATAGCAACTAGAAGGGTCTCAGAGCTGTTCCTTGATCAGTCCCACCTCTACCTTGAACTCCTCCATCACTCCTACAGCTCACCTCTCCACTGAATTTTGTCAAAAAGTTAAGATTTTGCGAATGTTTATATATATAAATTTTTTTGACACTTCTGGATTAAACCCATCACAGCTGGTTCGGGTCTGACTACAGAGTCTCCTCCATGTCCTTGAGCCGGACTCTGAACCCCCGTCCTGCAGTGTTTACCTCAGTCTGGTGTTGGTCATCAGGGCTTTAGCCACCATCTTGGCTCCAGTGTCTCCGATGTTGTTCCCACTGATGTCCAGCTCAGCCAGCGTGGACGGTCCTCCCAGAGCGCTCAGCAGGATGTGCATCCCTGTCTTCAGCTTGGAGTCGCACACCGACAGGGACTGGAGAGGCTGCAGGGACAAACGTGGTCACCATGTTGACCAGCTGAAGGTAACGAGGTAAGGTTAACGAGGTGAAGAAAACAAACTCACACACTCCTCATCCTGGATGAGCTGAGAGATACGATGGAGGAGGTCAGTCAGAGCTCTGCAGAGACAACGGAGGACAGAGGACAGACGGGACAGACGGAGGACAGACGGAGGACAGACGAGGGATTCAGCAACGCTGCACCGAAACCAGAAGAACACCAGGTTGATTTAAACAAAGAAAAACTGCAGTTCATCTACCGACCACTAGAGGCTGCAGTTCCTCTACCGCCCACTAGAGGCTGCAGTTCCTCTACCGACCACTAGAGGCTGCAGTTCCTCTACCGACCACTAGAGCTGCATCTACCGACCACTAGGCTGCAGTTCCTCTACCGACCACTAGAGGCTGCAGTTCCTCCACCGCCCACTAGAGGCTGCAGTTCCTCTACCGACCACTAGAGGCTGCAGTTCCTCCACCGCCCACTAGAGGCTGCGGCTCCTCTACCGACCACTAGAGGCTGCAGTTCCTCTACCAACCACTAGCCGCTGCAGCTTCTCTACCGACCGCTAGAGGCTGCAGTTCCTCTACTGACCACTAAAGGCTGCGGTTCCTCTACCGACCACTAGAGGCTGCGGTTACTCTACCGACCACTAGAGGCTGCGGATCCTCTACCGACTACTAGAGGCTGCAGTTCCTCTACCGACCACTAGAGGCTGCAGTTCCTCTACCGACCACTAGAGGCTGCAGTTCCTCTACCGACCACTAGAGGCTGCGGATCCTCTACCGACTACTAGAGGCTGCAGTTCCTCTACCGACCACTAGAGGCTGCAGTTCCTCTACCGACCACTAGAGGCTGCAGTTCCTCTACCGACCACTAGAGGCTGCAGTTCCTCTACAGACCATAAGCCGCTGCAGCTTCTCTACCGACCGCTAGAGGCTGCAGTTCCTCTACTGACCACTAAAGGCTGGGGTTCCTCTACCGACCACTAGAGGCTGCGGTTCCTCTACGACCACTAGAGGCTGCAGTTCCTCTACTGACCACTAGAGGCTGCAGTTCCTCTACCGACCACTAGAGGCTGCAGTTCCTCTACTGACCACTAGAAGGCTGCAGTTCCTCTACCGACCACTAGAGGCTGCAGTTCCTCTACTGACCACTAGAGGCTGCAGTTCCTCTACTGACCACTAGAGGCTGCAGTTCCTCTACCGACCACTAGAGGCTGCAGTTCCTCTACCACCGACCGCTAGAGGCTGCAGGTTCCTCTACCGACCACTAGAGGCTGCAGTTCCTCTACCGACCACTAGAGGCTGCAGTTCCTCTACCGACCACTAGAGGCTGCAGTTCCTCTACCGACCGCTAGAGGCTGCAGTTCCTCTACCGACCGCTAGAGGCTGCAGTTCCTCTACTGACCACTAAAGGCTGCGGTTCCTCTACCGACCACTAGAGGCTGCAGTTCCTCTACCGACCGCTAGAGGCTGCAGTTCCTCTACTGACCACTAAAGGCTGCGGTTCCTCTACCGACCACTAGAGGCTGCAGTTCCTCTACCGACAGCTAGAGCTGCAGTTCCTCTACTGCCACTAGAGGCTGCAGTTCCTCTACTGACCACTAGAGGCTGCAGTTCCTCTACTGACCACTAGAGGCTGCAGTTCCTCTACCGACCGACCGCTAGAGGCTGCAGTTCCTCTACTGACCACTAGAGGCTGCGTTCCTCTACCTCTACCGACCACTAGAGGCTGCAGTTCCTCTACCGGCCGCTAGAGGCTGCAGTTCCTCTACCGACAGCTAGAGGCTGCAGTTCCTCTACTGACCACTAGAGGCTGCAGTTCCTCTACTGACCACTAGCCGCTGCAGTTCCTCTACTGACCACTAGAGGCTGCAGTTCCTCTACCGACCGCTAGAGGCTGCAGTTCCTCTACTGACCACTAGAGGCTGCGGTTCCTCTACCGACCACTAGAGGCTGCAGTTCCTCTACTGACCACTAGAGGCTGCAGTTCCTCTACTGACCACTAGCCGCTGCAGTTCCTCTACTGACCACTAGAGGCTGCAGTTCCTCTACCGACCACTAGAGGCTGCAGTTCCTCTACTGACCACTAGAGGCTGCGGTTCCTCTACCGACAGCTAGAGGTTACCAAAAAGCCCTGCCCTAAACTTTCCCATAAATTCTAGTTTCAGGCTCTTCTGGATCATGGAGACCTG
This sequence comes from Hirundichthys speculiger, assembly GCA_018398805.1. Taxonomy (NCBI): domain Eukaryota; kingdom Metazoa; phylum Chordata; class Actinopteri; order Beloniformes; family Exocoetidae; genus Hirundichthys; species Hirundichthys speculiger. The sequence continues at coordinate 282,047 of JAGFBZ010001886.1, forward strand.
CTCCAAGTTGAGGTCCTCTAAAACGGTCTTAGACTCCTGCCAGTGGAAACCCTGCAACGGTAAGAGAGGACATGGAACAAAGTGGAACCTTCAGCAGACCTGGACTTCAGGGTGAAGTTCTTCCCGAGAGAAAGATGACGAAGAGATGGACAGCGACTGAGCGACAGAACCAGAGTCACCATGTCGTTCTCCAGACCTGGAAGCAGAACCAGAGGGGGGGGGGGGGGGTGGTGAGAGGGATGGCAGGACCAGATGTGAAGGTGGAGGAGGAGATGGAGGATGGGGTCAACCATTGTCAGAGATGTTCAGGCTGCTGATGGATGAAGCCTCACAGATGTGTTCCTGGATCACCTGAGCTCCTGCTGAACGCAGCTGCACACAGAAAAGAACACTGGTTTACTAGTTTCACTGGATCTACTGGTTCTACTGGTTCTGCTGGATCTACTGGTTCTACTGGAACTACTGGTTCTTCTGGACTGGATGTGATCTCTGTGTACCTCGCAGCTACTGAGGTCCAGCTCCAGACCGACGAGACGAGTGTTGGTGGCCAGACCCTGCAGCAGCAGCCTGCAGAAGAATAACACCTCCATGAGTTCCAGAAAGTTCTTCAGAAAGTTCCTCTGTACAGCAGAACCAGATTCTACAGGTTCCTGGACATCCTGACGCCTCCAGGAGTCTCCCAGCTCCAAAGTTCCTCAACATCCAGAACTGCTGGAGAAACCAGACGAGCTGTCCTCCAGGAACAACTAGATACATCTGAGAAGAGGTTTGAAAGTGTGACTTCCTGTTGGTTTTAACCCTGAATAACTGAGCTGAACCAGAACTTCCAGGAGTTCAGTTTCACATCAAAGACTTGACATTTTGTTGAAGTTCATGATTTTTATTTTATTTTATGGTTTATGAAACTACAGTTCTGCCATTAAAGCTGCAAGCAGCACTTACCCCCCCAGGTGTCCACCACACTGGGTGTCCACACCCCCCAGGTGTCTGTCCAGTCCTCCCAGGTGTCCACCCCCTTCCCTCAGGTGTCCACCCCCTCCCCCAGGTGTCCACCCCACCAGGTGTCCACCCCCCTCCCCCCCAGGTGGTGTCCACCCCCAGGTGTCTGTCCAGTCCCCCCTGGTGTCCACCCCCCCCAGATGTTCACACCCCCCAGGTGTCCACAACCCCCCTGGTGTCCAACCCCCCCCCTCCCCCAGGTGCCCACCACCAGGTGTCCACCCCACCAGGTGTCCACACCCCCCCAGGTGTCCACACCCCCCCTGGTGTCCAACCCCCTCCCCCAGGTGCCCACCACCAGGTGTCTGTCCAGTCCCCTCTGGTGTCCACCCCTCTCCTCCCAGATGTCCACCCCCCCAGGTGTTCACCCACCAGGTGTCCACCCTCCCAGGTTCAGAGCAGCCAGTGTTCAGTAGTGGGAGGAGCTTATTCTGTCAGCAGAGACAGTAGAAGTGAGAGCGACGCCCTCTGAGCTCCAGCAGGATTAAAAGTGAGACTGACGCAACATAAACGTGTAATTTATCTGGAAGAGGTGAAGGTTTGGGCCTGAAAGCTGCTTGAAACAGAACTTTTTTTAGGTTCAGAGTGACATCATCATTCAGTCTGAAGATCAGATCCAGTCCCTCTGAATGATGCCACCATGGTGAACTTCAGAGCTCCTGGATGCAGTTTTTCTGGTTTCAGCCAAACCTCCTTCATTTCAACAACAGATCTTTATAAAGTTTTTAGGAGACTTTCATAAACACTGCAGGATGAATCATCTGAAAGTCCCAGCACACAGGAAGAGCAAAGAGGTGGAGCTCCTCCCGCCAAAACCTGTCCAGTTAACCAGCGGTGGTCAGGGCTCAAATGTTCTGGAGAACCTGAACCAGTCTCTATGAGAGTCATCATGTCAGTTCTTCTCAGTGAGGAACTCTAATGTTCTCATGATGACTCATCTTAGTTCCCCACTGATCTGGATACTGAGACAGACCTTCCAGCTTGGGGACCTCTGGTGGCTGCAGGAGGTCTAGACATGTGTGGAGTCCATGTTTGGAGACAAAGCTCTGCTTTCTACCAGTCCAACCTCTTTCTTGGGGAGGAACTTACCTGAGAGCCTGTGGAGGTAACCTGGTTGCAGACAGACCCACGAATCTGAGCTGGCAGCTCTGACTGAAGAACTCCAGGATGCTCCTGGTCACCTCCCGCACCTTCCTGCAAGCAGATGGACCCCAAAACCTGAAGACTTCACTGAACACCTGAAACGTTCACATCCATGGAGAGTTAGAAGAACATGGAAACACGACTGGGGTTCTCAAGACTGAACTGAACAAACCAGCAGACTTCTGGACCAGCGTCTTCTGGACAGATGAGACCAGAGACCAGAACCAGTGATCTCCTTCTTTCAGTCTCTACCCACAGTTCATGACCACAGGTGAGGGTTGGAACAAAGATCTACCAGGAAACAGAGTCTCAGCTCTCTCTTCACCACAACAGACCGGTACAGAGTCACCACCACAGCAGACGCTGCACCAGTCCACCTGGAGATCTGCTGCTCCTTCCACCATCACTGGAGAACCAGAACCAGAGATAATGAAACTCAGAACCTCACTAACCTGGAGAAGACCTTCTACCCTTTTCATACTGAGGACCATGGTCTCAGATCTGGAGGAGCTGGTTCTCATCCCTGCTGTGAACCAGTGAGAGCTGAAGATCTCCACCTGATGGTCCCAACAGGACCAGGTCCTCCTCCAACAGCAGAGATGAGATCCTGACACCACTGAACCAGAACCCCTCTGCTCCTAGAAATTCTGTCCATCAACGTGATGAACAGAATCAGAGACAAAGACCAGCCCTGATGGAGTCCAGCTCTCACTGGAAACCAGTCTGACAACAACCATCAATGTGGACCAGACTCTGGCTCTGTTCAGGGACTGGACAGCCCGTAACAACGGTCCAGGACCCCAGACTCCTGGAGGACCCCCCACAGGACCCCCGAGGGACACGGTCAAATGTCTTCTCCAAGTCCACTAAACACATGTGGACTGGTTGGGTAAATTCCCATGTTCCCTCCAGAACCCTATGAGGGTCTAGAGCTGGTCCAGTGGTCCAGGACCAGGACTGAACCCACATTGTTCCTCCTGGATCTGAGATTCAACAATCGATGGGACTCTGTTCTCCAGCAGACCTGCATAGACCTGACCAGGGAGGCTGAGGAGTCTGGTTCTCCTGGAACTGGAACACTCCCTCCAGTCCTCCTTCTGAAAAAGGGGAACCACCACCCCGGTCTGCCAGTCCAGAGGTACTGGCCCTGATGTCCAGGTGATGTTGCAGAGACGTGTCAACCAGGACAGTCCTACAACATCCTCTTTGCCTTCAGCACCCATTGACGCTGCAGCCTGCTTGGCCTGTTGATACCGTTCTGATGAGCCTCGTAGGGCCCCGGCTCCTATGAAACCACCTCGTAGGGCCCCAGCTTGTAGGGCAGAGGCTTGTAGGGCCCCGGCTCGTAGGGCCCCGGCTCCTATGACACCACCAGGTAGGGCACCAGCTCGTAGGGCCCCGGCTTGTAGGGCCCTGCCTTGTACAGCCCCGCCTCATAGGGCACCGGCTCGTAGGGCCCCAGCTTGTAGGGCCCTGCCTCATAGGGCACCGGCTTGTAGGGCCCCGGCTCCTATGAAATCACCTCGTAGGGCCCTTGCTTGTAGGGCCCCTCCTCATAGGGCACAGGCTCGTAGGGCCCCAGCTTGTAGGGCAGAGGCTTGTAGGGCCCCGGCTCGTAGGGCCCCGGCTCCTATGACACCACCAGGTAGGGCACCAGCTCGTAGGGCCCCGGCTTGTAGGGCCCTGCCTCATAGGGCACCGGCTTGTAGGGCCCTGCCTCGTATGGTCGTGGCTTATAGGGCCCCGGCTCATAGGGCAGTGTCTCGTAGGGCACTGGCTTATAGGGCCCCGCCTCGTAGGGCACCGGCTCGTAGGGCACTGGCTCGTAGGGCCCCAGCTTGTAGGGCCCTGCCTCATAGGGCACCGGCTTGTAGGGCCCTGGCTCGTAGGGTCACGGCTCATATGACACTGGCTTGTAGGGCACTGGCTCCTAGGGCACCGGCTCGTAGGGCACCAGCTCGTAGGGCCCCGGCTTGTAGGGCACTGGCTCGTAGGGCCCCGCCTCGTAGGGCACTGGCTCATTGGGCACCGGCTCGTAGGGCACCGGCTTGTAGGGCCCTGCCTCGTATGGTCGTGGCTTATAGGGTACTGGTTCATAGGGCCCCGCCTCGTAGGGCCCCGGCTCATAGGGCACCGGCTCGTAGGGCACTGGCTCATTGGGCCCCGGCTCATAGGGCACCGGCTTATAGGGCACTGGTTCTTAGGGCACCGGCTCGTAGGGCACTGGCTCATTGGGCCCCGGCTCATAGGGCACCGGCTTATAGGGCACTGGCTTATAGGGCACTGGCTCGTAGGGCACCGGCTTGTAGGGCCCTGCCTCGTATGGTCGTGGCTTATAGGGCCCCGGCTCATAGGGCAGTGTCTCGTAGGGCACTGGCTTATAGGGCCCCGCCTCGTAGGGCCCCGGCTCATAGGGCACCGGCTCGTAGGGCACTGGCTCGTAGGGCCCCGGCTCATAGGGCCCCGGCTCATAGGGCACCGCCTTGTAGGGCACTGGCTCGTAGGGCCCCGGCTCGTAGGGCCCTGCCTCATAGGGCCCCGGCTCGTAGGGCACCGGCTTGTAGGGCCCTGCCTCGTATGGTCGTGGCTTATAGGGTACTGGTTCATAGGGCCCCGCCTCGTAGGGCCCCGGCTCATAGGGCACCGGCTCGTAGGGCACTGGCTCGTAGGGCCCCGGCTCATAGGGCCCCGGCTCATAGGGCACCGCCTTGTAGGGCCCCGGCTCGTAGGGCCCTGCCTCATAGGGCACTGGTTCATAGGGCACCGGCTCGTAGGGCACCGGCTCATAGGGCACCGGCTCGTAGGGCCCCGGCTTGTTGGGCCCCGGCTCTAGGTGGTGGACGACCCTCCTGATTTGTTTTGATGATATTCTTCAGCGTCTAACTTAATTCAAACCGCCCCGTCTCGGCCCCTCCCTCTGCTGGACGCTAACACAGCAACGCTGAGCTTCGCTGATGTCACATCCATGGTTTCCATGGTTACGGGGGTGGAGCTGACCTGTGGCTAAACGGGTTCCTGGCCAGGTTCAGATGGACCAGTTTGTAGCAACATCCAGCAGACAGCGACACGAACACCTGCCAGGAGAGATGAAACCCAGAGTTACACAGATGTGACTCCAGATGTGATTCCCGCATCAGAACTGCTACCAGAATCTCACAGCTGCTGTGAGACCAGGATCAGAGCTCAGGTCTCAGCGCTCTTCAGCTTTCACTACCTGCCCCAACTTTATTACAAATGTGGTGCTTTATAAACATTTTAGACAAAAAGTTGTTGTTCAGGGACAAATAGTTGTAATTTAGTCAGCGCAGCCTCACATCCTGCAGCTTTGACACCAAACAACCTGCAGGAGTCTTTCAGCGTCTCAGTGGACGAGGAACAAACAGGAACCAGAGACAGGATCTGAAACAGCACCGTAGACCCAGTCCAGGAACTAGTGGGGACGATGGGGACCATGAGCAGAGACAGGAACTGACCGTGTCCAGGGGACAGCTGGTATCACTGAGGTCCAGGTAGGACAGGGAGTTGGTGCTGGACAAGAACCTGAAGAGGAACTGAAACACACACAGATGGAACATGAGATCACCTGGAAGAGGGTCCACCTGCTGCTAATCAGTCTGCTAAAACACAGTAAGGGTTAAACGTGTTAAAATATAAGAACAATAAAACCACTGAGGCAAAGTCAGTTAAAAGCCAAGAATGAATAAGTTTGAAGAGAGAATGTAAGAACAGGAAGTGAGTCTGTCTGATGACACCGGATCACCTCTCTTCCTCCCCGTTGTCATTGGAAACAATGGTCTGAGATGACTGACCACTAGAGGCTGCAGTTCTTCTACCGACCACAAGAGGCTGCAGTTCCTCTACCGACCACTAGAGGCTGCAGTTCCTCTACCGACCACTAGAGGCTGCAGTTCCTCTACCGACCACTGGAGGCTGCAGTTCCTCTAACCGACCACTGGAGGCTGCAGTTCCTCTACCGACCACTGAGGCTGCAGTTCCTCTACCGACCACTAGAGGCTGCAGTTCCTCTACCGACCACTAGAGGCTGCAGTTCCTCTAATGACCACTAGAGGCTGCAGTTCTCCTACCGACCACTGGAGGCTGCAGTTCCTCTACCGACCACTAGAGGCTGCAGTTCTTCTACCGACCACTGGAGACTGCAGTTCCTCTACCGACCACTAGAGGCTGCAGTTCCTCTACCGACCACTAGAAGCTGCGGTTCCTCTACCGACCACAAGAGGCTGCGGTTCCTCTACCGACCACAAGAGGGTGCAGTTCCTCTACTGACCACTAGAGACTGCGGTTCCCCGGTTCTGACACTTTGATGTGAGTGGACAACGTCTGGAGACCAAGAACTGCCTCGACCTGCTGGAAAACCTTCAACCAATTTGGAAGGATGGAGTCAGCCTGTAGCTGTTTTATAGGTGTGTTAATTCTAGAAAACAATGATGCTCTGGTCAATATTAATGCATTGCTTAATTCTACTACTAGTACTAGTACTATTACCATTACTGCTATTACTGCTACTACTACTAGTACAACTACTACTACTACCACTACTACTACTACTACTACTACTACTACTAACACTGCTACTACTAGTACTACTACTACTACTAGTACTACTACTACTGCTACTACTACTAGTACTACTACTGCTACTACTACTACTACTACTGCTATGACTACTACTACTACTAGTACTACCACTACTACTACTGCTACTACTAGTGCTACTACTTCTAAAAAAGTGAAGTCCAAACCATCTGACTGGAGACTTTTTGTCCAGTTTTCAGTGAGTTGTCCAAAGTCGTTTATTTACTTCAGAGGGGACTGATTCTCAGGATCACATCATCAGTGTAGAAACCAGTGGTCCCCTCACAGGAGCCACAAACTATAGCTACATGTGACTGAGGGGGCCAGAGGCTGGAGGGCCAAAGAGAAGAGCATCGGTGAAGTGGCAGAAGGGGGGACCTGTGCAGATTAGTTACTTGACCGATTCGTCAGGATCTTCACAGTAGTTGTTTGGTAGCTGTTTCGTAGGCTTATCGGGTGATATGAAGCAACACCAGTTGTGTCGCTGTCTTTTTTAAGGAGCTGGTAAACTTGATCTTCACATTAAGGTCCCGATCGTACACTTCCCGCTAGCCGCTACCCGCAAATTGCGGATTTAGGAACCTCCACTAACCGATATGCAATCTTCCGCTTCGCCAAAGCCGCTACCCACGTTGCCGACTCCCTTACTCACATTGTAGGCGCGGCAATGGGCGTGTCATTTGCGCTTTCCGCAAACTTGGTATCTTGCGATCGCGGGTTTAGGATAGCGGCTAGTGTATTACTGTCAGATGTTTTTATTCTCTTAAGGGCAGATGATTTCTGTACAGCTGTGGCATGATCTCATCCAGATGTTTGCTGTGGAGGAAACGAGGAGATCACAGAACTCGGAGTTCGGAGCACCTGAGATGTTCTCAGTGGTAGAAGGTAGATGTCATCATACCTGTTCCTCTGGCTCAATGCTCATCCAATGATCTGTTCTGCAGTATTTTAAAAAGCACATCAGCTGCGTCTTGGTGCAGCTGTGCGCACAGCTGCACCAAGATGTACCGCTGCTCCTGGCGCCCCCTGCTGAGGATATGTTCTCGCGGCTCTGCTTGAGCATGTTTACCGGGAGCACCAACTACCTGGGACTTTCAGGAAGCCGTGCCGAGTGCTCTGAATGCTTTTTTAGTTAAAAAATGCTTTCCTGGAAGCTCACTGGCTCTTTTTTTTTCTGAGCAGTTTGTTGGAACTTCTTGGAGTACAAAAGAAATTATTAAATAATTTGCTCCACATTAGTTAGAACTAGTTATGTATATATCAGTGCAGAGGAGGAGGAAGGAAGAGGAGGAAGCTCTACAGCAGAGTCCCAGACGAGCCCCCCATGAGAGCTGCTCTGATCTGGATGAAAAGACGCTCCATAGCGGTTAGCGGGTATCGCAACCTGCTCTTAAAGGCAACGGCTGCTGACGCACTGATTGGTTAAACAGGTGGAACGCCCTAACCACTCCCATGCATAATATATGCATAATATATTATGTGCAGGTAAGGAAGGTAAAAGATAGCGTTCTTTGCGGGGGAACGCCCCTTCCGCTACCCGCTATCCCTTAATAGCGGCTTTAGGAGGTTTGGTGGAAGATCGGGCCCTAAGTGTCTGGAGCTGATCTGAGAGAAGAGCAATGGTGTCGATGTGGCTTTTAGAAAAGTCAACTCCTTCTTAGGAAAGAGATGAACTGCAGATTTGATCTCTTCTCAGGTAAAAGTCCAGCTCAAGCTCTGGCAGCTGTGTCCGTGTCAGCTGGTATTGATCGGTTGATTGGTATTGACTGAGTATTGCCATGTGACATAGATTTGCTCAACAGGAGCAGTTAGAGGACACCAGCTGGACTGTCTCCAGATCATCAGCTTCTACCTCTGGCAGCAGCTGGATCTTCTGGTCCAGAGACCCTCACCTCTGATCGTCTCAGGACGTTTCCAGGTTGACTCACCAGATCACTAAAGATCTGAGCGGTCACTCACCTGGACCTGGACCTCCTCTGTAGTCCACTGGACAGCCTCCAGTTCCCATCATCAACTCATCATTTTTAGACGTGACAGACACAGAGGGCAGATTACCGTGGCGTCTTCAGTGACCAAGCTCTCTGGGTTTCCGGACAGGTCCAGGTGGGTCAAAGATGTTGAGAAGAGCTGATTGGAGGACAACACCTGGCTGAGACACCCCAGACCTGCAAACAAATCACAGCACACACTGGACTGATCCCACAGATCTGCTCCATCCTCCTTCTGAATGGATCTGAGGGACTGTGGTCGTTCACCCGAGGATTCACCATGATCTTAAGCTCCTCCCCTTCTCAAGTCTAAGCTTAAGTCAAGCTAAGGACCACTGGAACTGAGTAAGGAATGAAGAAACGGCATCTGTGTGTATCTGAGACGGTTTTAGGTTTGATTGTAGTATCAGTATTAACGGTTCTGGAGAGGATTCTAGAGACAAATGTGAGTCTGACAGCTAAAGCTAAAACTGGGGGGGGGGGGTCACATGGGACCGATGAGAAAGATGGCTGTGTAGTTTGGGCTGTCCTAAACCCCATCTAAATTAATCCAAAATAATCCGTCATTCCTCCACAATGTTCGAAGTATTTTGTTTACTCAGTATTAACCTTTCAGTCCGTACAGCGCCTTATATGCGAAGGAATGTTACCCATTCGTTGCCCGGACGACGCCTGGCATGGTGGCTACCTGCTGCTGCTCCGGGGACGCTGGACGCTGGACTCTGGACGCTGGACGCTCCAGTTTGTGCCGGTTTGTGGTGATCTGTGGTCGGATGTCTACATACTGTCTGCAGGGGACGGATCGGTCCTCTTGCAGCTGGTGGAGACCTGCTGCCGCGGACATGGACGGTGTCGCTGGAGGCCGGTTCGAGAAAGCTAAGCTAAGTAGCCCTGAACTGTTACCCGCGGCAACCACCACCACTGGATCCGGGCTGCAGCGTCACGGAGCCGGGACGGGAGCCCCCGACGTAGCGGCGGCGGCATGCGGCCCCCGTCCAGCTGTCTACACGCCGGATGGGTCAGCTGACCTGGCGGGGGCCGTCTGGTGACCTGGTGGGGCCCAGCACCGCCGGGGGAGACGACAACGGTCTGGTCCGGTCCGCATGATGAACCGGGCTCTGGGACGGTCGGCTCCGTCGCTCGCCGGACTGAAGGAGCTCGGTCTTCCCAGAGGAGACGGTCTGGTTCATCGGTGTTTCCTCCTCTGACCTGGAGATATCTCACTGGTCATCGTTATGGAGATATACTGGTTCTAACGGCTGTTAACTGTTTTAACGGCTGTTAACTGTTTTAACGGCTGTTAACGGCTGTTAACTGTTTTAATGGCTGTTAACTGTTTTAACGGCTGTTAACGGCTGTTAACTGTTTTAACGGCTGTTAACTGTTTTAACGGCTGTTAACTGGAGTTAGCACTCCAGTTAACAGAGTTAGGACCTGGCATTAAAAGGAGCGCTGGACGCTAGCAGTTCCTCTAGTACACCAGACTGGTGTACTGAAACTTGAATTTCCCCCTTGGGGGATTAATAAAGTATTTCTGAATTTGAATTTTGAATTTGAATATGTCCTCAACGTCGAAATATTTCAAGCCCACATGAGGGAAGGGCCGGCTGCTGCTACAGAAACTGATGGAGCTAACGATTCCACACAGGAAGCAAACTTGGGAAGGATCCTCGCCACTGATGTTTCAACCATTAAAGGCATTATTGAGGAGGTGGAAAATGCAGTGAAAGCCAGAGAGGAACGACTAACGGAGGTGGAAGGGCGAATCTCCAATGTATCTTCACAAGCGTAAACTCTGACACATCCACCCAGCTAGGAGACCTGAGAGGTGTGGTGGAGCTGGATGTCCTTTACAGGTAGCTGTGAAGCTGTAGGCGTCCTCCATGACCCAATAAGGTTTTTAAATTAAATTAGGATGGTCAGATAAAAAGGGACAACATGTATACCAATATTTTCTTTCCATTCTGTTTTGCAACATGAATGGCTGATAGTGCTCATGTCAAGCTAGTTTCCTGGAATATTAATGGTTGTGGAGGAAAAAGGTACTTCTATATCTGAAACACAAACAAGCCCATGTAGCTTTCATCCAAAAAAACCATCTACTGGATGAGGAAGCTATAAAAGAGAGAGATTGGGTTGGTCATGTTTACTGCAGCTCTTTTTCTAGCCAACGTAACAGAGTTCTTATTTTCGGTTGAAGGATGATAAATGTAGAATCACCAACATCAATGGGGGAGAAATAACACTGATATTTATGCTCTGAACAAGGAGGATCCATCTTTCTTTCATGGACTGAATGGTTTATTAGGAAATGTCCAGGAAAATAGTTTTGACTGGAGATTTTAATTAGGTCTCAGATGGGATATTAGATAATAGTAAATATTCAGGCGCCTCAACACCAAAGGACAGAGCAGTTATTCACATGCTGATGGAAGACACTGGTCCTGTTGATGTCTAGCGTTAGCGTTAGCGTCAGTCCTAGAAATCAGGAATATACAGTTTATTCAAACTGCCACAAATCTCATTGAAGAATTGATTATTTTTGATCTTGAGTTTAGTTAATGACATCACTGATAGCTCATCTAATGCTACGTCCTCATCAGACCACACACCTGTTGAGCTGAGTGTGAATATACATTCAGACCTGCTTCAGCGAGGCAGGTGGAGGACGAACCCGTCTATTACAGGATCGAACGTCCTCTCCAGAACCAGCAGCAGATCTATCCTCATTCTCTGAAACTAATATGGCCGTACAGAGAGGGTTAGGGTTAGAGCGTGGCAGGGGTTTGGGAGGCATCCAGAGCGTAAACCAGGGCTAAAGAGCAGAACAATAGTATTTAAACATCAGAGCTCCCTTGGAAGAGTTGGCCAGACATTATTCTGAAAGTTTACTTAAAAACATTTGCAAATATAAGCTTCAAATTCACATTTTCAATTTAAAAAAAAAAAAAAGCAGAATATGCTATGTTCAGACTCAAAACAAAGTTTATGGGTCAGGGGGGAAAACTGGCAGACGTTTGGCAACTAAAGAAGCCTGTTAGCAATGTTAACGATGTTAATAATGTTAATGATGTTAATGAGTTCTCTGAAAATCTTTATCGATCAGCTAGTGCTTTAAATTAGTTATATTTACTGTACTGATACTTCTACAATGTTGCTGATGTTCCTTTTTATTTCATGTATTCATTTTATTATATTTCATTTTATTTTTGGACAGGGACTAGCTTAGCCTTAGAAGACGTGTCCTTGCAACGCTGGCCTGTTCTGTAGATGATGGACCACTGAGCTTCTACAGATAAACATTTGAATTACAAAAAATAAAAATAAAGCTAATACTGGGTCATGTGACGCAGCAGAAAGAAAAGAACGAAGAGTCAAGGTTCTGGAATGTTCCAGTCCAAGTCCAGACCAGACTGAAAGGCTGTGGAGAGTGAATGTCCAAGAACCTCAATGAAGAGACTGGACCAGAACCCATCCAGAACCATGAGGCGCTGATGACGTCAGACAGGAAGTACGACTTCAACATGTTGTTGCTCATCAGTCTTCAGGCTGATTTATGCGTCGGTGTAGCAGCTACACACGCCGTCTTTATACCTGTGAGTTATTGAGTTATTGTTGTTTGTAATTCCACCACTGATCACTAGATGGCAGTGTGGGCTCTTTCTGCAGCATTGTAGTTTGCAGAGTTTTCTTTCGTTCACTTCCTGTTTGTTGCTCAGACATAGCAATGGAGAAGCAATGAGTGCCATCCTTCTACCCGACTTAAAGACCACGAAGAAGAAGAAGTAGTGGCGGGAAATAAAGATGAAGAGGAACAAATCTACCAAGCGGACCAGTCACATCTGAATAGTTACATTTGGAGAGGTGCACGTGAGGGTCTGGTGTAGTTTATAGTCCTGGGTTCACACCTACGATGTCACTACAGCGTTGCTTTGACTAAATCAGCCTTTATACTAGAGTTAGGGTTAGACCCCTAACAATCAGATGATCTCCATCATGTTTTCACACTGAAAATTAGAGGGGTTGTGACCTCAGTGGATGCTGCGTGGTGCACGGGTCTGTACCTTTAGCCGTCATTGATACTCGGCTCAAGGAAAGGTGGCTGAGTCCTCCATCCAGATGTTGTAACTCCTGACTGAGAGCTATCACGCCTACGACAGAAAAAATGAAAGACCCGTCACAGAAGCAGAGACAAACACCACAGCGACGTCATCTGGTCGTGCTCTGGCAGCGTCCTGATGACAGCGTACCTTTGTCTTCGATGGGGTTGCTGGACAGGTTGATGGACTGCAGGGGGGAGGACGTGTGCTCTCGGAGGGCAGCGGTCATTTTGACTGCAAAATCTCTGAAGAACAAGAAAACTATGATTTAATTTTAAATTAGGTTGTAAAGTAAGAGAAGATGTTTACATGCAGTATAAAGTAATAATGTAAAACGTCTGACTTATCTATGATGGTATAACGGTAATTCTCATCTTAGAAGTGACCAGAGACCAAAAAATATGAAATGTACAACATTAAAGTTGTTTAATGCTCAAGAAGAGCGAGCAGGCCTGGTAGTCAGGTGGAACACTGGTCTGAGGTTTGTTTTAGCAGAGGTTTGTTTTAGCAGAGGTCTGGTAACTGAGGTCCGTTAGCAGAGGTCTGCTAGCTGAGGACCGTTAGCAGAGGTCTGCTAGCTGAGGTCCATTAGCAGAGGTCTGGTAGCTGAGGACCGTTAGCAGAGGTCTGCTAGCTGAGGTCCATTAGCAGAGGTCTGCTAGCTGAGGTCTGCTAACTGAGGTCCATTAGCAGAGGTCTGCTTGCTGAGGTCTGCTGCTGAGGTCCAGCTGAGGTCCGTTAGCAGAGATTGCTAGCTGAGGTCCACTAGCTGAGGTCCGGTAGCTGAGGGTCTGCTAGCAAGGTCCGCTAGCTGAGGTCCACTAGCTGAGATCCGTTAGCAGAGGTCTGGTAGATTGAGGTCCACTAGCTGAGGTCTGATAGCTGAGGTCCACTAGCTGAGGTCCATTAGCAGAGGTCTGCTTGCTGAGCTCTGCTAACTGAGGTCCATTAGCAGAGGTCTGCTTGCTGAGCTCTGCTAACTGAGGTCCATTAGCAGAGGTCTGCTTGCTGAGGTCTGCTAGCTGAGGTCCACTAGCTGAGGTCCGTTAGCAGAGATTTGCTAGCTGAGGTCCACTAGCTGAGGTCCGGTAGCTGAGGTCTGCTAGCTAAGGTCCGCTAGCTGAGGTCCACTAGCTGAGATCCGTTAGCAGAGGTCTGGTAGATGAGGTCCACTAGCTGAGGTCTGATAGCTGAGGTCCACTAGCTGAGGTCCATTAGCAGAGGTCTGCTTGCTGAGCTCTGCTAACTGAGGTCCATTAGCAGAGGTCTGCTTGCTGAGCTCTGCTAACTGAGGTCCATTAGCAGAGGTCTGCTTGCTGAGGTCTGCTAGCTGAGGTCCACTAGCTGAGGTCCGTTAGCAGAGATTTGCTAGCTGAGGTCCGCTAGCTGAGGTCCACTAGCTGAGATCCGTTAGCAGAGGTCTGGTAGATGAGGTCCACTAGCTGAGGTCTGATAGCTGAGGTCCACTAGCTGAGGTCCATTAGCAGAGGTCTGCTTGCTGAGCTCTGCTAACCGAGGTCCATTAGCAGAGGTCTGCTTGCTGAGCTCTGCTAACTGAGGTCCATTAGCAGAGGTCTGCTTGCTGAGGTCTGCTAGCTGAGGTCTGCTAGCTGAGATCCGTTAGCAGAGGTCTGGTAGATGAGGTCCACTAGCCGAGGTCCATTAGCAGAAGTCTGCTTGCTGAGGTCTGCTAGCTGAGGTCCACCAGCTGAGGTCCGTTAGCAGAGGTCTGCTAGCTGAGGTCCACTAGCTGAGGTCTGCTAGCTGAGGTCCACTAGCTGAGGTCCGCTAGCCAAGGTCCACTAGCTGAGGTCCATTGTTCGAGGTCTGTTGTTCGAGGTCCGTTAGCCGAGGTCCGTTAGACAAGGTCCGTTGGGTGAGGTCCGTTAGCTGAGGTCCGTTAGCTGAGGTCCGTTAGCCGAGATCCGTTGGCTGAGGTCTGTTGGCTGTGGTCCATTAGCCAAGGTCCTTTAGACTAGGTCCATTAGCCTAGGTCGGTTAGCTGAGGGCCGTTAGCCGAGGTCCGTTAGCATAGGTCCATTAGCCTAGGTCCATTAGCATAGGTCTATTAGCCTAGGTCCATTAACTGAGGTCTGTTAGCTGAGGTCTGCTTGCTGAGCTCTGCTAACTGAGGTCCATTAGCAGAGGTCTGCTTGCTGAGGTCTGCTAGCTGAGGTCCACTAGCTGAGGTCCGTTAGCAGAGATTTGCTAGCTGAGGTCCACTAGCTGAGGTCCGCTAGCTGAGGTCTGCTAGCTAAGGTCTGCTAGCTGAGGTCCACTAGCTGAGATCCGTTAGCAGAAGTCTGCTTGCTGAGGTCTGCTAGCTGAGGTCCACCAGCTGAGGTCCATTAGCAGAAGTCTGCTTGCTGAGGTCTGCTAGCTGAGGTCCACCAGCTGAGGTCCGTTAGCAGAGGTCTGCTAGCTGAGGTCCACTAGCTGAGGTCTGCTAGCTGAGGTCCACTAGCTGAGGTCCGCTAGCCAAGGTCCACTAGCTGAGGTCCATTGTTCGAGGTCTGTTGTTCGAGGTCCGTTAGCCGAGGTCCGTTAGACAAGGTCCGTTGGGCGAGGTCCGTTAGCTGAGGTCCGTTAGCTGAGGTCCGTTAGCCGAGATCCGTTGGCTGAGGTCTGTTGGCTGTGGTCCATTAGCCAAGGTCCTTTAGACTAGGTCCATTAGCCTAGGTCGGTTAGCTGAGGGCCGTTAGCCGAGGTCCGTTAGCATAGGTCCATTAGCCTAGGTCCGTTAGCATAGGTCTATTAGCCTAGGTCCATTAACTGAGGTCTGTTAGCCGAAATTTGGAGTTTCCAATTTTCTGACAAAAATTTACTTTTTTTTTTATAAGAAAAATGTTCTGGTTTTATCAAATGCTGCATTTATACAAAAATTGCAATTTTAAAATAAAGTAAGACATTTTATGTCAAAAAATATTTTCAATAAAAAGTTGTGACAAAAGTCTTAGTTTAGGAACAAAAAGTTATGATTTTACAACAAAAAAAATATTTTTATGAAAAAGGTCAAGAGTTTTTGAAATTTTTTTATAACAAAACATTTTGATATTTTGGAATTGGACATTTTCACAATAAAGATTTGTGATTTGAGGAGAAAAAGCAGTAATTTAATGGCAGTTAAGGTCAGTCAGATAACCTGATTCCTTTCAGAATAAATCAACTCTAAACATCAGAAACAGCGTCGCCGATGACAACAGGAGCTGGTTCTCTCTGACACCAGAACCACCTCTGATGGTAGCCATGTGGACCAGGATGAGTTGGACACCCCTGGTCTGGAGGTACCGAAGACACCTTTCATTAAAGTTTGTCTCAGAAACACTCACACTTTGAGTCCACAGGCCTCCAGGGACAGGTCCTGCAGACTGGGACATCTGGACAGGAGGAAGGTCAGTTGCTGCTGGACGTCCACTGACTGAGGAGACACAATCAGAGGGACACGTTCCTTCAACACCTCCAACCAGGACTTTGGACCAGAGCTGAATTATCCAAATGATTGACAGAAAAATATAAACTTTCATCCTTTTATCAATTAAGTTCCTTAAAAGACAGCTGCAAATAAACTAATTAACCATTTATATAACAATGATTATTATTTTAACGAGTTTTAGTCAGCATTCAGATCACACCAAAGTTCAGAAACTGACCTGGTGGACCGGTGTCTGTTCCAGACCCCCTACCGGACCCATCAGACCAAGGACTGGTGTCTGTACCAGACCCATCAGACCAAGGACTGGTGTCTGTACCAGACCCATTAGACCAAGGACCGGTGTCTGTACCAGACCCATCAGACCACAGACTGGTGTCTGTACCAGACCTATCAGACCAAGGACCAGCATCTGTACCGGACCTGTCAGACATGGGACCAGTGTCTGTACCAGACTCATCAGACCAAGGACCAGTGTCTGTACCAGACCCATTAGACCAAGGACCAGTGTCTGTACCAGACTCATCAGACCAAGGACTGGTGTCTGTACCAGACCCATCAGACCAAGGACTGGTGTCTGTACCAGACCCATCAGACCAAGGACCAGTGTCTGTACCAGACCCATTAGACCAAGGACCAGTGTCTGTACCAGACTCATTAGACCAAGGACCAGTGTCTGTACCAGACCCATCAGACATGGGACTGGTGTCTGTACCAGACCCATCAGACCAAGGACCAGCGTCTGTACCAGACTCATCAGACCAAGGACCAGTGTCTGTACCAGACCCATTAGACCAAGGACCAGTGTCTGTACCAGACCATCAGACCAAGGACCAGTGTCTGTACCAGACTCATCAGACCAAGGACCAGTGTCTGTACCAGACTCATTAGACCAAGGACCAGTGTCTGTACCAGACCCATTAGACCAAGGACCAGTGTCTGTACCAGACCCATTAGACCAAGGACCAGTGTCTGTACCAGACTCATCAGACCAAGGACCAGCGTCTGTACCAGACTCATCAGACCAAGGACTGGTGTCTGTACCAGACCCATCAGACCAAGGACCAGCGTCTGTACCAGACCCATCAGACCAAGGACCAGTGTCTGTGCCAGACTCATTAGACATGGGACCGGTGTCTGTACCAGACCTGTCAGGTATTGGACCGGTGTCTGTACCAGACCCGCCAGACCACAGACCAGCATCTGTACCGGACCTGTCAGACATGGCTGATGGTGATTCTGATGGTGAAACAATAATGATGAGACTGAACTAGAAACAGGAGGCTGGTCAGGAACGGAGAAACTGTACCAGTTTGAGTTCTTTGCAGTAGAGTTTGGTAAACCACTGGTTGAAGGACAAAGCTGCCACTGCCAAGGCCAGGTCTCTGAGGAGAGAACAAACAAGGAGGTGTAACCCAGATCAGGTGAGACTGAATGAAGAAGCAGTGATGTCACATCTCACCTGCTGTCCAAGTGGCTGAAGTCCTGCAGGTTGAACTTCCTCCAGCTGTGTATGTAGTAAAGGTTGTCGATGTCCTACACAAACAGTCAGGTTTTATTTGAAGGAACATGGGCTAGCATGACTGAACAAGCTCTCTGAAGTGGAGATTACAGTGATCACGTACCCACTGGATCTCCTCTTTAAATGGCATCTCATTGAAGTCACAGAGAGCAGCATACGTGTCAGAGAATCCTCCTGGAGAACAACCAACATCATCTTCAGATACCAACATGTTGTTAAACCAACATACCAGAGCATAGCATAGAAGAGCTTAGCATAATATACATGAGCATAGCATCAGTGGCATAGCATAGCATTCAGTAGCATAGCATGGCATAGCATAGAATTCAGTAGCATAGCATTCGGTATCATAGCGTGGCATAGCATAGAATTCAGTAGCATAGCATTCAGTAGCATAGCATAGCATTCAGTAGCATAGCAAGGCATAGCATAGAATTCAGTAGCATAGCATTCAGTAACATAGCATAGCATTCAGTAGCATAGCATGGCATAGCATAGAATTCAGTAGCATAGCATTCAGTAGCATAGCATGGCATAGCATAGAATTCAGTAGCATAGCATTCATTAGCATAGCATAGCATTCAGAAGCATAGCATGGCATAGCATAGAATTCAGTAGCATAACATTCAGTAGCATAGCATAGCATTCAGTAGCATAGCAAGGCATAGCATAGACTTCAGTAGCATAGCATTCACTGACATAGCATAGCATTCAGTAGCATAGCAAGGCATAGCATAGAATTCAGTAGCATAGCATTTGGTAGCATAGCATGGCATAGCATAGAATTCAGTAGCATAGCATAGCATTCAGTAGCATAGCATAGAATTCAGTAGCATAGCATTCAGTAACATAGCATAGCATTCAGTAGCATAGCATGGCATAGCATAGAATTCAGTAGCATAGCATTCGGTAGCATAGCATGGCATAGCATAGAATTCAGTAGCATAGCATTTGGTAGCATAGCATGGCATAGCATAGAATTCAGTAGCATAGCATAGCATTCAGTAGCATAGCATAGAATTCAGTAGCATAGCATTCAGTAACATAGCATAGCATTCAGTAGCATAGCATAGAATTCAGTAGCATAGCATTCAGTAGCATAGCATAGCATAGCATAGAATTCAGTAGCATAGCATAGCATTCAGTAGCATAGCATGGCATAGCATAGAATTCAGTAGCATAGCATAGCATTCAGTAGCATAGCATAGAATTCAGTAGCATAGCATTCAGTAGCATAGCATGGCATAGCATAGAATTCAGTAGCATAGCGTTTGGTAGCATAGCATGGCATAGCATAGAATTCAGTAGCATAGCATTCAGTAGCACAGCATAGCATCAGACCCGGAGGACAGAAAAGTGTCTTTTTGTCAGGGATTAGCAAACATTTGGATGCTTCTGTATATCCAGAGTGAAGGAGGGGGGGGGGGGGGGCCCTACCACAGGGGCCCGGCTGACTGTCCATCTGCTCCTCGATGGTGGTCGTCACTGTGAGGAGTCTCTCCTGGAGATCTGGAGGAACCGTCTTCAGCAGTTTTCTGAGGATGGAAGAGTCACAGATAGACAACATAAGAGCTCCATGGGTTCACTCTGAGTTACGTACTGACACTTAAGCACCCGCACAGGTAGACTCCAGGTGGTGCTCAAGCCCCCCCCCCCCCCCCCCTTTCTGCAGAACAACCATTGAAGAGCTATTTCACTATCAGAAGTCACAGTCTGACATCAAATAGTCAATTTTGTGAGTCTTGATTTTACAACAATACATGCAATTATCCAACTCTAGACCCTCACTGGGGTTCTGGAGGGAACATGGGAATTTACCCAACCAGGCCAGGACTTGGAGAAGGTGTTTGACCGTGTCCCTCGGGGGGTCCTGTGGGGGGTACTCCAGGAGTATGGGGGCCCTGTGGGGGGTACTCCAGGAGTATGGGTGTCCTGTGGGGGGTACTCCAGGAGTATGGCGTCTGTGGGAGGTACTCCAGGAGTATGGGGGTCCTGTGGGGGTACCCAGGAGTATGGGGGTCCTGTGGGGGGTACTCCAGGAGTATGGCGTCCTGTGGGAGGTACTCCAGGAGTATGAGGTCCTGTGGGGGGTACTCCAGGAGTATGGGGGTCCTGTGGGGGGGTACTCCAGGAGTACGGGGTCCTGTGGGGGGTACTCCAGGAGTACGGGGGTCCTGTGGGGGGTACTCCAGGAGTACGGGGGTCCTGTGGGGGGGGTACTCCAGGAGTACGGGGGTCTGTGGGGGGTACTCCAGGAGTATGGGTCCTGTGGGGGTACTCCAGGAGTATGGGGGTCTGTGGGGGTTCCCAGGAGTACAGGGTTCTGTGGGGGGTACTCCAGGAGTATGGGTGTCCTGTGGGGGGTACTCCAGGAGTATGGGGGTCCTGTGGGGGGTACTCCAGGAGTATGGGTGTCCTGTGGGGGGTACTCCAGGAGTATGGGGGTCCTGTGGGGGGTACTCCAGGAGTATGGGGTTCCTGTTGGGGGTACTCCAGGAGTACGGGGTTCTGTGGGGGGTACTCCAGGAGTATGGGGGTCCTGTGGGGGGTACTCCAGGAGTATGGGGGTCCTGTGGGGGATACTCCAGGAGTACGGGGTCCTGTGGGGGGTACTCCAGGAGTATGGGGTTCTGGGCCCGTTGTTACGGGCTGTCCAGTCCCTGTACAGATGAAGTGGGAGTTTGGTCCGCATTGCTGGTTGTAAGTCGGATTCGTTTTCAGTGAGAGTTGGACTCCTCCAGGGCTGATCTTTGTCACCGATTCTGTAAATAGGAAGGTGTCCCTGACAGGTAGATGTACGTTCATACTCTGTTCTTCTGGTTTTGGTTCTCTTTTAACTGCTGCTTCGTGTCTGTCTGACTGTGGTCATGGACAGAAGTGAAAGTCCATCCAGACGAGGCACCGCCGTCCTGAACAGCTGGTTCTGTTCTCAGACAGACGACGGGGGCTGTGGAGGGAAACCCACCTTGGAGAAGAATCTGGGAAAATCCTCTTCAGTGAAGCAGTCATGTGACTGATTATGGCCTCCAGATCTGCAACATGGAGGACGCTGAAGGACAAAATCTGTCGGTCCACCTCCAACACCACCTGGAACCACATCACACATGATGGGAGTCCTGCTGCTCTGAACAAGTCTGGTGAAGCTCTACGCTGATGACGCACCTGTGTGAGACTGTGGATGTTGATGGAGGAAATCTCCAGGTAGCTGAACGTGCTCTCCAGCTGCAAGAACACACACAAATCAGAAACTGGGAAAAAAATAATTCTTTTAAAGTCCTGACAGACATTTTCAGCTCCTAAAGTGTTAAAGGTGGATTCATGGGAACAGTTCCTGGGACGTCTCTGAACATGTGCAGTGAACAGGTGAAGTTAGCTCAGCCTGGGAGGACTTCAGGATCTGTTTAGAGGCAGGTTCTTGAACATCTGAGCAGTGCTTTACCCTGAGTGGCTGCTTGTAGGTGACCAGGTAACCTCTCCACCGACTCAGTACCTGCACACACAGATCAGAAACAGGAAGTCCAAGTGAGACTGTCTACGGAGGTTTCACTTCCACGAGCAAACTGGAGACAGAAAGTCCCTCCACAGCAGCAATGAGCCCTCAACTTTCAGGATCCTTAAAGGAACTTTCCAGAGTTACGGACCAACAAGACAGAGGAATGAGACTATAGTTCCTCCATCGAGCAGTGCCGTCGAACTCTGATCCTGAGCCACATAATCACCATGGATACCAAGATGTCCACAAACTTTAGCAATTCACGAAATAGCTAAACGGGATAAACCAACAGCTCCTACACATTCATGAAGACACTGTCACAGAAATGCTCAAGTCTCAGTTTCTTCTTCTGCTGATTTCCAGCCGCCCAGCCCATCACAGCTGGTGGACCAGTCCATCACAGCTGGTGGACCAGTCCATCACAGCTGGTAGACTAGTCCATCACACCTGGTGGACCAGCCCATCACAGCTGGTGGACCAGTCCATCACACCTGGTGGACCAGCCCATCACAGCTGGTGGACCAGCCCATCACACCTGGTAGACCAGTCCATCACAGCTGGTGGACCAGTCCATCACAGCTGGTAGACCAACTCATCACAGCTGGTGGACCAGTCCATCACAGCTGGTAGACCAGTCCATCACAGCTGGTGGACCAGCCCATCACAGCTGGTGGACCAGTCCATCACAGCTGGTGGACCAGTCCATCACAACTGGTAGACCAGCCCATCACACCTGGTGGACCAGTCCATCACAGCTGGTGGACCAGTCCAGTCACTTCTATGAAACAGGCGTTTATTGTGATGTAGCTGTTAGCTGTCTGTTAGCTGTCTGTGCTAACGGTAGAAGCCGCTAACAGACATGTTAACATGTTAGCTGTGCTAACAGACAGCTAACATGTTAACATGTCTGTTAGCTGTCTGTGCTAACGGTAGAAGCCGCTAACAGACATGTTAGATTCTCACAAAAACTGCTTTGATTCATGTCGTCTTGGTCCCCAATGACAGTTCACACTCCTGAAGGTTTAATAACAGACTGGCTCCATCTGGGTGGGTGGAGCTTCCTTGGCCCCTCCCAGCTCAACCCACAACTGCTCTTATTGGTCACTTTTCTGAATCAGTCGAACCGTCCATCACAGTAGAAATGGCCGTGGTCATGGATGTGGACCTGAGGATGAATGGAGTCTCTACTCACCACCAACCGGTCTGCAGATCTCCCACATGCCTGGCTGGGAGGGTTCAGGATGATGGGGGCCACCACGCACACTCGGTGAGGCTTCAGAAGCTCAGAGACCTGATCTGCTCACAGGACAGGACACGTTAAAACAGAGTAAAGGTCCCGTGATAGCCGTCCTGATAACTCCTGATGCTCCTCATAGAGCTCTCCGCTCTCAGACTGCAGGTTTACTTGGAGTTCCTAGAAGATCCAGAAGTAGATTTGGAGGACGGATCTTCTGCTACCAGACACCTTTACTGTGGAACCAGCTACCAGTTTGGGTTCAGGAGGCTGACACCACCTCCACCTTTAAAACTAAACTGAAAACATTTCTGTTCAGTAAAGCCTACAGTTAGTCTAAACTATCTCCATAAAAGATGGACGAACTTGAAGCTCTGAGGACAAACGTGGAGCTTCATCGTTGCAGTTTAATATGTTTCACTGAGACGTGGCTGCAGGAGCATCTTCAGACTCCAGAGACTCAGATTTCAGACAGTAATGGAGGACAGAGATGAGAAGAGGAGCAGAGGAAGGGTGGTGGAACTACAGTGGTGGTCACCGACTGATGATGTCATCAGAACCCGCTACTGAGAAACATAATTTCTGCAGCTGGATGGTGAACGCTGAGCTGGGACTTTCTGTCCTCAGACCTGGACCTCAGGGTCTCAGAGGTGGACCTCCAGGTCTCAGAGTGGGACTCAGGTTCAGGGACTCAGGGTCAGAGGTGGACCTCAGGGTCTCAGACCTGGACCTCCAGGTCTCAGAGATGGACCTCAGGGTCTCAGAGGTGGACCTCCAGGTCTCAGAAGTGGACCTCAGGGTCTCAGAGGTGGACCTCCAGGTCTCAGAGATGGACCTCAGGGTCTCAGAGATGGACCTCCAGGTCTCAGGGGTGGACCTCCAGGTCTCAGAAGTGGACCTCAGGGTCTCAGAGGTGGACCTCAGGGTCTCAGACCTGGAACTCCAGGTCTCAGAGGTGGACTTCAGGGTCTCAGACGTGGACCTCCAGGTCTCAGAGATGGACCTCAGGGTCTCAGAGGTGGACCTCCAGGTCTCAGACCTGGAACTCCAGGTCTCAGAAATGGACCTCAGGGTCTCAGAGGTGGACCTCAGGATCTCAGAGATGGACCTCAGGGTCTCAGACCTGGACTTCAGGGTCTCAGAGGGGACCTGGACAGGTCTCCAGGTCTCAGAGGTGGCTCAGGGTCTCAGAGGTGGACCTCAGGGTCTCTCAGAGGTGGACCTCCAGGTCTCAGAGGTGGACCTCCAGGTCTCAGAAGTGGACCTCAGGGTCTCAGAGGTGGACCTCAGGGTCTCAGAGGTGGAACTCAGGGTCTCAGAGGTGGACCTCCAGGTCTCAGAGGTGGACCTCCAGGTCTCAGAAGTGGACCTCAGGGTCTCAGAGGTGGACCTCCAGGTCTCAGACCTGGAACTCCATGTCTCAGAAATGGACCTCAGGATCTCAGAGGTGGACCTCAGGGTCTCAGAGGTGGACCTCCAGGTCTCAGAGGTGGACTTCCAGGTCTCAGAGATGGACCTCAGGGTCTCAGAGGTGGACCTCCAGGTCTCAGAAATGGAACTTAGGGTCTCAGAGGTGGACCTCAGGATCTCAGAGATGGACCTCAGGGTCTCAGACCTGGACCTCAGGGTCTCAGAAGTGGACCTCAGGGTCTCAGAGGTGGACCTCAGGGTCTCAGAGGTGGACCTCAGGGTCTCAGAGGTGGACCTCCAGGTCTCAGAAGTGGACCTCAGGGTCTCAGAGGTGGACCTCCAGGTCTCAGAGGTGGACCTCAGGGTCTCAGAGTTGGACCTCCAGGTTTCAGAGGTGGACCTCAGGGTCTCAGAGGTGGACCTCAGGGTTTCAGAGGTGGACCTCCAGGTCTCAGAGATGGACCTCAGGGTCTCAGAGGTGGACCTCAGGGTCTCAGAGGTGGACCTCCAGGTCTCAGAAATGGAACTTAGGGTCTCAGAGGTGGACCTAAGGGTCTCAGAGGTGGACCTCCAGGTCTCAGAAGTGGACCTCAGGGTCTCAGAGGTGGACCTCAGGGTCTCAGAGGTGGACCTCCAGGTATTAGAAATGGACCTCAGGGTCTCAGAGGTGGACCTAAGGGTCTCAGAGGTGGACCTCAGGGTCTCAGAGTTGGACCTCCAGGTCTCAGAAGTGGACCTCCAGGTCTCAGACGTGGACCTCCAGGTCTCAGAAATGGAACTTAGGGTCTCAGAGGTGGACCTCAGGATCTCAGAGATGGACCTCAGGGTCTCAGACCTGGACCTCAGGGTCTCAGAGGTCGACCTCAGGGTCTCAGAGGTGGACCTCCAGGTCTCAGAAATGGAACTTAGGGTCTCAGAGGTGGACCTCAGGATCTCAGAGATGGACCTCAGGGTCTCAGACCTGGACCTCAGGGTCTCAGAGGTGGACCTCAGGGTCTCAGTGGTGGACCTCCAGGTCTCAGAGGTGGACCTCCAGGTCTCAGAGGTGGACCTCAGGGTTTCAGAGGTGGACCTCCAGGTCTCAGAGATGGACCTCAGGGTCTCAGAGGTGGACCTCAGGGTCTCAGACCTGGACCTCAGGGTCTCAGAGGTGGACCTCCAGGTCTTAGAGGTGGACCTCAGGGTCTCAGAGGTGGACCTCCAGGTCTCAGAGATGGACCTCAGGGTCTCAGAGGTGGACCTCAGGGTCTCAGAGGTGGACCTCCAGGTCTCAGAGGTGGACCTCAGGGTCTCAGAGGTGGACCTCAGGGTCTCAGACCTGGACCTCAGGGTCTCAGAGGTGGACCTCAGGGTCTCAGAGGTGGACCTCCAGGTCTCAGAGGTGGACCTCAGGGTCTCAGAGGTGGACCTCAGGGTCTCAGAGGTGGACCTCAGGGTCTCAGAGGTGGACCTCAGGGTCTCAGAGGTGGACCTCCAGGTCTCAGAGATGGAACTTAGGGTCTCAGAGGTGGACCTCAGGATCTCAGAGATGGACCTCAGGGTCTCAGACCTGGACCTCAGGGACTCAGAGGTGGACCTCAGGGTCTCAGAGGTGGACCTCCAGGTCTCAGAGGTGGACCTCAGGGTCTCAGAGATGGACCTCAGGGTCTCAGAGGTGGACCTCAGGGTCTCAGAGGTGGACCTCAGGGTTTCAGAGGTGGACCTCCAGGTCTCAGAGGTGGACCTCAGGGTTTCAGAGGTGGACCTCCAGGTCTCAGAGATGGACCTCAGGGTCTCAGAGGTGGACCTCAGGGTCTCAGACCTGGACCTCAGGGTCTCAGAGGTGGACCTCAGGGCCTCAGAGGTGGACCTCCAGGTCTCAGAGGTGGACCTCAGGGCCTCAGAGGTGGACCTCAGGGTCTCAGAGGTGGACCTCAGGGTTCAGAGGGTGGACCTCAGGGTCTCAGAGGTGGACCTCAGGGTCTCAGAGGTGGACCTCAGGGTCTCAGAGGTGGACCTCAGGGTCTCAGAGGTGGACCTCAGGGTCTCAGAGGTGGACCTCAGGGTCTCAGTGGTGGACCTCAGGGTCTCAGAGGTGGACCTCAGGGTCTCAGAGATAGACCTCAGGATCTCAGAGATGGACCTCAGGGTCTCAGAGGTGGACCTCAGGGTCTCAGAGGTGGACCTCAGGGTCTCAGAGGTGGACCTCAGGGTCTCAGAGGTGGACCTCCAGGTCTCAGAAGTGACAGGAGTGCTGCTGGGTTTTACGTCTGCGTCAGTTTTGTCGGTTTGCGTCGGCGGACTGAGTCATGTTTCCTTCTTCGGTCCGTTGGCGTCGCTGACTGTCAGAGTGGAAACTCAGCTGTTACCAGAGCTGCTGCAGCAACATCTTCATCTCCTGAAGCTTCAGCTCAGAATGGACCTGAGCTGATAATCTATCTGATTCGTAGTTATCAGACACCTGCCGTGTCTTTCCTGAAGAACTTACCTGCGTTCCGCTCTGATGTGAACAGAAGCTGAGCATCTCCACAGCTCTGCTGACGCTACAGAGCACCTGTTCAGGTGGACACCAGGTAAATGTTCTTACCCTGCAGCTTCTGGGAGACCATGCTGTGGACTTCAGAAGACCACGATCCTCCGCCGCAGATCACCAACAGAAACACGTCCAGGTCACCTGTTGGCAGAAGGTCCTCTGAGGAGCTGCAGCAGTGGGGAGGCGGAGCCTGGAAACACATCCTGTTTCAGTGTGTGAGTCACTGTTGTAGAGAGGAGACAGGAAGTTCAGCTCACCTCCCCCGCAGAGCTAACCGCCGCCAGGAAGCGTGCTCTCAGAGCTGAGCACCAGAGCTGAGCTCCAGAGCTGAGCACCAGAGTGGCTTCTTCAGCTGCCACCGCAGCAGAAACCGTCAGTGCTGCTGGAGCCTCCTCCAGCCACCAGGGGGCTCCACATCTTTACTTCTAACCCTGGACACGCTCACAAGATAAACGAAGACCCAGACACAAAAACAGATCTCTGGACTCGGCCTCCTCTGTGGTGTCTCTTGGTGTCCCTCCTATCAAGGTGATTGACAGTTTGACAGGTCACCTCCCCTTCCTCCTTCCTGTCCCTTCAGGTGACCCCTTGACCCCACCCCCATATTTGAGGCTTATTTTTATTATAGTGGTCGGTCCTCCAGGACAACATGCCTCATCAATATCTAAAAAACGTTCAAACCTTCAAAGAGAGGACATCAGTTGGAGAAAGAAAGAAGGGGAAGAGGAAGTCAGGGATATATTTTAACCTCTCAAAACTAAGAAAACCTTGTAGAAAAACAAACATGGCTCTCTGACAGCAAAGATCTCCAGTGTACCTGGTGGAGCTGGATTTATTTACTGTCTGTGACTCAGCTGTCGATCCAGGAGAAGATCTCTGCAGATTTGATGTTCGAGCGTCAGCCATCACTGATGACGGTGAGAAGTGTCTGGACCTCACAACACTGATCATGAGAGTTTAACCTAGGCTCATTAAACTCCGGCTCATTTAACCTCAGCTCATTTAACCTCAGCTCATTTAACACCGGCTCATTTAACCTCAGCTCATTTAACCTCAGCTCATTTAACACCGGCTCATTTAACCTCCGCTCATTTAACACCGGCTCATTTAATCCCAGCTCATTTAACACCGGCTCATTCAAACCCCGGCTCATTTAACACTGGCTCATTTAATCCCAGCTCATTTAACCCCAGCTCATTTAATCCCTGCTCATTTAAATCCGGCTCATTTAACACAGCTCATTTAATCCTGGCTCATTCAAACCCCTGCTCATTTCAACCCAGCTAATTTAAAACCCAGCTTAATTAAACCCAGCTTATTTAACACCGGCTCATTTAACCCCGGCTCATTCAAACCCCTGCTCATTTCAACCCAGCTCATTTAACCCCGGCTCATTCAAACCCCGGCTCATTTAACCTCAGCTCATTTAATCCCAGCTCATTTAAACCTGGCTCATTTAACACTGGCTCATTTAACCCTGGCTCATTTAATCCCGGCTCATTCAAACCCCGGCTCATTTAATCCCGGCTCATTCAAACCCCAGTTCATTTATTCCTGGCTCATTTAACACTGGCTCATTTAATCTCGGCTCATTTAACCCCGGCTCATTTAACCCCAGCTCATTTAATCCCTGCTCATTTAAATCAGGCTCATTTAACACAGCCCATTTAACCCCAGCTCATTTAACACCAGCTCATTTAATCCTGGCTCATTCAAACCCCTGCTCATTTCAACCCAGCTAATTTAAAACCCAGCTCAATTAAACCCAGTTTATTTAACACCGGCTCATTTAACCCCGGCTCATTCAAACCCCTGCTCATTTCAACCCAGCTCATTTAACCCCGGCTCATTCAAACCCCAGCTCATTTAACCTCAGCTCATTTAATCCCAGCTCATTTAAACCTGGCTCATTTAACACTGGCTCATTTAACCCCGGCTCATTTAATCCCGGCTCAATCAAACCCCGGCTCATTTAACCCCGGCTCATTCAAACCCCAGTTCATTTATTCCTGGCTCATTTAACACTGGCTCATTTAATCCCGGCTCATTTAACCCCGGCTCATTTAACCCCTGCTCATTTAATCCCTGCTCATTTAAACCCAGCTCATTTAACCCCAGCTCATTTAACACCAGCTCATTTAATCCTGGCTCATTCAAACCCCTGCTCATTTCAACCCAGCTAATTTAAAACCCAGCTCAATTAAACCCAGCTCATTTAACACCGGCTCATTTAATCCCAGCTCATTTAACCCCAGCTCATTTAATCCCGGCTCATTTAATCCCAGATCATTTAATCCCAGCTCATTTTAACCCAGCTCATTTTACCCCGGCTCATTTAATCCGGGCTCATTCAAACCCCGGTTTATTTAATCCCGGCTCATTTAACCCCAGCTCATTTAATCCCAGTTTATTTAAACCCAGCTCATTTAACCCCGGCTCATTTAACCTCAGCTCATTTAATCCCAGCTCATTTAAACCTGGCTCATTTAACACTGGCTCATTTAACCCTGGCTCATTTAATCCCGGCTCATTCAAACCCCGGCTCATTTAATCCTGGCTCATTCAAACCCCAGTTCATTTATTCCTGGCTCATTTAACACTGGCTCATTTAATCTCGGCTCATTTAACCCCGGCTCATTTAACCCCAGCTCATTTAATCCCTGCTCATTTAAATCAGGCTCATTTAACACAGCCCATTTAACCCCAGCTCATTTAACACCAGCTCATTTAATCCTGGCTCATTCAAACCCCTGCTCATTTCAACCCAGCTAATTTAAAACCCAGCTCAATTAAACCCAGTTTATTTAACACCGGCTCATTTAACCCCGGCTCATTCAAACCCCTGCTCATTTCAACCCAGCTCATTTAACCCCGGCTCATTCAAACCCCAGCTCATTTAACCTCAGCTCATTTAATCCCAGCTCATTTAACCTGGCTCATTTAACGGCTCATTTAACCCCGCTCATTTAATCCCGGCTCATTCAAACCCCGGCTCATTTAATCCCGGCTCATTCAAACCCCAGTTCATTTATTCCTGCTCATTTAACCCGGCTCATTTAATCCCAGGCTCATTTAAACCCCAGGCTCATTTAACCCCTGCTCATTTAATCCCCAGCTCATTTATACCCAGCTCATTTAAACCCCAGCTCATTTAACCCCAGCTCATTTAACACCAGGCTCATTTAATCCAGGCTCATTCAAACCCCATTTAACTCATTTAACAGCTCGGCTCATTAATCCCGGCTCATTTAACCCCAGCTCATTTAATCCCATTTTATTTAAACCCAGCTCATTTAACACTGACTCATTTAACCCCAGCTCATTTAAAACCGGCTCATTTAATCCCGTATCATTCAAACCCCTGCTCATTTTAAACCCAGCTCATTTAAACCCCAAATCATTTAACCCAAGATCATTTAACACTGGCTCATTTAAACCCAACTCATTTAACACCTGCTCATTTAATCCTGGCTCATTTAACCTCAACTCATTTAATCCCGGCTCATTTAATCCCAGCTCATTTCAACCAAACTCATTTAACCTCGGCTCATTTAATCCCGGCTCATTTAACCCAAGATCATTTAACACTGGCTCATTTCAACCAAACTCATTTAACCCCGGCTCATTCAAACCCAGGTTCATTTAATCCCAGCTCATTAATCCGGCTCATTCATACCCCAGCTCATTTATCCCGGCTCATTTCAAACCCCAGCTCATTTAATCCCAGCTCATTTAACCCCAGCTCATTTCAACCCAGCTCATTTAACCCCTGCTCATTTCAACCCAGCTCATTTAATCCCGGCTCACTCAAACCCCTGCTCATTTCAACCCAGCTCATTTTACCCCAGTTCATTGAAACCCTGGCTCATTTAATCCCGGCTCATTAAACCCCAAATCATTTAACACTGGCTCATTTAAACCCAGCTCATTTAATCCCGGCTCATTAAACCCCAAATCATTTAACACTGGCTCATTTAAACCCAGCTCATTTAATCCCGGCTCATTTAACCCAAGATCATTTAACACTGGCTCATTTAAACCCAACTCATTTAACACCGGCTCATTTAATCTCAGCTCATTTCAACCAAACTCATTTAACCCCGGCTCATTCAAACCCAGGTTCATTCAAACCCCAGCTCATTCAAACCACAGCTCATTGTATCCCGGCTCATTCAAACCCCAGCTCATTTAATCCCAGCTCATTTAACCCCAGCTCATTTCAACCCAGCTCATTTAATCCCGGCTCACTCAAACCCTTGCTCATTTCAACCCAGCTCATTTTACCCCAGTTCATTGAAACCCCGGCTCATTAAACCCCAAATCATTTAACACTGGCTCATTTAAACCCATTTAACCCCATTTAATCGGGCTGATTTAACCCCGGATCATTTAATCCCAGCTCATTTCAACCAAGCTCATTTAACCCGCTGCTCAATTAACCCCGGCTCATTCAAACCTTGGCTCATTTAATACCAGTTCATTCAAACCCCAGCTCATTTAAATCCAGCTCATTTAATCCCGGCTCATTTAACCTCAGCTCATTTAACCCCGGCTCATTTAAATCTGGCTCATTTAACCTCAGATGTTTAACCCCAGCTAATTTAATCCCCGGTTCATATTAATCCCAGCTCATTTAATCCCGGCTCATTTAACCCCGGCTCATTTAACCCCAGCATCTTTATACCTGGCTCAATTAAACGCCATCTCATTTAATCCAGGCTCATTCAAAGCCCTGCTCATTTACCCCGGCTCATTCAAACCTCGGCTCATTTAATCCCAGCTCATTTAATCCTGGCTCATTCAAACCCCATCTGATTTAATCCTGGTTCATTTAATACCGGCTCATTCAAACCCCAGCTCATTTAATCCCGACTGATTTAACCCCAGCTCATTTAACCCCTGCTCATTTCAACCCAGCTCATTTAATCCTGGCTCATTCAAACCCCTGCTCATTTCAACCCAACTCATTTAATCCTGGCTCATTTAAACCCCTGCTCATTTCAACCCAACTCATTCAAACCCCGGCTCATTTAACCCAAGATCATTTAACACCGGCTCATTTAAACCCAGCTCATTTAATACCGGCTCATTTAACCCCAGTTTAATTCCGGCTTATTTAATCCCAGCTCATTTAACCCCGGCTCATCTAATCCCGGCTCATTCAAACCCCTGCTCATCTCAACCCAGCTCATTTAACCTCAGGATCATTCATTTCAAACCCC
This sequence comes from Hirundichthys speculiger, assembly GCA_018398805.1. Taxonomy (NCBI): domain Eukaryota; kingdom Metazoa; phylum Chordata; class Actinopteri; order Beloniformes; family Exocoetidae; genus Hirundichthys; species Hirundichthys speculiger. Next base: position 313,693 of record JAGFBZ010001886.1, read on the forward strand.
GGCTCATTAAACCCCATCCGGCTCATTTAACCCCGGCTCATTTAATCCCAGCTCATTTAATCCCGGCTCATTTAACCTCAGCTCATTTAACCCCGGCTCATTCAAACTCCAGCTCATTTAATCCCGGCTCATTCAAACCCCAGCTCATTTAATCCCAGCTCATTCAAACCCAGCTGATTGATTCCCGGCTCATTTAACCCTGGCTCATTTCAGCCCAGCTCATTTAACCTTTTTTAACTTCTTGTTACCAGGCAAATAGCCTGGTAACAAGAAGTTAAAAAAGGTTCCAGTTTCTGAGACGATGTTGGTATGAAAAAGAAACAAGAAACAAACTTCCCCCCAGAAGCTGTTGAGGGATAGTTGAGCCACCCATGTCTTGATTTGAGCCACCCTGTCCTGATTTGAGCCACCGGTGCCTTGATTTGAGCCACCCTGTCCTGATTTGAGCCACCGGTGCCTTGATTTGAGCCACCCTGTCCTGATTTGAGCCACCCGTGTCCTGTTGCGAGCCACTCGTGTCCTGATTTGAGCCACATCCGATTTGTGTCCTGATTGTGTTCCAACCCTCACCTGTGATTTGTCATGAACCTGTGGGTAGTGACTGATTTGAAGAAGTGAGATCACTGATATCAGAAGCTGAAATGAGTTTCCTCCAGAGATAGGAGAAGTTCAGTCATCAGGAGAGACTCAGAGTAGAGCTGCTGCTCCTCCACATGGAGAGGAACCAGTTGAGGAGGTTCATCTGGTCAGGATGACTCCTGGACGCCTCCCTGGAGAGGAGTTTCAGACACGTCCAACTGGGAGAAGACCAGGAGACAGACCAGGAGACACTGGAGAGATGATATCTAAGCTGGTCTGGAGCTCCTCAGGGTTCTCAGAGGAACTGGTGGAGGCAGCTGGAGGGATGGAGGTCTGGACCTCTGATGAAGCTGTAACCACATAAACCAGGGCAGCTGGATCAGCACCAGCCCGTTCACCTGAACCAGGTGTGCTGATAGTGAGTTGATTTAATGTAGGAGTTTTTGTTACTGAACTGCAGGAGAAATGAGACTTATTTCTGGGTGAAGATGCTGCAGCTCCTTCATTTTCAGGGAGCTGGTATCATCAAGCGTTTGCTCATCTTGTTTCAACCTCTGAGCCCTAACCCCGATCTGAACTGGAAACCAGTGAACACGTGAGCCCGTCGGATCATCCCAGTGATGCTGAGCTGGTTCAGTCATGATGAAGAGGACTGCTGATACGACCTCATGATCACCTCCATTACCGTTATTATTTTACTCCTTTCATTTTCTGCTGCAAATATAATCAAGTATTAAACTGGATCAAGTGACAGGAAGCACACAGATTAACTAGATGATCATTTAATTCATATAAGTAACAGAAGTCATTTAAATAACTGACGTGAGAAAGATTACATCAATTACTGGTTCTGAATGTTAGTTTAGATCAATTATTGCTCAGTCCTGCAGGAATGTCAGAACATCTTTGATAGAACCACCGGCCTCTAGGGGGCAGTGCTGCACCCACTGAGTCTGGCAGAGACCAATCAGACTGATCAGAGTTCTGATTGGTTGATCGATGAAAGAATGAAGCTGCAGCGCCGGCTGTCGTTAACATGATTTATTTTTCTGAGCTGTACAGAGTTCCGCAGAACCGGTTCCTCTGCTGACCAACAGTTCAGACAAGATAACACCAAACATCCCTTTCACCTGCAGAACCCTACAGAACTGTTACGGGCTCTGCAGAACCCCACAGAACTGTTACAGGCTCTGCAGAACCCCACAGAACTGTTACAGGCTCTGCAGAACCCCACAGAACTGTTACGGGCTCTGCAGAACCCCACAGAACTGTTACGGGCTCTGCAGAACCCCACAGAACTGTTACAGGCTCTGCAGAACCCCACAGAACTGTTTACCCTACAGAACGCTCTGCAGAACCCCACAGAACTGTTACAGGGCTCTGCAGAACCCCACAGAAACTGTTACGGGCTCTGCAGAACCCCACAGAACTGTTACGGGCTCTGCAGAACCCTACAGAACTGTTACGGGCTCTGCAGAACCCCACAGAACTGATACGGGCTCTGCAGAACCCCACAGAACTGTTACAGGCTCTGCAGAACCCCACAGAACTGTTACAGGCTCTGCAGAACCCCACGGAACTGTTACGGGCTCTGCAGAACCCCACAGAACTGTTACGGGCTCTGCAGAACCCCACAGAACTGTTACGGGCTCTGCAGAACCCCACAGAACTGTTACAGGCTCTGCAGAACCCTACAGAACTGTTACAGGCTCTGCAGAACCCCACAGAACTGTTACAGGCTCTACAGAACCCCACAGACTGTACAGAACCCTAAAGGACCCTGTAGAACTCTGCAGAACTTGAACTGATTGGAGAGAAGCGGCAGGAATACGGATCAGAGCCGACAGAGATCAGAACATCCAGGTGGAGGTGCCGTCTCTCAGACATGGTTCTATAGCAGCAGGTTCTGAAATGGTGGTTCTGGTTTTACTGGCCCGTTGGTAGAGATGAAGGATGACCACAGCTGACAGCAGAACCTCCGTCTGGGTCAGCCAATGCCTCAGAGACATCTGCTGATGTCATCAGACGACCCAACTTCATTCCTGAGAGCTGATCCGTTAAAGGACAGATGAGTCCAAACTCATGAATGAGGAACCAGAACCAGGAGGAGTCTGCAGGACGGGACTTTCTCAGAGTCTGGGTCCAGTCAGAGGAGGTTCTGGTTCCTGTGATGGTTCATAGCTGAAGTACAGACTCAGACTGCAGTTCTGGGTTTGATGACGGAAAACGACACAAAGAAAAAGAGAATTGGACTAAAACCTGGAGATCTGAGAGGAGAACCAGCAGGAACTGGAGACCAGATTCTACCACATTCACCCAGGACACGCCCACATTCACCCAGGACACGCCCACATTCAGTCAGGGCACACCCACATTCATCCAGGACATGCCCACATTCACCCAGGACACACTCACATTCATCCAGGACACGCCCACATTCACCCAGGACACACTCACATTCATCCAGGACACGCCCACATTCATCCAGGACACGCCCACATTCACCCAGGACACGCCCACATTCACCCAGGACACGCCCACATTCAGTCAGGGCACACCCACATTCATCCAGGACACGCCCACATTCACCCAGGACACACTCACATTCATCCAGGACACGCCCACACTCACCCAGGACACGCCCACACTCACCCAGGACACTCCCATATTCACTCAGACTGAGAACGTCATCTGTCGGTCATGTGATGGTCATGTGACGGTCATGTGATCACGGATGTACATGCAGTCTGGTGGCTTCACCGGTCCATCATGCTCAAGATCATCTCCGGTGTCAGGTCTCCGTTTGCAGCGACTGCTGTTGTGTCGTCATTAGCGGCCAGCTCCACTGTCTCCGCCTCCTCTGAGGTTAGCTCCACCCCCTCCACACTGATGGCCTCTGCAGAGCTCTCCTCCTTCTTCACAATGATGTTCTCCACCACTCCGGTGGTCTCGTCCTCCACCTGGATGATGGTAGCTTCTAGAAGACAAAGACAAGGGTTGGTGACAAATACATCAATGGTCCAGCAGGAGCAGAGGACCAGGACTAGGACCAGAGGATGACTAGGAGAACCAGGGGAGAACCAGAGGAGGACTAGGAGAACCAGGGGAGAACCAGAGGAGGACTAGGAGAACCAGGGGAGAACCAGAGGAGGACTAGGAGAACCAGGGGAGAACCAGAGAAGGACTAGGAGAACCAACAGAGAACCAGAGGAGGACTAGGAGAACCAGGAGAGAACCAGAGAAGGACTAGGAGAACCAACAGAGAACCAGAGGAGGACTAGGAGAACCAGGAGAGAACCAGAGAAGGACTAGGAGAACCAACAGAGAACCAGAGGAGGGCTAGGAGAACCAGAGGAGGACTAGGAGAACCAGGAGAGAACCAGAGAAGGACTAGGAGAACCAGGAGAGAACCAGAGAAGGACTAGGAGAACCAACAGAGAACCAGAGGAGGGCTAGGAGAACCAAGAGAGAACCAGAGGAGGACTAGGAGAACCAACAGAGAACCAGAGGAGGACTAGGAGAACCAACAGAGAACCAGAGGAGGGCTAGGAGAACCAAGAGAGAACCAGAGGAGGGCTAGGAGAACCAAGAGAGAACCAGAGGAGGACTAGGAGAACCAGGAGAGAACCAGGGAAGGACAAGGAGAAGCAACAGAGAACTAGAGAAGGACTAGGAGAACCAGAGGAGGACTAGGAGAACCAGGGGAGAACCAGAGAAGGACTAGGAGAACCAACAGAGAACCAGAGGAGGACTAGGAGAACCAGGAGAGAACCAGAGAAGGACTAGGAGAACCAGGAGAGAACCAGAGAAGGACTAGGAGAACCAACAGAGAACCAGAGGAGGGCTAGGAGAACCAAGAGAGAACCAGAGGAGGACTAGGAGAACCAGGAGAGAACCAGGGAAGGACAAGGAGAACCAACAGAGAACTAGAGAAGGACTAGGAGAACCAGAGGAGGATTAGGAGAACCAGGGGAGAACCGGAGAAGGACTAGGAGAACCAACACAGAGAACCAGAGGAGGACTAGGAGAACCAGGAGAGAACCAGAGAAGGACTAGGAGAACCAGGAGAGAACCAGAGAAGGACTAGGAGAACCAACAGAGAACCAGAGGAGGGCTAGGAGAACCAAGAGAGAACCAGAGGAGGACTAGGAGAACCAGGAGAGAACCAGGGAAGGACAAGGAGAACCAACAGAGAACTAGAGAAGGACTAGGAGAACCAGAGGAGGACTAGGAGAACCAGGGGAGAACCAGAGAAGAACTAGGAGAACCAACAGAGAACCAGAGGAGGACTAGGAGAACCAGGGGAGAACCAGAGAAGGACTAGGAGAACCAACAGAGAACCAGAGGAGGACTAGGAGAACCAACAGAGAACCAGAGGAGGGCTAGGAGAACCAAGAGAGAACCAGAGAAGGACTAGGAGAACCAACAGAGAACCAGAGGAGGGCTAGGAGAACCAAGAGAGAACCAGAGGAGGACTAGGAGAACCAGGAGAGAACCAGGGAAGGACAAGGAGAACCAACAGAGAACTAGAGAAGGACTAGGAGAACCAGAGGAGGACTAGGAGAACCAGGGGAGAACCAGAGAAGGACTAGGAGAACCAACAGAGAACCAGAGGAGGACTAGGAGAACCAGGGGAGAACCAGAGAAGGACTAGGAGAACCAACAGAGAACCAGAGGAGGACTAGGAGAACCAGGAGAGAACCAGGGAAGGACTAGCAGAACCAACAGAGAACCAGAGGAGGACTAGGAGAACCAGGAGAGAACCAGGGAAGGACAAGGAGAACCAACAGAGAACCAGAGAAGGACTAGGAGAACCAAAGGAGAACCAGAGGAGGACTAGGAGGACCAGGAGAGAACCAGAGGAGGACAAGGAGAACCAGGAGAGAACCAGAGAAGGACAAGGAGAACCAGGAGAGAACCAGAGAAGGACAAGGAGAACTAACAGAGAACCAGAGAAGGACTAAGAGAACCAGGAGAGAACCAGAGAAGGACTAAGAGAACCAGGAGAGAACCAGAGAAGGACAAGGAGAACCAGGAGAGAACCAGAGGAGGATGAGGAGAACCAGAAGAGAATCAGATGAGGACTAGGAGAACCAGGAGACAACCAGACTAGGACCAGCAGATGAACTCACCTGCAATGACATCCTTTGCAGACTTTGTGGGTGCTGCAGGTTTGGGCGGGTTCTTTGGTGGTCTTCCTCGTTTCCTCTTGACTGGTGGCTCATCGGGGGCCGGTACTGGGATGGTGGCAGGGGCCTGGTCCAGCTCCATGGTCTCTGGTTCCTCCTGCAGCAGAACAGCTTCTTCATCATCCTCGTCGTCCTCGTCCTGCCCAGGGCGGTCCTCCTCTGAACCAGAAACAGAGAGTAAGTACCAACACCAGACCAACTGGTTCCCAAGACCAGTCCACCAGGACCCTCACCGCTGTCCTCCCCTGTCATCATCTTCCTCTTCCTCCCTCTCCGTCCTCTCTTGGGAGCTCCGTTCTCGGGTTCCTCCATCCCTCCGTTGCAGCTCTCAGCGTGGCGGGCCATGGTGTTCTGAAAAACACAACAAGGATTCTGAGTGGTCCGCTGGGACCCACCTCAGGACTTCTGGTGGTTCTGGAGGGGGGGGGACGTCCCCGCTTCTCACCCTGCGAGTGAAGGTCTTGTTGCATCTGGGACAGACGAAGGCGGTGGGGACGAAGTTGGGGTCGTGGTAGCGTTTGAAGTGCATGTCCAGCAGCTGCTTCTGCCTGAAGGTCTTCTCACACTGGCTGCAGGCGAAGGGCTTCTCTCCGGTGTGGGTGCGGCGGTGCATCACCATGTGGCGCTCCTGCAGACACAGAACCGGCCGCCGCGCCATCAGGAGGTGAACCGGACTCACGGAGAAGGACTCGGACCTTCTCCTGGACCAGGAAACTACCTCCAGTAATATCTTTGATGGTACCTTTTTTGACACCAGCGTAATAACGCTGAACCAATCTGGACGTCTCTGGTCCAGTGCAGCCAACACCAAGACCCTCTTTTCATATTTAACAGCACCACTCAACCCCCTGAGTCTCCACCCACCTGGACTCCTCAGGACATCTACTGGAACCAGCTGAGATCAGAGCAGGTCCTCCAACAACCTTCCATCTATACCGGTGTTGAAGATGACCAACGACATCTACTGGAACCAGCTGAGATCAGAGCAGGTCCTCCAACAACCTTCCATCTATACCGGTGTTGAAGATGACCAACGACATCTACTGGAACCAGCTGAGATCAGAGCAGGTCCTCCAACAACCTTCCATCTATACTGGTGTTGAAGATGACCAACAACATCTACTGGAACCAGCTGAGATCAGAGCAGGTCCTCCAACAACCTTCCATCTATACCGGTGTTGAAGATGACCAACAACATCTACTGGAACCAGCTGAGATCAGAGCAGGTCCTCCAACAACCTTCCATCTATACCGGTGTTGAAGATGACCAACGACATCTACTGGAACCAGCTGAGATCAGAGCAGGTCCTCCAACAACCTTCCATCTATACCGGTGTTGAAGATGACCAACGACATCTACTGGAACCAGCTGAGATCAGAGCAGGTCCTCCAACAACCTTCCATCTATACCGGTGTTGAAGATGACCAACATCTACTGGAACCAGCTGAGATCAGAGCAGGTCCTCCAACAACCTTCCATCTATACTGGTGTTGAAGATGACCAACATCTACTGGAACCAGCTGAGATCAGAGCAGGTCCTCCAACAACCTTCCATCTATACCGGTGTTGAAGATGACCAACATCTACTGGAACCAGCTGAGACCAGAGCAGGTCCTCCAACAACCTTCCATCTATACTGGTGTTGAAGATGACCAACGACATCTACTGGAACCAGCTGAGATCAGAGCAGGTCCTCCAACAACCTTCCATCTATACCGGTGTTGAAGATGACCAACATCTACTGGAACCAGCTGAGACCAGAGCAGGTCCTCCAACAACCTTCCATCTATACTGGTGTTGAAGATGACCAACGACATCTACTGGAACCAGCTGAGATCAGAGCAGGTCCTCCAACAACCTTCCATCTATACTGGTGTTGAAGATGACCAACGACATCTACTGGAACCAGCTGAGATCAGAGCAGGTCCTCCAACAACCTTCCATCTATACCGGTGTTGAAGATGACCAACAACATCTACTGGAACCAGCTGAGATCAGAGCAGGTCCTCCAACAACCTTCCATCTATACCGGTGTTGAAGATGACCAACATCTACTGGAACCAGCTGAGACCAGAGCAGGTCCTCCAACAACCTTCCATCTATACTGGTGTTGAAGATGACCAACGACATCTACTGGAACCAGCTGAGATCAGAGCAGGTCCTCCAACAACCTTCCATCTATACCGGTGTTGAAGATGACCAACGACATCTACTGGAACCAGCTGAGATCAGAGCAGGTCCTCCAACAACCTTCCATCTATACTGGTGTTGAAGATGACCAACGACATCTACTGGAACCAGCTGAGATCAGAGCAGGTCCTCCAACAACCTTCCATCTATACCGGTGTTGAAGATGACCAACGACATCTACTGGAACCAGCTGAGATCAGAGCAGGTCCTCCAACAACCTTCCATCTATACTGGTGTTGAAGATGACCAACGACATCTACTGGAACCAGCTGAGATCAGAGCAGGTCCTCCAACAACCTTCCATCTATACCGGTGTTGAAGATGACCAACATCTACTGGAACCAGCTGAGATCAGAGCAGGTCCTCCAACAACCTTCCATCTATACCGGTGTTGAAGATGACCAACATCTACTGGAACCAGCTGAGATCAGAGCAGGTCCTCAAACAACCTTCCATCCATACCGGTGTTGAAGATGACCAACGACATCTACTGGAACCAGCTGAGATCAGAGCAGGTCCTCCAACAACCTTCCATCTATACTGGTGTTGAAGATGACCAACGACATCTACTGGAACCAGCTGAGATCAGAGCAGGTCCTCCAACAACCTTCCATCTATACCGGTGTTGAAGATGACCAACATCTACTGGAACCAGCTGAGATCAGAGCAGGTCCTCAAACAACCTTCCATCCATACCGGTGTTGAAGATGACCAACATCTACTGGAACCAGCTGAGATCAGAGCAGGTCCTCCAACAACCTTCCATCCATACTGGTGTTGAAGATGACCAACGACATCTACTGGAACCAGCTGAGATCAGAGCAGGTCCTCCAACAACCTTCCATCTATACTGGTGTTGAAGATGACCAACGACATCTACTGGAACCAGCTGAGATCAGAGCAGGTCCTCCAACAACCTTCCATCTATACTGGTGTTGAAGATGACCAACAACATCTACTGGAACCAGCTGAGATCAGAGCAGGTCCTCCAACAACCTTCCATCTATACTGGTGTTGAAGATGACCAACGACATCTACTGGAACCAGCTGAGATCAGAGCAGGTCCTCCAACAACCTTCCATCTATACCGGTGTTGAAGATGACCAACGACATCTACTGGAACCAGCTGAGATCAGAGCAGGTCCTCCAACAACCTTCCATCTATACCGGTGTTGAAGATGACCAACGACATCTACTGGAACCAGCTGAGATCAGAGCAGGTCCTCCAACAACCTTCCATCTATACTGGTGTTGAAGATGACCAACGACATCTACTGGAACCAGCTGAGATCAGAGCAGGTCCTCCAACAACCTTCCATCTATACCGGTGTTGAAGATGACCAACAACATCTACTGGAACCAGCTGAGATCAGAGCAGGTCCTCCAACAACCTTCCATCTATACCGGTGTTGAAGATGACCAACGACATCTACTGGAACCAGCTGAGATCAGAGCAGGTCCTCCAACAACCTTCCATCTATACTGGTGTTGAAGATGACCAACGACATCTACTGGAACCAGCTGAGATCAGAGCAGGTCCTCCAACAACCTTCCATCTATACTGGTGTTGAAGATGACCAACGACATCTACTGGAACCAGCTGAGATCAGAGCAGGTCCTCCAACAACCTTCCATCTATACCGGTGTTGAAGATGACCAACATCTAGCTCAGCTCTCGATAACACTGATGCTCTGTCATGAATTGAGATTTGATCTTTTTTTAAGTTCTGGATGTTATTTTGAGCCCGTCTGGATTCTCAGGGTTGGGTCAGGGTCAGGATCTTCTGGTGTGGTAGCTGGATCAGAGGTGGTGTGATGAACTCACCTGGCGGCAGCAGTAGTCACACATGTCGCATTTGAACCTCTTCTCGTTCTTGTGGGACTTCTGGTGCTGGATGAGAGCGTAGCGCTCGTGAAAGACCGCCTCGCAGTAGCGACACTTCTTCCCGGTCTCGATGAAGGAGTGCTGCTTACGCAGGTGAACACCTTCAGACGGGAGGAGATGTGAGTGAGGCCCAGGCGTCGGCGCTGGATCTCGTCGGGTCATGTGACCCATTGGACGTCTTACCCAGGTCGCTCTTGCGTGCGATGACGGTGTCGCAGTGAGGACAGTGGAACTTGGCCACGTTCTCCGTGTGCTTCTGCAGGATGTGCATCTTCATGGTTCCACTCTGGGTGAAGCGGGCGTGGCAGATGTAGCACTCGTAGGGTTTCTCACCTGAGAACGACACCCAGCAGCTCGTCAGGCCACACCTGTACTGTCCATCACATTCATTCTTTTTTCTCTTTTCACGTAGTTGTCACAAAACTAAGGCCGGGCAACGATTAAAACTTTTAATCGCGATTAATCGCATTCTATACGAAAAATCAAATAATGAATTCAAAAGTAGTGTAAAGGTCACTTTTATTTAAATATTCTGCTGCCATATGAACTAAAGTGTCATAACATTTGTTGTTCAAACACTTTTAACATCAGCACTTGTCAGTAACACATATTTAGTGTAAATCTCATCTTAAAAAATAAATGTAAAATAAAATAAAGCTTATTGTCACTGCCAGGACATTAATGTCATCCTGTTTTTATAAAAAATAAAAAAAAGTCTACCAACAAAATCCTAACAATCTAGAGTTCACAATCAGAACATTAAAACATTAATTTCTGAGGTAACAGCAGAAACTTTTAACGGGGAGTTCAACTTGTTACAAATAAGCTTGTTTCTGTTGAATCCTCCGTCTGGGAGAACCTTAACATGAAAATGTCCATGTTAAAGTTCAGTAACTTTATCAATCTGTTATTATCTGTGTATCATTTGTTTTTTTCCATTTTCAATTGTCAATCAAAAATTTATAAAATTAAAAAGTGACTTTTTATTTTTTTTATTGTTTTTTTTAATCTAACACAAAAAAAACCCCAAAATGCCTGTTTTTTTTATATTTCAATTTTAGCAAACAGGCCACGGGACTGAATTTGTTTTTTTAGGGCTGTCAATTTCTCAAAATAATTAATCAGATTAATCGCATGACTGTCAATAGTTAATCATGATTAATCGCAAATTAATCACATATTTTTTCTGTTCTAAATCTACCTTATACAGATCTTTTTAAAGTTGTATTACTCTTATTAATACGAGTCCTGACTAGAACCAGGAAATATGACCATATTAGTCCAGTCCTGAGGTCTCTGGCTTCCTGTCACTCAGAGAATAGACTTTAAAACAGCTCTACTTGTGTTCAAGTCTCTTCATGGCCCCAAAGTCCATCTCTGACATGTTAGATCCATATGAACCAACCTGGACTCTGAGAACCTCAGGTAGTGGTCTCCTGCTGGTGTCCAGAGTCAGGACTAAACAAGGTGAAGCTGCATTTCAGTTTTATGCTCCTAAAATCTGGACCAGTCTTCCAGAAGATGTGAGACAGACCTGAACTCTGACAATGTTCAGATCCAGACTGAAAACAGTTCTGTTTAGATGTGAAGATGATGACTGGAAGGATTTTATCTGCACTCTTCATTTTTAATTTAATTAATTAATTTTTATTTATCATTGATTATTTTTATGCTTGTATGGAATGATTCTATTTGCCTTCTTGTGAATGCATCTGTAAAGCACTTTGAATTGAATTGCAAATAAAGTTGCAAATAAAGTTGCCTTGCTTAATATGAGAGTACACAAATGCTTGCCTTATGCAAAACAAATGCATGTTTATTTATTGCTACAATGCCAAATCCATGGTTTGCTTCAAACGGGGGGGGGCTCTCTGCATCAGCGCTCTGATTAGCCGACAAGTGATATTTCAGTAGTCGGACTCCGGTGGTAACTAAATTCACATCGACAGCAAACACAAACAACATTTATCTTGTGGAGTTAGCCATCAGGCAAGGTTTTGAAGCTGAACTTACTATTCAAAATAGTATCTTTTGTATCCATTTTTATTCCAGCTACTTCTAACGGAGGTTTATTTACGTCTGTCTGTCTGCGGCATGGCCGTCAACGTCAGTGCATGACTTCCTGTTTTGACAGGACTACGCAGGACTACAGGACTACAACTACGGCGGGGCCCGAGGCTCATTAAACCTACTCTCCTCTTTACTATTGTACATAAACGGCCAGGCTGTGTCGCGTTAACGCGCGTTAAAAAAATTAGTTGCGTTAAAATTATTATTATTATTGTGCGTTAATCACGCGTTAACGCGTTAACTTTGACAGCCCTAGTTTTTTAAATATTTAATGGTCTGGTTTACGTGACCCAGAACTGAATTAGTTTTATAATGGAGGACTGGACTTTCTGTTGTCGTTACACATCTGAGCCACTAGATGGAGCCGCACTGCAGTAACCAGCTAGAGAACAGCAGGACAGTGAACACATGGAGCAGATCTGATGGAACATGGAGGAATGACGCGAACGTTTTGTTGCAGTCCAGAATATTATTTTTCCAGACAGAATTGTTAATATTTCTACCTGAGTTGCTACCTGAACTGTAAAGTTCACAGATTTTTACCGTTCTCCATGTCTGTTTTAGCTTTGCCTGCCAATTATTTTCCGGTTCCGCAGCAGCCAGAAACAGACTTTTCAAAACAAAAGCACGTGAGCAACGTGAGTTAATGCGCGATAAATTATCTGTCCTCGACCCAGAGGACGGTCTCACCTGAGTGCGTCCTCATGTGTCTCTTCAGCTTGTACGTGTCTCTGCTGGCGTAGCTGCACAAGCTGCACTGGAATGGACGCTCGCCGGTGTGGGAACGGATGTGTCGCTTCAGTTTGCTCACCTGCACGGGGAGCACACAGACATGACCAGGTGAGCCTCGGTGAAGGTGCGGTGAAGGTTCAGACACCTGCGGCGGGGCCGGCCTCACCTCCACGCTGGCGTAGTCACACATGGAGCACTTGAAGGGCTTCTCGTGGGTGTGTTTGTAGCGACGGTGGCGGACGAGCTCGCCGCTGGTCACGAAGGCCATGTCGCAGTCCGTGCACTTGTGAGGTCGGGTTCCTGCGGGAACAAAGGTCATCCTGAAGCTGTCCTCCAACCCTACTGTCTCCAACACAAGACTCCTCCTCCGGCACGCTCACCTGTGTGGGTGTTCAGGTGGTTCCTCAGCAGCGTCACCGTCCTGAAGGCCCTCCCGCACAGGTGACACTTGTGAGGCCGCTCGTCGGTGTGGCTCTTCATGTGGCGGTCCAGGTTGGAGCGGCGTGGACAGGTGTAGCTGCACAGCTCGCACTGGAACGTCTTCTTCACACCTGAAACGCCACAGACACAGAGGTTTGATCAGAGATCAGCCACCAGCTCAACGCTAGGAACCACCACAGCTGAGAACTACACTCGTCCCTGAATCGGATCGGAGCCTGGGACTTCAGATTTGAATCGGATCGTTTGTCGTCTACCTTTCTTCTTGATCTTGGTGGGTTTGGGCGGTTTCATGTTTCCGACCACCTTCTCTGCGTTGACCTCGGACAGGAGCCCCTCCTGCTGCTCCTCCTCAAAGTCGTACACGCTGACGTCCATGTCCTTGTCTCCTTCGGCGTACCTCAGGCGGCTCTTCTTCCCCTGCAGGTGAGACAGGTGTGCTTCAGCGTTCCAGAAGGATCCTTAGTAACCGCCGCTGGCACCGGCGCCTCACCTTCTTGAGTTTCCTGATGCCTCCTGGTTGGGGCTGGTAGTCGGGATCTTTGGTCCAGCTGGAGTCGTCGTTTGCAGGCTGGACGGGTTCGCCCTCTGCTCCGTCCAGCAGCTGGTTCCCCACCTCCTCGTCTTCCTCGTCTTCAGGGTGGGCTTCACCTCCCTCCTCCTGCTCCACAGTCTCTACCTCCCCGTTAGCGCCGACCTTCACCACCTGAACATCAGAGACACCTGGGGGTTCAGCCGGAGCCGACACGTCTGGAGGTGTTTAACCAGACTGAACTGGTACTAACCATTAACTGTTATTAACAGTTCTGGTCTGTAATGGTTCAGAACTGGTCTATAATGGTTCAGCTCTGGTCTATAATGGTTCAGTTCTGGTCTATAATGGTTCAGCTCTGGTCTGTAATGGTTCAGTTCTGGTCTATAATAGTTCAGTTCTGGTCTATAATAGATCGGTTCTGGTCTATAATGGTTCAGCTCCGGTCTATAATGGTTCAGCTCAGGTCTATAATGGTTCAGTTCTGGTCTATAATGGTTCAGTTCTGGTCTATAATGGTTCAGTTCTGGTCTATAATGGTTCAGTTCTGGTCTATAATGGTTCGGTTCTGGTCTATAATAGTTCGGTTCTGGTCTATAATGGTTCAGTTCTGGTCTATAATGGTTCGGTTCTGGTCTATAATAGTTCGGTTCTGGTCTATAATGGTTCAGTTCTGGTCTATAATAGTTCGGTTCTGGTTTATAATGGTTCAGTTCTGGTCTGTAATGGTTCAGTTCTGGTCTATGATGGTTCAGTTCTGGTCTATAATGGTTCAGTTCTGGTCTATAATGGTTCAGCTTCCTGGTCTATAATGGTTCAGAACTGGTCTATAATGGTTCAGCT